>CP139501.1:220824890-220839022 GCA_021014915.2 Artemisia tridentata subsp. tridentata | reverse complement strand
CCGTAACCCGATGCTTCCGCAATACCAGATTTGGGGGTGTTACACAGATGATTCACCATGAGTGTAACACTGACCTATTTGCCTTCTGTTAACCATTGTTTTGACCATAGTTCTGACCTCTTTGTTGATTTCCAAAGGCTGCAAAAACTGCTGTTGTTGTAGGTTTGGGCAATAATCCTTCCCATTGCTTTTTTTCCTGCCTCACCATGTTGTAAGCCTTAACTACTGATGGTAGGGGTTGCATCAAAAGGATTTGACCTCTGATGTTAGCATAACTGTAATCAAGCCCCATCAAGAACTCAACCAATCTATTCCTTTGATCCCTATCACCATTTTCTTTGCCATTTTCATTGTTATAAACACAGACACATAGATATGGTTCTTCCAATGCATCAAATTCATCCCATAAGCCTTTCAATTTGTGATAGTAAACCTCAATAATACATTCATTTTGCTTCAATTGCACAATGTCATTAGTAAGTTGATAAATCCTATGACCATCAATTTGAGCATAATGCTCATGCAACTCAACCTATAGCTTTGAAACAGAATTGATAAAGTTCAGATTATTACCAATTTGCTCAGTCACAGTGTTTAATATCCACGAAATTAGCATGTCATTGTTTCTCTCCCATAGTGCTCTAATGGTTGAATTTGCACTTAGTTCAGGATACTCACCAGTGATCAACTTCATCTTGTTCATGGCATTAAGTGCAATGATCATGGATCTTTTCCAGGAACTGTAATTGTCAGATCTAGTAAGCTTCTTTGAGATCAAGATTAAACCAGGATGGTCTGTTTGATGTAGGTATAATGGATGTTCTGAGTTGATTGTCCCATTGAGTGTTGAATTCATGGTGGATTGATCTTGTGAAGATGAGGTTTCAGGATTCATTTCTTTGATGTTTTGTGATTTGAAGCTTTAGCAATGGTGGTTTTGTAACTAACTTTGTAACAGAAAACTGAATTTGATCAAGAAAAACAGAGTATGATTGGTGGTTTATGAGTTATGGATGGTTTGTGATGGTTTTAATGGTGGAATAATGGAGTTTTGGTGTTATGATGTTCAAGAAAGAGTACAGATAACAACAGAATGTGGTAAAGAATGATGGTGATGGTTGAAGAATTTTGGCTGGAAAAATGGTTATGACTGAAAAACGGTTATTTCACCAAAAAAAGTTTATTATTGTGATCAAATCAGTTACTCACCACAGTTTGTAGTGGTGAGCTCTGATACCATAACAAGAATTAAAGCAGAATGTAGGTTTTCATTATTGGAGGAAAATTAGTTACATGGGTTTGAAAGAGTGAATTACATTGCTTAAATTGAAATAAGATACAACTAGTCTATTTATACATATTAGATGTTTCTAGAAGCTAAACTAACTAACTACTACATCTTATTACAATCAACTTTAGCCTTGTCGTGTAATTGGATCTTTGCTGATGTAGTTGACTTTGGGTTTGACTTCTGCGCATTGTTGACTTTGTGAGTCTTGGACTGAATTGAGCTTTTGATGTTGTCATTGCCTTGAGTGACAGTTTGTCCATCTTTGCCTTTGCCTTCTATAGTAAATTTTTCTAAATATGCATCTCGGCTTATAGCAATGAATCTAGTTGTGTCAAATGTTTTAAGTAAGAAAAGGATTCTATTTTCTTGTCAAATGTTTGAAGTGAAAAAACATTCTTTGTATAAATCAAGTTAGTTTAAGTTTATTTACAACTACTAGTTTTCAAAATGTATCATTATCATAAATGAACTCTGAAAAATACAAAATGTATTGTATGTATCTTAAAATACTTTGTATGTTGAAGATACATACAATACATTTTTATGCCAAACAATTGAGAAAATAATGTGTGGATGCCAAACTCATCATTTTTAAGATACGGCGTATGCACTTAACGAATAACGTGGATTTTGCAAATATAGATAAAACTGTGATAATATCGACATAAGAGTTATTAAGTACATAATTTATGGTAGTACTTATCAAAATTTTCAGGTATGGTAACATGGGTAAAACATTTAAAAAATAATGTACTGTGATTTCGTTTTTGTTGGAGAATGGGAAGGATCTAATATCAAAACTCTTGTTCATATTTTGAAGTGCTTTTTCTTGGCTTCAAATCTCAAAATTAATCTTCAAAAAAGTAAACTTATGGGTATTGGTATTAATAAAAAGGAGGTTGATAAGGCTGCTCGGCTTGTTGGTTGCTCTACATTCTCAAACCTATATAATTACCTTGGCGTTAAAGTGGGTGATGTCATGCCTAAAGTTAAGTCTTGGGACGAAGTTACTTCGAAACTTTCTGCTTGTTTATCTAAATGGAAGCTCAACACTCTTTCTATAGACTATAGGAGGTCGTTTAACCCTTATTAAGTATGTCCTTACATCGTTCCCTCTCTATTACATGTCTATATTCAAAGTCCCATTTGGTGTTCTAAACAAGCTTGAATCCATTGGAAGAAATTTCTTTAATGGAGTCGATGGATCAGTTAGGAAAATGACTTGGATTAGATGGAGCAATGTTTTAGCTTCCAAAAAAAATGGAGGTCTCGGGGTGTCTAGCTACTTTGCTTTTAATCAAGCTCTCTTGTTCAAATGGGTTTGGCCTTTTTTCTTGGATCGGCATTCTCTGTGGGCTAAGTTCATAACGGCTATTCATGGAGTAAAAGGTGCTCTCGATGTTACCAATCCTCCTGTTCGTAGGTCCGTTTGGCTTGACATTATTCGTAGTATCTCTTCTCTAAAAAAACAAAGGAATAGACCTTATGACGTTCATTAGTAGAAAGGTGGGAAATAGAGTAGACACTAAATTTTGGGAGGATATTTGGCTTAATGATGCTGCGTTGAAAGTAAAATTCCCAAGGATTTATGCTTTAGAATTGGATAAGAATGTTAGTGTGGCGGATAAAAAGAAGGATCCATCTCTTGCTCTTTCCTTTCGTCGAACTCCAAGAGGAGGGGTAGAGGAGGAGCAATTCAATTTTTACACTCCTATGTTACTGATCTTATTCTCCCTCAAATGCGTGATCGTTGGGTGTGGTCTCTAGTTTCTTCAGGCGAGTTTTCACTCAAATCCGTTCGAAACTTCATTGATGATATTCTTCTTCCTAAGGAAAGTGTTCCGACTCGTTGGGTAAAGGTAATGCCTATTAAGGTGAATATTTTGGCTTGGAGAGTTTGGTTGGACAATCTTCCTACAAGATATAATCTATCGTCCAAAGGCTTGGAGATTCCATCTATTATTTGTCCGATTTGTAATATAGCGACAAAAACTACCTCCCATTTATTTTTCTCCTGCGAGTTGGCTCGTCAAGTGGAACTTTGATTCCTCTGATCTGCACTCGTACGACGATTGGTTAACTTGGTTCAAAAGTACTCGGCTTACCAACAGCTTAAAAGATATCCTTAAAGGTGTTTGTTATGCAATGTGGAGAGTTATATGGAGTTTCAAAAACAATTTATTATTTGGCAAAGTCTTCTCTAATCGTGGCCACATCTTTGATGACATTGTTCGCTTGTCTTACACTTGGTGTTCAAACCGTTGTAAAATTTTGATTGGACGTCTTGGATTAAAGGTCCATCTTATCTTAGCTTGTAATTTTTTCTAGCTCCTTGCTAGTTGTTCAATAAAATTTGCCGTTTAAAAAAAAGACCGGGTGTAATGTTACCAATTTCATCATCGCTAACTTAGAGTTACATCAAATTTTCTCTCTACCATCAAACATATGTAATAAGACCACCAAATTGACCACTCAGACGTACCAATATACTCAACATACAACACAATTTTTTTTTCCTTCCTCGATGTGGTGATGCAGACCACATACTTCTCAAAAAAGGGGATGATAACTCGGTGGTCGGGAGGTGGTGTTTAAAAGGCATAGCGCGTTGTGAGTAGGGGGATGCGTTGTCCAATCCTCACTACACCGAGTCTTAGGGTCCGTTTGGTTTGCTCTCATGAATCACAATCGGTATGAGTTTCGGTATAAGGTGGAATGGGAATAGATTTGAGTTAAGTAATCAAATCCAATATTGTTGTTTGGTTTGTTTATCATATTTGATAATCTTGTTAATAATGTGAGGAAAAATGTGGGCCCGAGAATGAAACTATCATATCCTACCAATTTGAGAACTATCAAGTATAGAACATAATTTATATCATTTCAAGATTATATTCCCATATAAATGTACCAAACATCACCTATCATTCCATTAATCATTCCCCATTCTTATTACCTCATACCAAACGCACCCTTAGATATACTTAACCTGAAATACCCAAGTTAATATTTAACATATGCTCTTCAAGTCACGAAATTACTGCGCACCAGATAAAAGATGCATTTATTACAGCTTTCAATTTCACAAAAGACACAAAATCCACGTTAATAACTCGGACTACATCTTCTAATTCAGTTACATCGAAACCCTAACTGGATTTTGCAAATATAGATATGACCCATGTATTTATTCAAAGCTTAACTGAATAAATACAATAAAGACACAAAATCCACTTTAAGCTTTGAATTTCGATAAAACATGTATTTATTCAGTTACGTTAATAATAATTTTGACAAGACGAGTAGTATGGTAAATTTAAACACTTCTAGCAAGTATTTTAGTTTTGGGTTTATTCCAAAAAAATAATAATTATGCACATGCCTTTATTTCCTATCTGAGTAGCTAAACAAAAAATATGCTTCATTTATTCTTGTAAATTTTTAAGTTTTGTCATAAGTTATGATTATCCGCACATAGCGGTGACGATGTATGATAGCATTAACTTGTGTGTGCAACTTTTTTTTGTTGTATCTATAAGTGTGAAGTAAGTGAGAGTAAAAAAAGTTTATGAATTAAATTATAATTTGTATGTTGTTAAGAAAATATGTTTTCTCCTTATCTGCACTATATATTTGCACATTAAAGTTATTTTTACCTAAAAAAGGTTATGATTTATCGATGTATCCTTGACTACTTTAAGAATCACTCATTTTAAAACTTAGTTTACAACATTGTTAGCAAGTAATGAACACTGAACGGTTAAATTACAATTTATTTAATATTATATTATTGTCTCCTTTTAAATATAGCTATGAATAATGTAGCAAGTTTATCATTTTTTTTATTTTTTTTAAACGGCACCACACTTGAAGGAAACCCCTAGAACTCACGGCTTCGCACTAGGAGAAAAACCTGAATTTTTTGAATCTTGCGAGACTTAAACCCTTGGTAAAACCTCCCCCAATCTCCAGAAGGAGCACATGTGGCCAACTGAGCTAAGCGGTTGGTTTCATATTGTATCTGATTATATTAAAAATTATTGTGCAAATTTTAGTCAATTTTGCAAAAAAGTAAAAGAGTGAAACATGTTAAAATGTTTGCTAAAAAAAATAAAAAAATTACAAATTAAAATGGTGATAAAAATACTGAAAATGAGGGTAAACAATCTAAACCGTAACCCGACCCATATAACTTAGATATGACCCATAGAGTTCTTAATCGAAACCCGACTCAATTACAACGAAACCCTAACCGGAACTCGGACTACATCTTCCAATTCCAGCCTATTCAATTTCTCATTTCAACTTCTGCTGGTAAATAATTTTATTATAAATTATTAGGTATTTGCACCTTATAAGAATTATGTTTAGCTTTCAAATGTATTCAAACCTTGAAATTATTGGTTGTGCAACTTAATATTTTAGAGCTTATTCATTTTTCTAGTTTTAGAATTCTTAAAACCCTTTTATGCAAATTTGACATCGATTTTTTAATTTTTTTTGTACTTTATTTCAAATAGTTGTGGGGTTTATAGTAATGTACATAACTGTTGCCAACTGGTTTAGAAACCAATGCTAGGGTTCTCGCGATTAGTTTAACACTTTAACGACACTAGTATCCACATAATTGTTTCGTGTTAAGTGCCCATAGTTAGGACATATATATGCATTTGTCTTTAATGCTACGTTGATTAATGGAAACCGTTTTGACAGTTGCGGAAGCAGAGTTGGACGGTGAGTTGCTGAAATGAGTAGACTATCATTTAGACCGCGCCCTTTAGACATTCACAAGAAGCTTCCTATTTTGAAATCCATTAAAGATTTTGAAGATGACGACACCCCAACATCTACCCGTACACAGATGCTTCGACTTGTTGCTGAAACTGATAATGATACCCAGGTTCTGTTTAAACTTTATTTTTCCTAAATCGTCTTTATTTTTTTTTAATTGATTTCATAAGTATGCATATTTGGCTTAGAAAGGATTGACTATAAGGTGCCGTTTGGTTTGTTTGGTGGAGTCACAATGGTTATACGTTTGATTAAGTGGTAGAATGAGAATGAATATGATTGTTTCTAAAGTATTTTTTGGTATAAAATCTAGGTTTGCATATTCGTTCAATTAAAAAAAAACTACAATCATAAGTGGAAAAAGATCAGATAAAAATCCAAACAAAATTGAAAATTGAGTACGAATATTTTTCCTCATCAAATTCAAGTTTGCGAAATGAAAAAAAATAATATAAAAAAAAAGAAAAAAAAGAACCAAATCCCATAATTCGATCCAAAATGCTCGAATACAAAATGAATTTTTATTAACCTCTGTGTGTGTGTGTATTTTTTTTTTTTTTAAGGAACCATTAATGGTCACGGGACAATATCGTGATAATAGCGATAAAGATTGAAGAAGAAGAACATGTCCTTTTATATAAATATTATGTTAGATGGGGAATGAGTATTCATAGTCTCCTAACTTGCCTCCTATGAAATAAGACAGTATCTTGGAATGCATATCTACTATCACTATCCATTCCGATAACCACTAACCGAACACACCCTAAGTTTATCTGCATTGCTGAAATCTTTCTGAACAATTCTATTAAATTTGATCTTCAGGTACACCAAGTTGCTATTAAAAAAACAGTATCTGAAATACCAACTCCTGAATATGTTATCGTAGATACATATGAGCGAGATTACTCTCCCACTTTCAATCAACCAGCATCTTATCTACGTGCAAGGGGAGGTTTGTGTCCCATAAACTGTTACCTTTATATCTCAATTGATATATTTTATTAATGGTATCAGCATATTTGCAGCACGGGCCGAAATCGGAGATTTTGTTGAGTATGATCTTGATAACGAGGATGAAGATTGGCTTGAAGAGTTCAACTCAGACAGAACAATTCTTCCATCAGAAAAGTAAGTCCTTTGTTTTCTCTTACAAGTGCTTAAATATTAGATTACTGTTCTGATTCAAGTTTCATAATTGGTACAGATTGGAGACTATTATATTTAAGTTAGAGGTATTTGATCATAAGGCTCGGGAAAGAGCGGGAGTTAATGCTCCTACACTTGGCACACATGTTCCTGTTCTTTTGACATTTGACGCTGCAGTTGAGGTAGAACTGATATAACCTGTTTACAGTTTTCTACTTATCATTTATTAACTACGGTTAGTTTAGCTGAAAACAATAGCTCTTTGTTGGTGGCTTTCATTTTCACTTATCGAATGACCATGTCGATATAGTGAATCAGTGATATCGCATCAAGTTTATATAGATAGTTTGGTTATTACACGTATTAAAGATTGATCACTGAAAGTATTTTAATTGGAATGGGACAGTAATGTATATAAATTAAATCATAATAAACCTGCTTTCACTTGTGTAATATTCGGTCATTTATTTATTTAGTCCTGCAGGGGAACATGGATTACTAATGCTATCTTATTTTGCATATATTTTAGGCCCTTCAAGCTCTTTCTATACAGTATGGAATTTTCCAATCAATTTACAGTTACTGGAGAGAAAAGGTATGTCGTTCTGAGCAACTATAGTTATCCATACTTAAATGGAATATGATCAACTTTATTTATAGCTTCTTGCCCATAATGTATGTTTTAAAGTATGTAGAAGAGTATGACTCATCCCATATTATACATTCATGATTCCAATCTTCATATCTTTCCTAAATAAGACCTGAAGAGTAAAAAGCATGGGAACTGTACTGATATTTTATACATTTGGATTTAGTGAATAATAATCTCGGTTAATGATATACTGTTATCTTATGTTTATTGATGTTGTTCTTTCAAATTTCCATTTTATCAGCGGGAACGATTGCATAAACCTGTTTTGCGGCGCTTGCAGGTTAGTTCCTCTCATGTATAATGTAAAATTTCTTATTCAGACAGCATAGAATTAACCCAAGGGCAATTTTGTTTAACAGTTACTGAAAATATTCAGTATCCTGGGCTCTTCTTTTATGTAAAAGCTAATGTTTGTCTTGTTCTGGTATTACAGCCTCCTCCTCCGGTTAACGACACAAATCCATACAATGTATTTAGGCCAAGGGAGAAAGCTCACAGACTCCATACAAGAAGGGTAAGTTTGTCTTTTCATTCTGATCACATCTGTGGTAAAAAGAAATTTACATGATATTTTTGTAGTTAATAAAAATATAGGATAAGATACTTGTAAATGAATCGCTTTTCTACTGCTTACTTGTACACCTAATTCCCTAAGATAAACTAGTACTAAACCACTAATAAAAGTATGCCTATATATGACTGCTTTTCAAATATTCAGATGCAAAGACGGGAAAACAGCGTGCAATCATTCGAAAGGCTTCGCCAGGTAAGCTTTCTCCACTCTTTTGGAAAACATGTTTACGTTCGTGCTGTCATATATATATATTACATTATAATTTAACTTTTATCAGGTGAGGCGAAACCTTGACCAAGCAAAAAGTTTACTAGAGGCTCTCATCAAGGTCTTTGCATCCTATCTTTCTTTATGAACTTCTTTTCGTTTTATTTTTCGTGTTACTCACTAGATGTAACATGTGTGGTATAGAGAGAAGAGAGAAAGAGAGATGTCGTGGATAATGAGGTTCTCCTCCAGAGGATACAAATGAAATTCAAGGTAAGCTATAGCAGTTCAGGGCAAATAATTTTGTATGCGAACTTTTTTTTTTCTAACAAGTTAAAAAAATAATCAATTAAATCCAGCAGTGTCTAGCTTAAATATTTATATAGTACTTTCTCGGTCCTTCAATAACTGTCCACTAGACGAAAACACAGAGAGCTCAAGAGAAGTATAAATATTACAACTCCTATCTAGTTGTCAGTTTTACCCTTTTACCAAATTTAAATGTTTTCTTATAGGTCTGTGATTTTAAATTTAACTAGGAGCAATATTGGAACTTTTATTAATTATATGTATTTTTATACAAGTGGGCAGTTGATTCTGGGACATATCAAAATAAATGGTGGTTAATAGTTGCTGTAGGCGAACTTTTTATTTTTGGCATGTTTATGATCTTGTTGGTCAAAGTTGGTGCTACCTTTGTATGCACATAGTGATTGATCATATATACAATTGTGGATGCTCAGAATGACACAGGGCTTCTTGAAGATAGTTTAGCTCTGCCTGAAATGCCATCTTTCCAGTCCAAATTTGTTTCAAGTGAGGATGAATATATGGAATCAGATGATTTACCTCCCAACCGAGTACGTTTACGCTTTCAGCCTCATGGTCCAGTGGACTCGAGGGTGATTATGCCGTCTGCGGGAGTCATCAAGCAGGAGGTCAGACCCCGACCTGCTCCGCATACTTGGCTCCATAAATTGGTACATCTGATAACTTGTTACTTTTCTTCTTATTTTCCTAATTTCCTTTGACATGGCTAATTGATATCTAGGAGTGGGATAACTATTATTATTATGGATCTTATCTCCCATTACATGAAATGAAAATTTGAACACACTAGATTAATGTGGTTAAACAGTTTTCTTACTTACATGATTAGGGTTTTTTATTATATCTTGTGAATGCCCGATAGTATGAAATAAATAAATAAATAAAATAAAAAACACATAAAGCTGGATGGAAATTGAATTAGACAGGAAAACAGCAATGTCACAGATGTAGTTAAACATGGTTCAAAAACTATATTATTGCAACTATAATACACTTTGGAGGACTTTCATCCCGGGCCACCTGTTTTCTATTTATCAATCTTTTTTACTCAACATATTTGACCCTTTACAGGTAAAATCCAATTTTAAGTAAATGGGTTAAAATTGCTACCCATTGATCATCTATTGGTCAACACGTAACTCATTTGACCCTTAACAGATAAAACTTTAGCAACATTTTTGTTTTAACATGTGGAACTCTTGCAGGATCCACTTGAACCAATATTACTGTTTACAAAGCCTCTGGTGCCAGAAAAGTTGGCGGCTGCAGGGATAGTACCTCCAGTTGATTCTCCGATACAGTCAGCACGTGGTCATAATTTCCGTGGGAGAATTGGCAGAGGCGGAAGAATAGTATTCGATAGGTGGAACCCTCTTATGCATACTCCAATCGACTGTGGTGATCAACTGTATATGCCTCCCAAACCAAGAATTTCTGCACTTCATTGATATAGGTTTTATATGCACAAGCGAGATAGAGGGCAGGTATTTATTGTTTGTCTCGTAGGCAAGTAGTTAGGCTGTCTTTCGTTGTAGTGAAATATGTGTATGCAGCATGTTATTGTATTATCCTACGTTCAATTTCTGTTTTGTAAATGCAAGGAAAAAGTAGCAAGAAATGGTCTTTCAAATTGATGCATTGTGGAAGCGAGAATGCAGTGTACAGCACAAGGGTTACTAATATCCAAAAGTCATCTATAGATTGAAATGACACATGCATTCTATACCCAAAAAATGATCTTCAAGCCTTTTGTATCACCAAACCTTTGACAACATATCATTGCTTCTATGGACAGGTCTTTAACGCTGTTACCTGGATTAGTCTTGCTTTTTAAATTTTGAGAACCGAAACTAATTGCTTCTTCTTTCTATATGCATGCTTTAAAACACAAGTTCTTTGTCAATCTCTTTGACGCATCTATGCAACAACGAGGTGCTGATGCAGGATGTCTCACACGTGCTTTGTGCTATAAGTTCATTTCATTTTATGTGTTTCGTTTGTGTCTACACTACAATGGAAGAAGTTATGTCAAATGAAAATAGCTTTGCTTGTTAAAACTGATGTTTATAGTTAGTGTAACACGACAGAGAACAGATGATGTGTGATTTCACCAAAGGTTCCAAGCTAATGATTGAAAGAATTGGTCATAAGGTGTGTGATCCGTCCTGGTATTAGAATATAAAATCACACACAATAACTGTTACAACAATAATATTACATTTTACACACTCGATTTGTGTTTCAACGACCTGTCACGCACAATAACTGTTGCAACTTACAAGAACCGAAAACTCAAAACTCACTGGACCTGTGTTTTATACATCCATAATTAGTAATTTTCTTTAATCGGCATCTTAAATAAAATCTTTACTTCATTATATAATGTAAACACAACACCTACTCATTGGGGATGATATTAGCACATCCTTTTGTTTGGCCAACTACACTATAATAGAACATACATGAAAATAGAGGATTCTGCAACACGTTCTTTATTTTTTTGCGAGATTTGCAGGCATTTTGTGTATATCAGTAGGTTCGGTACATTTTTACGCAAACATGTGTCAATTTGTCTATATTGTTGATTTTCCGTAATATTTATTTCCCGCGTGATCAGGGGCGGATCTATTTGAGGGCCCGGGGGGCCAGGGCCCCCCCTGGTTTTTCGCTCCGTAGTGTTAATTTATCCGTATTTCGTCAGAAAAAAATTATATTTACTAAGTCGGCCCCCCCGAATTAGAAGACCCTAATATAATGATAGGACAAAAAAATTTCCGGCCCCCCTACTAAAAACTTCAAGATCCGCCACTGTTTATTTCCCGCGTGATATCGTTAATTTTCCTTGTTTGTGAAAGTTTGTTACTTGTCTTAATACTTAAAAAGTTGCCCAACAAACTTCCCAAAAGAGAACATGTAACCATCTGAGATCCACATTTTTGGACCACAAAATACGAACTCAGGACTTTGTACCACTACAGATATTTATCAAAGGTGGCAAATCATATTAAGTGAGGCTAACAAGAATTTAGGGATAGAAAGTCGATACAATGTTGAAATGGCTTAAAATAGGTTGACTAAAAGTTTAAACTAATTATCTGAACTATTTTGATTGGGTTTGTGTCAAATGGATTGGCGTGACGTTGCCGTATCCTTTTAGCACACGGACTCTTAGCGAGCTTCTTGAGGACATAAACAATAAACTGGTTTTAAGTTCAAGTGAAACTGTAAGAGTTTGAATAAAGTATAGAGTTCAAGTCAACTATAGTAGTTCAGTTTCAAGGTCAAGTTCAGTTCAATGCCCAAAGTTCAAGTTTAAGGTTTAACTTTGCAATAGTCTTAGTGTATGCCCTGTTTACTTTTTTCCTGTTAGTGGAGGGTTTGTGAGGTCCACATATTTTATATTATTTGTTTTGCAAATGGGTCCACTAAATCCCTTGTTGTGTCTGTGTACAAAAGCCACACAAAAAGGCACACCTCCACAGCCAGACGCATTAACATGAGATGGGGCCCATGTGTCCCTTAGCTAACATCAAAAGTAAACAGGCCCTTAGTGTATGATCATGAATTGGTTACATATAAGGATTATGTTGTTACTCCCTCCGTCTCAATTTATTTGTCAGGAGAGAGAAAACACAAAGTTTAATAAAAGTGGGGCCACTTTAATTTTCAACCACTAAAATGGAATATTCCTCCACTAGATTCTCTAGTTTTTACTAAATAAGGAAAGTGAACAATTAATTTGAGACATACATAAAAGGAAATATGGACAATTAAATTGAGACGGAGTGAGTTGTTAAAAAAATAGAAAGTAAAATATTTTGATTCCCTTTATATCGTGGGTTTCAAGTATGGGAAGTGGGTGATATCCAAAACAATATAAATAGGTGTATTCACGCCCTACTCAGCACACTCAAATCACTTCCTCATGTCCTCTTATTCTCCTATAATTTCTTCCTAGAGGCATGGATTCAGACCTCCACAGAAAATCCTACCATGATACATGCCAAGCGGCATTTAGGAAAAAAGGGAAGAGCGATGGTTTCAATGTTCTTGTATCTCGAGTTTTTCTTGGTGGCAGTAGAGTTTCTAATTATGTAGGGTGAGCTGTGCTGTTTATGAAATGGTCACAATTTTTTGAATCTTGTTTATTGCTCACTTCGTCTCCTTTCTTTAACTTTATAATTCGTATAAAAACTAATCTAATGGTTTAAATTCACTATATATAATCCTTTATTTCATTTTTATTTAGGTTCAGAATGGAGAGACAAAACCAATATACAGAACCACAGCTAACCGAAGGAACAACATTCCTAAGGACTTGCTACAATACAACAAATACATTATGTGGTAAATCCCTAGTAACCGAATATCATTAACCATTCTCCCCCAAAATTCCTTAACCCTATGACAATCTTCCAATAACACAAACATGGAAACAATATCGACATAGTAATACCTACGAACGCACTGATAAATGCGATCACGTGGCCGAAGAAAGGGACCACTGCCACTACGAGTATGCTAATCAAAAGACATGTTCGAATGAGACAAGTCTTTATCATGTTGTTTTAAAAAGAAAGCATTTCCTCTACCGTCATTGCAATAGGAGCCACAAATAAGGCAAAATTTATGATGGGGATGACGAGCGTCGTGAAAATTGCAATTTTTGAGCTTACATTTTCAGTGGGCATGTTTAATGTCACTTGTGAGGCTAGGTTTTTTCCGAACATTAAGTAACCTATGACTGACATTGATCCATAGCTGATGGTGCTCAGAATAATTAGAAACTCAACTGCCACCAGGATAAGTTTGAGGTACAAGAACATTGAAATGGTCATCCTCACGAATGCCTGCACCTGGTCTATATATGGGAAATAATTTATGTTGGGATCATAATTCATGCATTTATGAAGAATTAATCGCGTGTAGAAACATAAAGCAGCTACCAACAACCAAATAGCGATTGGCACGACACTGATCCTTCCGGTATCCAGATATGCCATAATAATATGGATCATGACAACAATGTTAGAAGAATAATTCTCATTTTCGGGACAACAAAATGAAGAGTTGTATCAATCAAACATGTCTCGTCCTTAGCCTTATTGTGGCTATGATAGAAAAAGCATAGTTGCACT
>CP139501.1:220506930-220824790 GCA_021014915.2 Artemisia tridentata subsp. tridentata | reverse complement strand
TCGATATACAATTTGTTGGACCATAATTGCATAAGTCTTGTGATACATTTGTAACAGACGAAAGAAGAAGGATTGAACTTGTTAGATTAATAGTTTATAACCGAATAGCGGTTAAGTAGTTAGTTATTTGTTTCAGTTATGGCTGTTCCTGAACAGTCATGTTGGTTCAATGGAACCGTTTAGAACCTTATATATAGCATCATATGTACAGAATTTACTGTGTGGAATATTAATAAAATATCAGTGTGTTTAACATAAACAAACCCACCCTCTGTTCATACATATCGAGTCACTGCACATGTTGTGCATACTCCTATCGAAATGTTGTTCACCATGATTGATCCAAGATCCGTAGTGTTAGACCCGTTCCCCGGGTAGTGGGACCCCACCCTAGATGAAAGTTGACTCGAGCCTAAGTATGGTTGACTAAGGATATATGGTTTTCTGATGAGGCCTAGATGCGGCGCATCTAGGAAGTGACATGCGGCGTATGGTAAGAAGGGAAAGTAGAACCGACCTATTATTGTCCATGCGCCGTATTGGTGGAAAGAGATACGGCGTATCAAGGATGCGGCGCATCTATGAAGATAGATGCGGCGCATCGACCTTAAATAAGCAGAATGGACAAAATTGCCCTTGTAGCTAGAAACTTCCCTATTATTCTATAAGATACCACACTCTCCTGTAAAAGAGAGTGTGTTTCTGTGGGTGTCGAACCAAAGGAGAAAGAATGGAGAAGATGATGATGGTTTAATGGTGATAATTCAAGAATGAAGTCTATAGCTTGTCCTAGCATAGTTATCAAGTAAGTATTGATGTTTAATTAGTGTTTATTTGATGATTAAGAATCTAGGGTTTGTAAACCCTAGCTTGGGATTAAAGGGTAAATGATGTTTTAAGATAATTAAGAAGTAATGATGATTAAGTGATGGGTTTTTAATGGGTTTAAGTTGGTAAATGATGGGATTGACTATCATATAATCAATATACGATTATATGATAATTAGAAGTGTTTAGAGGTTAGTTATGGTGGTGTTAACCATGAGTATAGCTAATGATTATGTGTTATATGCTATGATGATAATGGTTTAGGATGTAAGGATGATGGTGATAAAGATGAAGATGTTGAGGATGATGTTAGTGATAGTCTTGGCTTGGACTCAAGGTAAGTAAACCGGCTATAAAATGATATTATGATGATTTCTATGCATTATGTGTCTAGATGATCATATATGCTTAGACTAATGAATGTTTTGTGTGTGATGTTGTTATGTGTTAGTAAGTGTAAGGTAGTGATGGATTAGGCAAGGTTGGATTAAGGTATGTGTTTATGTTCGATGTATTGAAGGATTATAGGTTATGATGTGTAATGTGAGAATGAATTATAATGTTATGTTATACCCGCTTTACTTACTAAGCATTCGTGCTTACGGTTTAAGTGTTTAATGTTTTGTAGGCGGAAGTATTAAGGCGAAGGCTTGGATAAGGACTAAGGTTGGATATGCGGTTGGTAGAAGAATGGGTAAGAAGTAGAGCTAGGTAGAATACCGAGCTCAATGTCAAGTTTGTACCCCCGTTGGTCTTTTAATGATTTGTAATATGTTTTTAAGTGTCAAAGTGTATGTCAAGTATTGTGCAATGAATTGGAAGTCATTTGATGAGTTTAAGTATGTTTTATGTGAAATCGAGTGAAGTTAAGGGGTGTTTGGATTAGTGTCCATTTGTACCCATTTTGGAGTCAAACGGGTCATTTGCCGTGTTTTATAGTTGGATATGGTTTTAATGCTATATGAGTGTTTTGGTACAAGTTATAGAGTTGTATAAAGGTGTCAAAGTGTATTTGTGATGTGTTGAGTTTATGCAGGTTCTCCTGCTGATGTTCTGTGTCAAATGGGTAGATGCGGCGTATCTAACATGGTAGATGCGGCGTATCAGAAGTTTAATGCGGTGCGGCGTATCTAATAAAGTAGATGCGGCGTATCGGAAGTTTTAATTGATGCGGCGTATCACTTAGGTGGATACGGCGCATGGTCTGATACGGCGCATCCCTCGAAGGGATGCGGCGTATCGTTGGTCAGAATGATTGTCAGGTTGTGTTATAAAGTTGAATGTGAAATGTTTTGAAAGGTGTTCGAGTATAGGTCCTTGCAAAGTACTTTAAAGGGTTAAATGTGATAAGTTATGGTTATTTAAATGAAGAATTGTATGTGTCCGGTAAAGTCAAGCGTTTCCGCGTCAAAAGCTCAAAGTTTTTGGTCAAAGCGGGCACGGGGTGTTACAAATTGGTATCAGAGCTTCGGTTTAAGTGAATTAGGTTTCCTTTAGGTTGCCTAGACTTAAACCACTCATAGAAATGTTGGACGTAGGTATAGAAAATGCGTAAGGTAAGCGTTTAAGTTATAAGAAGGAATGTGTGATATGTTAAATGGATCAGAGTTGATGAATAATAAATGTGCCTTAGGTGCTAATGTGTATGCGAGGTAAGTCCAAGGAGGACTTGAAATATTAAAGTGATTAGTTAGCCGTACACCTTGGTCGGTGCCGATGATTGGTTGTGATTTCATACGTGTATGTTTGCCTAGCGATAATGGAATGGGGATAGGAATGGTATTCGGTATTAGAGACGGGCTAATAAGTAAATCTAAATGTTGATGTTTAAAGTATGGAATATTATAAATGTACTAATCTATAACGTGAAAAGCTAAGACGAGTTAAGGAACTAATGAAGTAGGGTTGGATGGTACGAAAGGTAAAGAATGAAATTAATAAATGGCAGCATGTAATGATTTTGACCCGTAAGATGTTAACAGCCAATATATGGTCTTGTTATACATATACACGCCTAATGAATGACGTTAAGGTAGTATAGAGACGGGCTAAGGGTACGTAAGATAACGAGGATGAATGATAAGATAGAACGTAATTGATGAAATCGAATGATAATGCTTAAATGCATAAATAACTAAGATAAGATAAGTCAAGCATAAGAGCAAGAACGAAAATGAGTATGGATAAGGTTAAGGTATGGTTTTAAAATCATTATATTACGGCTAAGACGACTAGCGGTAATTATTATAATGAAAGCATGTGTTGCAGTAAACGATAGGTGTAAAGTCTTGTATAAAAGAATTGAATATACTAACGTGTAAAGTAAAAGACGGAAATGGCTAGCACGGGGTAAAGAATGTAAGCTAGAGTGAAAAATGTAACGATGTAGATAATGTGTGAGTAACTAAAACGCGAAAGAAGAACGAATGATACTAAATAACGAACGAAAGTTAACCTATGCAAGGTTTAAAAATGGAAAGAGTCGGGTGGACTAAAGGATAAAGTGAAAGGGTGAAAATGACTAAAGCGAATTTAGAATGTAAGACGATAAACACATAGAAGTGTGTAATTATAATAAGCAAGTTCATACGCACTATGAGTTGCGTTTACAAAATAAAATGAATGGAATAGTATGTGTGTGAAAAATGATTTATAGCTTGGATCCAATGTGATAATGTGAAAGTGATAAGGTTGGAATGATAATGATCCTTTGGGATGGATGTTAAAGGTGGTATCCTTCGGGATGACCAGGTCAAAGAATGTAAAGGAAATCCTTCGGGATGTGTTAAAGATCCTCCGGGATAAAATGTATTGCCTTCACCGGCAAAGATTGCCTACATCCTTGGCATGTGTAATATTCCCTCCGGGGAAATTGTTAAAGTAAGGTGGATCCAAGCTAGGAAATAAAAAGTTTAAATAATAAATGGAATAAAAATGAAAATGAAAATGAAAAGTTAAAACGTGAAATAATAATAATGCGAGTGTTGTGTCGGAAGTGTATAAGTAGGATGGTTTATGGTTTCTTTATTTAAATGGATTGGGACGCCTTTTCATTTGAATAAAGAATTCGTAAATCACCGAACCATGAGTTTGTATTTCTTGATTTACATCGTTTGGGACGCCTCTCCATGTAAATGAGGAAGTACGAATGAGTGGGCTTATGTGTTCCCGACATGGCATGAGTAGAGTGGAAGGGTAGAAGAAGTAGTCTAGGATGATTAGAATTCATAAGGAGCTAAGATAGGTGGATAGAAAATGAGTTGAATGACGACCCTAGGTGGGAAACGTCAAGTGAAGTATAGGACTTAGGTGTTTTAAGTATGAGCTGAAACGACTAAGGTTTGAAACGATATGCTTGTTGCAATAAGAATTGGAGAAAATGTGAGATAATGAATGCTAATAAACGCTAATATGGATTAAAAGCTCTATGAAACTTTGAGAAGAAAAGTAAAGGCAAATGTAACGTATAGTAAAATGTCAATGAGTTGGTGGTAAGATTGCGATAAAAGTAGGAAGTTAACGAATAACCTACTTATAAGAAGTGAAAAAAGGGTATGTAATGTTCAAGTGACATATAGTCCTTGACGAAAAAGTTAAACGGAACTAGTTGGAAAGGTATGTGATAGACGTAGGGATGTTAAATGGTATGCATTCGTGGCTAGGATTATGCATCGAACGACATAATGATTGAAAAAGAAGTGAAAGAATGGAGAAGTAAGCTAGAAATGAAATGAGCTAAGAGTATGAAGTGCGAACAGTGGACTTAGAATTGTAAGATCACTTAGATCAAGCAATAAAAAGGGGAATGAAAAATGGAAAATGCTAAGAATGGAGATAAGGTGAATTAGTTTTGGACAGAAATGGACGAGAGATTTCGGGGACGAAATCTAAATAAGGGGGGTAGAATTGTTAGACCCGTTCCCCGGGTAGTGGGACCCCACCCTAGATGAAAGTTGACCCGAGCCTAAGTATGGTTGACTAAGGATATATGGTTTTCTGATGAGGCCTAGATGCGGCGCATCTAGGAAGTGACATGCGGCGTATGGTAAGAAGGGAAAGTAGAACCGACCTATTATTGTCCATGCGCCGTATTGGGGGAAAGAGATACGGCGTATCAAGGATGCGGCGCATCTATGAAGATAGATGCGGCGCATCGACCTTAAATAAGCAGAATGGACAAAATTGCCCTTGTAGCTAGAAACTTCCCTATTATTCTATAAGATACCACACTCTCCTGTAAAAGAGAGTGTGTTTCTGTGGGTGTCGAACCAAAGGAGAAAGAATGGAGAAGATGATGAGATGATGATGGTTTAATGGTGATAATTCAAGAATGAAGTCTATAGCTTGTCCTAGCATAGTTATCAAGTAAGTATTGATGTTTAATTAGTGTTTATTTGATGATTAAGAATCTAGGGTTTGTAAACCCTAGCTTGGGATTAAAGGGTAAATGATGTTTTAAGATAATTAAGAAGTAATGATGATTAAGTGATGGGTTTTTAATGGGTTTAAGTTGGTAAATGATGGGATTGACTATCATATAATCAATATACGATTATATGATAATTAGAAGTGTTTAGAGGTTAGTTATGGTGGTGTTAACCATGAGTATAGCTAATGATTATGTGTTATATGCTATGATGATAATGGTTTAGGATGTAAGGATGATGGTGATAAAGATGAAGATGATGTTAGTGATAGTCTTGGCTTGGACTCAAGGTAAGTAAACCGGCTATAAAATGATATTATGATGATTTCTATGCATTATGTGTCTAGATGATCATATATGCTTAGACTAATGAATGTTTTGGGTGTGATGTTGTTATGTGTTAGTAAGTGTAAGGTAGTGATGGATTAGGCAAGGTTGGATTAAGGTATGTGTTTATGTTCGATGTATTGAAGGATTATAGGTTATGATGTGTAATGTGAGAATGAATTATAATGTTATGTTATACCCGCTTTACTTACTAAGCATTCGTGCTTACGGTTTAAGTGTTTAATGTTTTGTAGGCGGAAGTATTAAGGCGAAGGCTTGGATAAGGACTAAGGTTGGATATGCGGTTGGTAGAAGAATGGGTAAGAAGTAGAGCTAGGTAGAATACCGAGCTCAATGTCAAGTTTGTACCCCCGTTGGTCTTTTAATGATTTGTAATATGTTTTTACGTGTCAAAGTGTATGTCAAGTATTGTGCAATGAATTGGAAGTCATTTGATGAGTTTAAGTATGTTTTATGTGAAATCGAGTGAAGTTAAGGGGTGTTTGGATTAGTGTCCATTTGTACCCATTTTGGAGTCAAACGGGTCATTTGCCGTGTTTTATAGTTGGATATGGTTTTAATGCTATATGAGTGTTTTGGTACAAGTTATAGAGTTGTATAAAGGTGTCAAAGTGTATTTGTGATGTGTTGAGTTTATGCAGGTTCTCCTGCTGATGTTCTGTGTCAAATGGGTAGATGCGGCGTATCTAACATGGTAGATGCGGCGTATCAGAAGTTTAATGCGGTGCGGCGTATCTAATAAAGTAGATGCGGCGTATCGGAAGTTTTAATTGATGCGGCGTATCACTTAGGTGGATACGGCGCATGGTCTGATACGGCGCATCCCTCGAAGGGATGCGGCGTATCGTTGGTCAGAATGATTGTCAGGTTGTGTTATAAAGTTGAATGTGAAATGTTTTGAAAGGTGTTCGAGTATAGGTCCTTGCAAAGTACTTTAAAGGGTTAAATGTGATAAGTTATGGTTATTTAAATGAAGAATTGTATGTGTCCGGTAAAGTCAAGCGTTTCCGCGTCAAAAGTTCAAAGTTTTTGGTCAAAGCGGGCACGGGGTGTAACACGTAGGGCCTCAACATGGTATCAGAGCATGATGGTTAACATGGATCGATCATTGCAGTCCAGAAGTGAAAGCCTATGAAGAACAAGAAACCCGAAAAACAGAGCATGAAGAACAGTCAAAGAAACGACCCATTTTCGGGCAGAAATATAAGATGAATGAAGTCCAGAAAAGGTTAGAAACCAGAACAGTAAGAAGATCATGTTCTAGAGAGGCGTCTTACGCATATATGGCGGGAATAAGACACGGTAAGGAAAAGGTTCATTGATTTAATAGTAGTGTACCATGAGACTGTAAGAGTCCCTTGGGATGAAAAGCCAAGAGAAGTGGGAGAGTGCAGCAAAGTTGCAGAAGAAAGAGACCCACAAGGCCAAAAGGAAAATACAGAGAAAGATGGAGCACTTGAAGAAGATGAACAAGGACGATGATCAGAAGATCATCCATGGAACAAAAGAAGGAAAATGAACATGATAGACCGGACAAGTAACAAGGCGATCAAATACAGAAAAACAAAGAAGAAGCAAGGCTGCAATTAGGATGAACAAGGCAAAGGAACAGAGTGAAAAGTATTAATATTCGAGGAACAAGACTTAAACAATTAGGGGGGAACTGTTGGACCATAATTGCATAAGTCTTGTGATACATTTGTAACAGACGAAAGAAGAAGGATTGAACTTGTTAGATTAATAGTTTATAACCGAATAGCGGTTAAGTAGTTAGTTATTTGTTTCAGTTATGGCTGTTCCTGAACAGTCATGTTGGTTCATTGGAACCATTTAGAACCTTATATATAGCACCATATGTACAGAATTTACTGTGTGGAATATTAATAAAATATCAGTGTGTTTAACATAAACAAACCCACCCTCTGTTCATACATATCGAGTCACTGCACATGTTGTGCATACTCCTATCAAAATGTTGTTCACCATGATTGATCCAAGATCCGTAAGGCCTCAACACAATTTATATTCAGTATTTTACTTTGCAACTTAGTATCGAAACTGGGACAACATTTGGCATCACAGCTTGGCACGTTTTGATACCAGAAATTGTGAACAAACACGCTGATCAGGAAGAAGATACAACGAACAGAACCTGATTAAAAATTGGAGTACGTTGGCGACAATAGTGCACGATCAGAACCAACGGGGAGTTGCAAACTTGGAACGAATTCAAACTACTCTTGAAGGAGAAGAGGGAATACGTTACAGAGTAAAGAAACACGGTCGAGGGATACACACCAAAACATTTTAGTGGATAAAACTTCTATGGGAACTGCTGGACAAAAGTGGCACAGAAGGAAGGAAGGAACAACACTTTGTTATAAAAAGTGGGATACCAAGGGAAACGTAGGAAATTGTGTGGGTAATTGCTGCAGTAAAACGACACAAAAAGAAAGGATAAAAACGTTTCAAGGTATAAAGGAAAATTGTTGTACATAGTGGTCGACAGGAAAAGAACAACAACATTTTGTTGTGGACAGAATTGTGGTCGACAAGAAAGAACAACAACATCATTTCGTTGCGGTTAAAAATTGTGTACGACAAAGGGAAATGAGCAACAAACATTTTGTTGTGGATAGCTTTTGTGTTCGACAAAGAAGGAACAACAACTTTCGTTGTGGTTGGAAACTGTGGTTGACAGAGAAAAGAACAACAAAACTTTGTTGTGGATACAAGTTGTGTTCGACAATAAAGAGGAACAACAACATTAAAAGGGGTTTGCTGTTGGAAGAATACCGAGGGAAAACAAGAGGACTTTGTTTGTTTGAAGTCGACACAAACAAAACAAAAACAACAACAAAATTAGTGATATAAAAAGAAAAGGAGGCGACTCGTTTTCAGTGTGTGGTAGCAACAACGAGACAACAACACCACTTGAAGTATTAACGTGAGACCAAAGAGGAGAAGGAGGAACAAAATCAGTGGGTATCACATTAGAATCGGAACAGGAAAAAGGGGATACGTTTGTGTTACAACAACGCGGTTAGAAATTTCAAAATTTCTGTTTACATATCATATAGTATAATAGAAGTCTAGTTTACATTATTAGGAATCCCCGAGAACTGTTTATTGATCCAATATTATTTGGATTCCCGGAAAACTACTTTGTTCCCCATACGATTTCCCATAGTAGTGAGAAAACCCGTACGTTAGAAGGTGAAGATTATAAGCACATTTAAGATGTCTGGTGACGCTTCGACACCACCAAAACCCATAACACCAATCGCACAATACCAATGTCCAAAATTGAAAACCACAAATTACACCGTTTGGGCTATTCAAATTAAAGTTATACTAGAAGCACATGGTTTATGGGAAGCGATAGAATCTAAGGGAAATGTGCAAGTAGATGATAAAAAGGATAAGGCAACAACGGCCTTCCTATATCAAGCATTAACCGAAGATGTGATTTTACAAGTAGCGGGTTGTAAAACGGCAAAGGAATTATGGGAATCACTAAAGAAAAGACACGTTGGAGAAGAAAAAGTGCAACAAGCACGGTTACAATCATTGATGATTGGATTTCAAACACTTCAAATGAAGGAAGACGACACAGTGGATGCATTTGCGGCTAAACTAAACGGTTATGCCACTAAGGCAAAAGAATTAGGAAAAACGTTGGATGAATCACTATTAGTACGAAAACTATTAGACTCCACACCGGATAGGTTCATTCACATAGTAGCATCCATAGAACAAAAAAATGATCTTGACGATATTACCCTAGACGAGATCATTGGAAAACTCAAGGCATTTGAGGAAAGGATAAAACTCCAGAAAGGAGGGCAAGTGGAAAGCCAGGAAGACTTACTATTCGCACATGGCGAACACTCGAGAAAGGGAAAGCGATTTGGTAATCGCTGAAGTAGATCAAACTTTTCACAAGGAAACTGGCAACGTAATAGGAATAAATATGACTCAAAGTAGGAAGGCTCAACTCACAAAGGAAAGTCAAATAGGAATAAATGTGAGTGGAACATGAGCAAAACAAAATGTTTCAAGTGTGGGAAACTTGGACATTTTAGGAAAAACTACAAAGAAACATCAACAACTCAGGAACAATCAAACCTTATCTTAGAAGACGAAGAACCATCACTATTAATGGCAACACACGAAACTGAAAACGAGGAAGTACTGCTAAATGAAGGACAAATTCAACCCGGAAAATATGCTACAGCAGATGCAAGCATATGGTATTTAGATAATGGTGCAAGTAACCATATGACCGGAACTAAAAGTCATTTTAGAGATATTGACGAAAGAATGGCAGGACGCGTTCGTTTTGGAGATGGATCGTATATGAAGATAAAGGGAAAAGGCTCTATATTGATAGGTTGTAGGAATCAAGAACAAAAGTTAGTATCGGATGTATACTACATACCTAACCTCAAGAGTGATGCGTGGTTTTGTAACCTTACAACAGGTTTTACCTCTCGAGGGATCCCAAGAGGCTTACAACCCCACCAGGCAGTGTACCTGACCGATGTAGTATAGTGTAGTGGTAAGTACGGGGGATTGATCGTTCTCCACAGGGAATAGTGTTCGTTAGGTGTGAAAGACTACTCTAATTAGGTCTAAGGGTTGAGGAAGATTCTTTTTATGTTTTTATAATTTTTATGAAAGCAAGTAAAATCTCGGGTTTGAAGGAGTGGGCGGAATTAGTTGCTAGTCAACTAACCCAAATTACTACGAATGCAAATAAAATAAAATAACAGAAAATGAAAATGTTGGTGAGAAACTTATGTGTAGAGAAATGTGTTTACTTAGATTTCCTTACTCCCTAACTATCTTTTACCGGTTAATTAGTGTGTATTAGTCGCGTGGATGACGGGTGTATTCCTTAATACCAATCGTGGGGTGGCGTACTTACTTCCCCAACTCTACAAGCTCCTACTTCACTCCTATGTCGAGCCGGCTAGGAAGCTCCTAACATGGGATCACTAGAATTCGCTTGTGCATTAAATACAACCATAAAAACCTTTAGTACGCATTTGGTTCATGTTTCTTAAGACGTTCAAGCAAGTTACCGAATAGGAAGTTAGCCAGTTTTCTTAAGCCTAACATAGATAAACAATCATCCAATACAACTAACAACACACTAATAACCAATAATCAATAGCTAGGTTTCATTAGATCTAAGCAAACACAAGATAAATTTAGCCTAACATGTTAATCAAAAGACAAGAATAAGATAAAATCAAACAACACATAGACATATTGAATGATTAATTGATAACTTATCTTCAATGTAACATGGAAGATCTCAAGGCAAAAAGCCTTGAAAAAGTAGCTAAAATCGTCTTAGGGTTTTCTCCCAAAATTCCACACACTAAGCTCTCCTTAATGACAATAATTTAGAAAACTATATATAGACTTTTGGATCTGACGGCGTCACCTTATGGAGTGTGACGCCGTCACCTCGCCGCTTTTAGGGTTCCCGGATGACCTTCTTGACGCCGTCCCTCTTTAGCTCTTCAAAAATCCATTCTGGCTTATCAAGGCTTGACGCCGTCGAACCTTGAACGTGACGCCGTCCCCTTATGATTTAAGCCGTGACGCCCTTGATCAAGTTAAAGCGTGACGCCGTCAGAATTCACATGCTATTTTCACTGGCCTATCATGAGTAAATTTCACGTCCACTTTTTCTTGCCAAAGCATGACGCCGTCCAGAGTAAATTGTGACGCCGTCAAGAGTAACTTTTAGCCGTATTTTTTGAGACTTTGTCGTTTTCTTCACTTTTATGCTCCAAAAACGTCCAAAATGCCTCCTTTTCCAGATTTCTCCTCAAAAGTACCTAAAATGACAAAAGGAACGATTTAGGGCGATATTTGATCAAATAAATACGATTTAGGGCTTAAATGACCCCTTAAAAGCGGTACACTTTTCGCTTCATCAAAGAGCAATATACTAAGTTTAGGACAACTCACAGAGAAAGGTTGTAAGGTCATTATGGATGGAAACCAACTGACCTTGTATGATAAGAATAAGAAGTTGTTGATGAATATTGAAAGATCAAAGAATAGACTTTACAGTATTAGACTACAAATAGAAGCACCTATATGCCTCTTAGCAAATATAGATAACCAAGCATGGTTATGGCATGCTAGGCTAGGTCACTTAAACTCTGACGACATCAATAAGATGACAAGAAAGGGTCTAGTGGAAGGAATACCAAGAATAAATCATGCGGGACAGATTTGTGATGCATGTTTATTGGGAAAGCACAGTAGAACACCATTTCCAAATCAAGCTAAGTTCAGATCAAAGAACCCATTGGATTTAGTATATGGAGATTTATGTGGTCCTATAAGTCCAGCCACACACTCCGGAAAGAAATATATTTTCTTGTTAGTGGACGACTGTACACGATTTATGTGGGCTTACTTTCTGACATCGAAAGATCAAGCATTTAACACTTTTAAGGAATTTAGACAACAAGTTGATATGGAAATGAGATTGAAGCTAAGGATGCTAAGATCAGATAGGGGAGGTGAGTTCACATCAAATGAATTCACCAAGCACTGTAAAGAAAATGGAATAGCATGACAGTTGACAGCACCTTACTCACCACAACAAAATGGAGTAGTGGAGAGAAGAAATAGAACAGTGTTATCAACTACGAGGAGTATGATGAAAGCGATGAAGTTACCATTAACTTTTTGGGCGGAAGCAGTTAGACACGCTATTTATATACTCAACAGGGTACCTACACGAGCCCTGGTAGACAAAACTCCATATGAAGCACTCTACAACATAAAACCGAACCTGGAAAACCTAAGAATATTCGGATGCACAGCTTATGCCAAGATAACAATACCTCACTTGCAAAAGCTGGATAATAGAAGCATACCCATGATTTACTTAGGAGTAGAGGAAGGATCAAAAGCATGTAGGTTATATGATCCAAAAGGAAAAAGGAAACATGTTAGCAGGGATGTAAAGTTTATGGAAACAAAACCGTGGGATTGGAATAACAATGGAGAGGAAAAAAGTATACAAGACTCATTTTGGGGAAGTTTTGTGGTAGAAGGAGTTGACAATGAAAATGTAACACCCCGTGCCCGCTTAGACCAAAATTTAAAACTTTATACGCGGAAACGCTTGACTTTCATAGACATCCTGCTACTCCTTTGACCATTTATAAAAATCAGTAGACAACCAGCCCTTGAGACTATTTTTAAATGAAAGTACATTCAATTAGCTTCAAAACGATAGGTGGCACGACCCGTGACGACTTACGGATCAAAAGATATGACCTTTCGAAAACTGCCAAACCTGGACTGTTGGAGATGCGCCGCATCTCCAAAGGGAGATGCGCCGTATCACCTGATACGCCGTATTTCACAAAGTAGATGCGCCGTATCTAGCCCAAAATCTGCACAGAACAGACCCTACTGTCCCAATTTTCAGTTTCGCGAAGCCCGCTCAGAAACCCGACCTCCCGGACTCGAAACTGGACGAAACTTTCCAGAATCCTTTAGTATATCAATACAATCATTTTCATATAAAAACATCTCTCGTTTGACCACCCGGAATAGTACCTCCAAAATCACGGGTTTTACACTAAAAACCCGTTTTGACCCATTCATGACAAATACTACATACGACTTCCGTTTTACACCAAACTTACCAGAATTCATTCATTTAACATATCAAACATGTTCCAATAACACTTGACCCGTTTACGACCCAAATTGGGTACTTTTACACATAAACCAAACGCCCCTTTAAACATTAACCATAACCACATAAACTACACTTTGAGCCACCAAATGGCTATCAAATCTTTAGGAGTTCATTATCATACACTTTGACACTTGACTTAACTTTATAAAACATGAAAAGACCAACGGGGGTACAAACTTACACACAAGCTCGGTATTCTACCTAAGCTCCTAATCACATACTACCTTAACTTTTGCATATCCAAATCCTTAATCCACTTATCCAAGCCATAGCATAAGCACCTACAAAACGGTTAGACAACTAAACCGTAAGCGATAACGCTTAGTAAGTAAAACGACTATAACATAACATATACTTCAATCCACATGATGCATCATATATATGAACACTTACATCGAGGCTCACTACTCAATATCAACTAGCACATAACATCAACATGACCATAGCATCATCACATCACATAAGCCATAACCATAACTTCACATAAACATATTCCAAGCTCATCCTTTCAACATAAACATACATAACACATAATGATAGAAATCCATATACATATGCTATCATCATTTTACTTACCTCAAACCAAGCTACAACATAACAAGAACATCATTATCATCATAAGCTTCCATCATCATCATCATCAATCATCATCATCATCAATAACCAAAACCTAATCACATAATACTCAAATACATAAACAAGGGTTATCAAACCCATCAAAACATAGTCATTTTCTAACCCATATCATCATATGATCATATCTTGATCATATGATGAAAACCCATTAAACTCTAGACTTACAATCATTACAAGAATTACTTACTTGGTGTGATCATAACTAGGAAAGACCAAGAACATCAAGACTTGATCATCAAAGTCCCATCTTCCCTCCATTTTCTCTCTAATAACCGGCCTTCTCATTTTCTCTCAATAATGAGAGAATTATCTAGATAAAACTAGATATAACTAGTTAGGTGACATCTTTGGGCAATGGGCAAGAATGGCCCCTCAAGTTCCATTCCTTCTAATTTGGCCACAAACTAACTTATAACACATATAACAAGTTTAACACTTAGCAACTTAAGCCCCTTAAGTTACACTTCATATTTACATAACCACTTTAGTCATATTTTGACTATCGGGTTTGACTAAAAAACAACATATGTTGACTAGCCAATCACATAAAGCCATAATCTATTTTCATCTAGGGTGGGGTCCCAACACCCGGGAAACGGGCCTAACAATTCTACCCCCCTTATATAGATTTCGTCCCCGAAATCTCCCGTCTAAATCTATCCAAAACTAATTTCACGACATATACATGCTCTTATACTCATGCTTTCAAAGCCAAATCATTGCAACGATCTAAATGATCATGCAAATTCTACGCTTACTATACAAAATCATAATTCATAACCTATCAAAACACGCTTCTCATCACAAACTTTTCTAAAATTTCCAATAATGACGACTTGTCATATGGAAAATCTTACTACTTCGACTCTATATGAGTCAAACTTTATTACTATAAACACAACATACGCCCATGCACTAACCATCACTTAACATCATATACCGGCCAATCTCACATAACACATAGCACAAAATGCGCATCTATGCCACAAACCGGCAACTTATCTCAAAATACACAAAGTACCATACAAAAGGCACCTACATAAAATCTATCACACGCATCACTTAAGCATACTTTCTTATCAAATTCTAGAAATGCTCACAAATTAACTTATCAACTTAAAACATAATTCAATTTAGACGTCTAACTTAAGGTTTCACATATTACCTTATCGCCGCTATAAGTTTTATTCGTATTTATCTTTTCTTATGACGTCTAACCGGTTTTAATTTTTTACTATCTCATATCACTATCCGTACTCATGTCATATCGGTTACACATAAGCCCACTCTTTTGTAACTCTTCATTCACATAAAAGGGCGTCCCGATCTATGTAAATCAAGAATTACAAATTCATGGTTCGGTGATTTACAATTTCCTCATTCAAATGAAAAGGCGTCCCAATCCATTTGAATCAAGAAACCATAAACCATCCTACTTATACACTTCCGACCTAACACTCGTACATACTATACTTTCCATATTTACTAGCCTTGGATCCAATCTCGCTAACTTTCATCCATGCCATAAGGCAAGCTAACCACCATGCCGTAAAGGCAAGCTGACAACCATGCCACAAAGGCAAGCTTACATTCATGCCATAAAGGCAAACTTACTTCCATGCCACATAGGCAAGCTAACCTCGTGCCATAAAGGCACCTTAACATCGTGTCCTAAAGACACCTTAACATCGTGTCCTAAAGACACCTTAACATCATGCCAAGGATATAGGCAAACCATGCCGGTGAAGGCAAGCTAACAATCATGCCATAAAAGGCAAACTAGGCTATCCCGAAGGATACCATAACATCCATGCCATAAAGGCAAGCTGGCTATCCCGAAAGATACCGTAACTAGAGCATTGGATCTAAGCTATATCTGTCTTATCATCTTTTCTCATTTATCTTTTCATGCACTTATATAATTAGGCACACACTATCATATATTAAATTTTCATTGCCTTACGCAATCTCAACATTCACTATCACACTTTCTACCATCTAGGCAAGTTTCTATATAACACTTGCACATTTATTATCATCGCATTTCACAATGCCACTTATCTCTCGCCCGTCAACCCCAAGTTGACTCATACACTAATTATGTGCCATTTTTATTTAGACAATTTATATGTAATGCTTATTCATTACAACTTACACATTTCTACGTGTTCTTACAACACACTCTTACTATTATCCGTCAACACTTGTTGACCATATTCTCATTTCATACTGTCACTTCATTTAGTTTATTCAACTTGTATGCATACAAACCTTACATAGGTTCATTCTGTAACACTTTCGTTAATTTCATCTTACATATTCAAATATATTAACATGATCACATTCATGTTTTACATTTCTTTCTAGCGTACTTCAAGTCACCCATGACTTCTAGCGCAATCTATATTTTATTCGTCACTTTGACTCATCATACTTTACCTTATATCACTAGCACTTTTCAATTTATCATGTTTTATATGTAACATGTTCTCATCACTTCTTAACTTTACACTTTAACTTTCTCTTTTAGTTTAGCATATAAAAACTCATGCTTCAATTATCCATTCTTTATTTTATCAATCATGCCTCTCAAGTCATCAAACTACAACATACTTTGCTATTCATTTCTTACTTATCTAAATCTTTTTAAGCATTTAAGCTTTTTCAAATTATTAGCATGCTTTTTAACTCTTTTCACATAACGATGTTTTCTTTTTAGCTTTACCGACCACAACTAGGTTAACACATAGCATGCATTCAAATGCATCTATCTTAACTCATACACTTCTATACCAACGTGCTCTCAAGCACATCACATAAAGCTTAAACATACAATAAACTTACCATAGACTTAACATCATATAAACAACAATACTTAACATCATACAGGCAATCATATCATAACGCTTAACACTTATCCGACAAGTGTTAAAACATTCATAACATAAATCAAAACATAAAGTCTATGGCTCATATATCACATTGCATAACCAAGCAATGTCTAGGCATCGACCTTCTAACTAACCGCAAATAATAGCCAACCTTATAACTAAGGAATCATAAACCTTAATTCACTTGCTAACCCATCTCTAATACCACTTAGCTTTGCTACCCGCAATACATCACTATGGCTCTACCATACTTTCACATATCGCAATACAATCCACGACACCAACCTAGGTGCTCGGCTATCTAATCATATAAACATCTTAAGTCCCCATGGACTTGCATCTCATACACAACAACACTATCACCCACATATATCACCTATCATCGATAGACTCAACTAGCATAAAACACAATCCGCCTAACACTTAGCAATTAGTTTCCGCGCAACTAACACTAACGCATAACACTTCCATGAGTGGTTTAAGTCTAGGAAATCCTAAAGAAAACCTAATTCACTTAAACCGAAGCTCTGATACCAATTTGTTACACCCCGTGCCCGCTTAGACCAAAATTTAAAACTTTATACGCGGAAACGCTTGACTTTCATAGACATTCTGCTACTCCTTTGACCATTTATAAAAATCAGTAGACAACCAGCCCTTGAGACTATTTTTAAATGAAAGTACATTCAATTAGCTTCAAAACGATAGGTGGCACGACCCGTGACGACTTACGGATCAAAAGATATGACCTTTCGAAAACTGCCAAACCTGGACTGTTGGAGATGCGCCGCATCTCCAAAGGGAGATGCGCCGTATCACCTGATATGCCGTATTTCACAAAGTAGATGCGCCGTATCTAGCCCAAAATCTGCACAGAACAGACCCTACTGTCCCAATTTTCAGTTTCGCGAAGCCCGCTCAGAAACCCGACCTCCCGGACTCGAAACTGGACGAAACTTTCCAGAATCCTTTAGTATATCAATACAATCATTTTCATATAAAAACATCTCTCGTTTGACCACCCGGAATAGTACCTCCAAAATCACGGGTTTTACACTAAAAACCCGTTTTGACCCATTCATGACAAATACTACATACGACTTCCGTTTTACACCAAACTTACCAGAATTCATTCATTTAACATATCAAACATGTTCCAATAACACTTGACCCGTTTACGACCCAAATTGGGTACTTTTACACATAAACCAAACGCCCCTTTAAACATTAACCATAACCACATAAACTACACTTTGAGCCACCAAATGGCTATCAAATCTTTAGGAGTTCATTATCATACACTTTGACACTTGACTTAACTTTATAAAACATGAAAAGACCAACGGGGGTACAAACTTACACACAAGCTCGGTATTCTACCTAAGCTCCTAATCACATACTACCTTAACTTTTGCATATCCAAATCCTTAATCCACTTATCCAAGCCATAGCATAAGCACCTACAAAACGGTTAGACAACTAAACCGTAAGCGATAACGCTTAGTAAGTAAAACGACTATAACATAACATATACTTCAATCCACATGATGCATCATATATATGAACACTTACATCGAGGCTCACTACTCAATATCAACTAGCACATAACATCAACATGACCATAGCATCATCACATCACATAAGCCATAACCATAACTTCACATAAACATATTCCAAGCTCATCCTTTCAACATAAACATACATAACACATAATGATAGAAATCCATATACATATGCTATCATCATTTTACTTACCTCAAACCAAGCTACAACATAACAAGAACATCATTATCATCATAAGCTTCCATCATCATCATCATCAATCATCATCATCATCAATAACCAAAACCTAATCACATAATACTCAAATACATAAACAAGGGTTATCAAACCCATCAAAACATAGTCATCTTCTAACCCATATCATCATATGATCATATCTTGATCATATGATGAAAACCCATTAAACTCTAGACTTACAATCATTACAAGAATTACTTACTTGGTGTGATCATAACTAGGAAAGACCAAGAACATCAAGACTTGATCATCAAAGTCCCATCTTCCCTCCATTTTCTCTCTAATAACCGGCCTTCTCATTTTCTCTCAATAATGAGAGAATTATCTAGATAAAACTAGATATAACTAGTTAGGTGACATCTTTGGGCAATGGGCAAGAATGGCCCCTCAAGTTCCATTCCTTCTAATTTGGCCACAAACTAACTTATAACACATATAACAAGTTTAACACTTAGCAACTTAAGCCCCTTAAGTTACACTTCATATTTACATAACCACTTTAGTCATATTTTGACTATCGGGTTTGACTAAAAAACAACATATGTTGACTAGCCAATCACATAAAGCCATAATCTATTTTCATCTAGGGTGGGGTCCCAACACCCGGGAAACGGGCCTAACAGAAAACCCTACACCAGTCAACACAGAAAATGATGATAATACATATCATGAACAGGATCTAACTCCAGATCCAGACTCACCAATAACCCCACCTACATACACTTACAACCCAAACTCAGAAGAGGAAGAAGAAGAAGCTACTAATAGTTCAGTTAGGAGCTCAGGACCAGATTTTGATGATACACCAGTACGAGGTTTCAAAGAGATAACAGAAATATATAAGGATGCACGTGAAGTTGAAACTGAAAGTTTACTGTTTACGGAAGAAGAACCACGTAACTACAAGGAAGCATCAACGGATAAGAAATGGATTGAGGCCATGGAATTAGAACTGGATTCAATCAACAAGAATAACACATGGACTCTTACTACTTTGCCTAAAAATCAGAAGGCAATAGGACTCAAATGGGTCTTCAAGACCAAGAGGGATGCAAAAGGGAAGATCATCAAATATAAAGCAAGATTAGTAGCAAAAGGATATGTACAAGAACAAGGAATAGACTTCGATGAAGTATTTGCACCAGTTGCTCGGATAGAGACAGTTCGGTTGATATTAGCACTAGCAGCATATCATGGATGGCAAGTACATCACTTGGATGTAAAATCAGCATTTTTACATGGAGATTTAAAGGAAGAAGTCTATGTTACACAACCTGAAGGATTTATTCAACAAGGAAATTCAGGGAAAGTCTACAAGCTCACTAAAGCTTTGTACGACTTAAGGCAAGCACCACGAGCTTGGAATATGAAACTTGATCAAACCTTGAAGTCATTGGACTTTAAGAAATGTAATCTCGAACAAGCAGTTTACACGAAGAGAAGCAAGAATTCTACACTAATAGTTGGAGTTTATGTGGATGATTTAATAATCACGGGCACTCCAAGAAAGGAAATAGACTTGTTCAAATCCCAGATGAAAGATAAATTTGAAATGAGCGACTTAGGGTTGTTAGCTTATTACCTAGGGATAGAAGTTACTCAGACAGGAGGAGAGATTACAATCAAGCAAACAGGTTACATCAACAAGATTTTGAAAGAAACAAGTATGATGGATAGTAATGACACGAAGATACCAATGAATCCCGGTACTAAGTTGGTCAAGGCGGAAGATGGAAACTCAGTTGACGCAACTTACTACAGAAGCTTAATAGGATGTCTCAGGTATCTACTACATACAAGACCAGATCTTAGTTACTCAGTTGGACTACTCAGCAGATTTATGCAAGACCCAAAGGATCATCACCTAAAGGCAATAAAGCAAGTAATCCGATACATCAAAGGAACAAAGGAGCATGGAATTATATACAAGAAGGACGGCGGCTGCAAGATTACAGGTTATAGCGATAGTAGTTATGGAATCAATACTGATCAAGGAAAAGGAACTACAGGAATAGTATTCTATTTTGGAGAATCACCTATTACCTGGTGCACTCAGAAGCAACCAACAGTGGCACTCTCATCATGTGAATCAGAATTCATGGCAGCTACTGGAGCAGCATGTCAAGCATTATGGTTGAAAAGGCTACTTAGTGAACTAACGGGTTGGAAGGAGAAAAGAATAACGCTAAAGGTTGATAACATCTCAACAATAGCACTAGTCAAGAACCCAGTTTTTCATGGAAGAAGTAAGCATATCGACATTCGCTATCATTTCATTCGTGAATGCGTAGAGAATGGGCACATCAATGTGGAACACGTTAGTGGCGAACTACAAAGAGCTGATATACTAACTAAAGCTTTACCAAGATTGAAATTTGTCACTATGCGTCAAATGCTCGGAGTTCAAGATCTAGGACGAAGCAACGATCAAGATTAAGGAGGAGAATGTGGACTGATAATCTCGAACATTGCTTCTATACAAAAGACGAAGGACCAAATGTAACATGTAGATAGTTTACAACCGTTTGTTAGTTTAAAGCGGTTAATTAGTTAAGTTAGTTTATTTCGGTTATGGCTGTTTGTGAACAGTCATGATGATTCAATGGAACCTTTTAGAAAACTATATATAGATACCAGATTGTAAACGTTTAAAGGTTAGATTTGATATACAATTTATATTCAGTATTTTACTTTGCAACTTAGTATCGAAACTGTTGGAAAATTTAGTGCACTTGAGGGATTAATTCATACCTGGTAATGGGCTTGGAGGTACGGAGTGTACACCCATTAGGTCAATGTTTACCCTGACTCAAATTAAGTGGTTTGTGGTTCTGCTGCTTGTGTAAATGATAATACTGCTGGTGCAGATCATTCTGCTGCTAGTATTATTCATTGTGCTGCTGATGCAGAACATTCTGCTGCTAGTGTTATTGATACTGCTGCTAGTACAATAATACTGCTGCTGAGTTGCTAGGCAATAGATTCTGCTGCTAGTACAATTTATTGTGCTGCTAGGCATAAGACTCTACTGCTGGTATGCTGGATAGAATTTGTAACTAACTTTGACCTATTTTGGGAAGTTTCAAATTCTTAATTAAGACCATGATCTTCTGGTCTTGTAACCACTGTATCTAGAATTAAGGAAAGTATATGGAGAATATTTGGCCAATATTTTCTCATATTTCCTTTGACTAGGGTTTTGAGTATATCTCTAATATATATAGAGATCAACACATCGGCATGAGATACATACAGAAAACCTAAACACTTGAAAGCAATTCGGTTCTTGATTTGTGCCTAAAACAAGAACATCACTTGGTCTTATCCCATAGAGATATTCGTGTAACCCAGGCATAGGGTCGAATAGTTTCTATTGGAAAGTGATTACACGATTTCAATTGAATATCCGGTACATTGATTATCTTTACCCTTATCTGGGAACACAGCAACAACCAAACGTAAACCAACCAACAATCAATAGAAACTATTTTAGTGATAATCAATGGCTGCTGCGATGAGGCATATGGCTGCTAACTTTTCCAAACTGGAAAAGTTTGAAGGTGTCGATTTCAGAAGGTGGCAAAAGAAGATGCACTTCTTGTTGTCAAGCATGAATGTGGTGTATGTGCTGACCACATCCATTCATGAAGATCATGGGGATGATGCTACTATGGAACAGATAAGGAACAGGAGCAAATGGGAGAATGATGACTATGTTTGCAGAGGGTTAATCCTAAATGGTATGTCTGATTCTTTGTTTGATCTTTATCAAAATATTGAATCTTCTCAAGAACTGTGGGATTCCTTGGAAGCCAAATACATGGCTGAGGATGCATCAAGTAAGAAGTTCCTTGTAAGTAATTTTAACAATTACAAAATGGTCGATTCTAGACCTGTCATGGAACAATACAATGAACTTCTTAGTATACTTGGTCGATTCACACAACACAAGATGAACATGGATGAGGCTATTTCAGTCTCTTGTATCATCGATAAATTACCTCCTTCTTGGAAAGATTTCAAGCATATGCTGAAGCATAAAAAGGAAGAATTAACTCTTGTTGAGTTGGGTAGTCATTTGCGCATTGAGGAATCACTCAAAGCACATGAAAGTGACAAGCCAAAGAGCAGCAATGCTGCTGGTCCATCAGTTGTCAATTTGGTGGAGCATAACAACTCCTCCAGGAACAATGACAACAAGGGCAAACGTAAGCATCAGGATAACACCAAAACTGATCCTAACAAGAAGTCAAAAGCTACTTGTTAGAAGTGTGGTAAATTTGGACACTTTAGGAAGGATTGTAAAGGTGTTAAAATTGGCAATAAAACCAATGGATCAGGCACGAGTGGATCTGAGAGTGGTAATTCCCTGAAAGGTCAGAATATATTTGATAAATCTTTTGAGATTTATTATGTTACATATATATCTGATGTGTACTTTGTGCAGGATGATGATGTTGCGTGGTGGGTTGACTCTGGAGCAACAACTCATGTGTGTAAAGATAGAAGCTGGTTCAAGACCTACGAGTCAATGAATGATGGTTCTATTCTTCATATGGGAAATGAGTCAACTGCCCTGGTGCATGGAAGATGATGTGTGGATTTGAAGTTTAGTTCTGGAAAGATTGTTTCTTTGTTTAATGTTTTACATGTTCCTGTTATTAGGAAAAACTTGGTTTCTAGTAGTATTTTGAATAATTGTGGTTATAAACAAGTTATTGAATCTGATAAGTTTGTTTTGTCTAAACATGGTGTGTTTATTGGCTTTGGTTATTTATGTAATCGTATGTTCAGACTTAATATTGTTCATGATATGGTTAATTCTGCTTTTATGTCGACTTCTAATTTAAATGATTCAACCCTTTGGCATGCTAGACTTGGCCATGTACACTTTAAAAGAATGCAAGATATGTCTAAGGATGGGTTAATCCCAGCATTTGACATGGACACTGAAAGGTGTAAAACTTGTATGATGAACAAGATAACTAAGAAACCATTTCAAAGTGTGAAACGTGAAACTAAAATATTGGAACTGGTTCACAGTGACTTATGTGATTTACATGCTACTCCCTCTTTGGGGAATAAGAAATACTTTGTGACTTTTATTGATGATGCTTCTAGGTTTTGTTATGTTTATTTATTACATACTAAGGATGAGGCATTAGATAAATTTAAAGTATTTAAAACTAAGGTTGAATTGCAACAAGAGTACCTGATCAAGAGATTAAGGACTGATAGGGGAGGTGAGTACATGGATACTCTGTATTTTCAGTCTGTTGGTATAATCCATGAAACGACTGCTCCCTATACTCCTCAGCAAAATGGTATTTCTGAAAGGAAAAACAGGGTGCTGAAGGAGATGGTTAATTCCATGTTGTCCTATTCTGGGCTGAGTCAAGGGTTCTGGGGTGAAGCTATGTTAACAGCTTGCTATTTATTAAATAGAGTTCCCAACAAAAGGAACAAGACAACCCCTTATGAACTCTGGACTAAAAAGAAACCCAACCTGAATTATCTCAGGGTTTGGGGTTGTAGGGCAGTTGTAAGACTCTCTGATCCAAAGCTAAAGACTTTGGGTGAAAGAGGCATTGAATGCATCTTTGTTGGATATGCTGAGCATTCCAAGGCATATAGGTTCTATGTTATTGAACCTAATGAATCTGTTTCAATTAACTCTATAATTGAATCAAGGGATGCCATCTTTGATGAGAATAGATTCTCATCAGTCCCTAGACCAAGTCAGAGGATTCCTAATGGAACTAATGATGTTGGTGTATCTGAGATCTCTGATGAGGTCCCTGATGAGGCTGTAGTTCAACAACCTGAACCTGAGCTCAGAAGGAGCAAAAGGGTTAGGACTCCAAAGTCATTTGGACCTGAGTTCCAATTATACTTAATTGAAGGAACAAGGGATGAGGTCTCTGACCAACACTCCTATTGCTTTAATGTTGAGGATGATCCCAAAACATTTGATGAAGCAATGAAGTCCCAGGATGTTGCTTTCTAGAAAGAAGCAATAAATGATGAAATGGATTCCATCATGGGCAACAACACTTGGGTGTTGGCTGATCTACCACCTGGTTGCAAACCTTTGGGTTGCAAATGGATTTTCAAAAGGAAGATGAAGGTAGATGGAACTATTGAAAAGTTCAAGGCTAGACTAGTCATTCAAGGCTTTAAACAAAAGTCAGGGATAGACTATTTTGATACTTATGCCCATGTAGCTCGTATCAGTACCATAAGATTGTTGTTTTCTTTGGCATCAATTCACAATCTGATTATTCATCAGATGGATGTGAAAACAGCTTTCTTGAATGGTGAATTGGATGAGGAGGTTTATATGAACCAACCTCAAGGCTTCATCATGCCTGGCAATGAAAACAAGGTGTGCAAACTGATTAAGTCATTATATGGACTGAAACAGGCACCTAAGCAATGGCATCAAAAATTTGATGAAGTGGTTTTGTCTAGTGGTTATTCACTTAACCAATCTGATAAATGTGTATATAGCAAATTTGATGAGTCTGGTAAAGGAGTCATCATTTGTCTATATGTTGATGACATGTTGATCTTTGGCACTGACCAAAATCAAGTTGACCTAACAAAGGAATTTTTATCATCAAGGTTCTCCATGAAGGATATGGGGGAGGCTGATGTTATCCTTGGTATAAGGATTAAACATGAAAGTAACAAAATTTCTATATCTCAGTCTCATTACATTGAGAAAGTGTTGAGGAAATTTAATTACTTTGATTGTACTCCAGTGAGTACTCCTATGGATACAAGTGAGAAGCTCATGCCTAATACTGGTAAGGCTGTATCTCAACTTGAGTATTCTAGGGTGATTGGCTGCTTAATGTATGTCATGACTTGTATAAGGCCTGATATTGCATTTGCTGTGGGAAAATTGAGCAGGTATACTAGTAATCCTAGTGCTCATCATTGGCAATCAATTCAGAGGGTACTGAAGTATTTGAAGAGAACTATGGACTATAGTCTCTCATATACTGGTTATCCATCAGTATTAGAAGGATACACTGATGCAAGTTAGATCAGTAACACTGAAGACAATTCGTCTACTAGTGGCTGGGTATTCCTACTTGGTGGAGGTGCAATTTCTTGGGCATCCAAGAAGCAAACTTGCATCACCAGTTCAACTATGGAATCTGAATTTGTGGCTTTAGCTGCTGCTGGTAAAGAAGCTGAATGGTTGAAAAACTTGCTTCTTGAGATTCCATTGTGGCCTAAACCTATAGCACCTATTTCTATCCGTTGTAATAGTGCTGCTACATTGGCAAAGGCTTATAGCCAGATGTACAATGGGAAGTCTAGACACTTAGGTGTCAGGCATAGCATGATTCGTGAGCTTATCATGAATGGGGTGGTATCTATAGAGTTTGTTAGATCTCAACAAAACTTAGCTGATCACTTGACGAAGGGTTTGGCTAGAGACTTGGTTTTAAAGTCTGCTAAAGGGATGGGTTTAAGTCCAACTTAGTCACTGAATGCTAAGACACCCAACTCCCTCCTGAGGAAACTTGAGAGCTGAGTTCAATGTGGAAAGCTGAACATTTAGTGTACTAGAGCACATGTTTTATTTTACATCCCAAGGTTGTGCTCAGAACCTGCTGAAAAGGAGGATGAAGTCTTTACTTCTCAATGGTTAATTTTCTTTGAAAAAGTGCTTAGCAGGAGCATGAATAAAGAGGAACCACCTATGTAAATGTTGAAGTTTTGCCGCTTTAGGAAGCTTTGGACTTTTAGCTTTTACAACATTTATGAATTGGATATGGACACATGGCTTGTATAGTGTCAAGAGCTTTTAAGTGTTTGAAACTTGTGTGTATTTTATCTTCAGGTATTCAAATGGGTTGAAGGGTTCAATTCTTAGAACACCCTGATTCTCGAATATTTGAACGTGTAATGTACTAAGATGAGAATTCAATCTTCAAGATATTTTCATTTATGCACATGTTTGTTTAATGTTTATTTTTCATGCAAAGGAAGTGATCTAAATTTGGGGAGGATTGTTGGAAAATTTAGTGCACTTGAGGGATTAATTCACACCTGGTAATGGGCTTAGAGGTACGGAGTGTACACCCATCAGGTCAATGTTTACCCTGACTCAAATTAAGTGGTTTGTGGTTCTGCTGCTAGTGTAAATGATAATACTGCTGATGCAGATAATTCTGCTGCTAGTATTATTCATTGTGCTGCTGATGCAGAACATTCTGCTGCTAGTGTTATTGATACTGCTGCTAGTACAATAATACTGCTGCTGAGTTGCTAGGCAATAGATTCTGCTGCTAGTACAATTTATTGTGCTGCTAGGAATAAGACTCTACTGCTGGTATGCTGGATAGAATTTGTAACTAACTTTGACCTATTTTGGGAAGTTTCAAATTCTTAATTAAGACCATGATCTTCTTGTCTTGTAACTACTGTATCTAGAATTAAGGAAAGTATATGGAGAATATTTGGCCAATATTTTCTCATATTTCCTTTGACTAGGGTTTTGAGTATATCTCTAATATGTATAGAGATCAACACATCGGCATGAGATACATACAGAAAACCTAAACACTTGAAAGCAATTCGGTTCTTGATTTGTGCTTAAAACAAGAACATCACTTGGTCTTATCCCATAGAGATATTCGTGTAACCCAGACATAGGGTCGAATAGTTTCTATTGGAAAATGATTATACGATTTCAAGTGAATATCCGGTATATTGTTATCTTTACCCTTATCTGGAACACTGCAACAACCAAACTTAAACCAACCAACTGGGACAACAATTACATTGTCAATGCATGTGGTTTCTGTGCTGCTGTTATTGTTAAAGCCGTATATACGGAATTTTGTTGCCTTAAACAAACATAGACGACTCAATACTGTAGTTTTTGTTGATATCCTTATAACCTTATTGCAAATGGCATACGTTCTTAAGTCATTAATAATCATTAAGCTAGATGCTATAGAATTTTATGAACCTCGGACTGTATAAAAGCAAAAACAGCTACGGATGAAGCTAGAAACAAGGAGCAAAGCAACAAAACAAATTGGAAGTCGTATATTATTTTGTGAGAACTAACAAACATGTATATAATTAAAGAGAAGCATGTGACGAAACATAACAAACATGCATGGTTTGTTATTGCAATCGTATACTTTTTTCATTTACGTGCTTCGTATGCACATGCTATGAGAACTACAATGAAATTTTTTATCAAACTCAAAAATCAAAATAGCTAGCTTTGCTTGATTAGAAGTTGACATGTACACATATTTAGCTTAGCACTAACAGAGTGCACATAACGTGTAATTTAACCGAAGGTCCCGAGTTAATGAATGAATTATAGCTATGGTTATAAGGTTTGTGATCCGTCCTGGCGGTATTAGGATGCAAAATCAATCATAATAAATGTTACTACAAACTTACAAAAGCTGAAACATTATACACACTGCATATGTGTTTCAACTACTTGTCACACACAAATATATAGTACAACTTAAAAGAACCAAAAAATCAAACACGTTGGACCCGTGTCTTAACTAGTTTTGTAGATCCACAATTAACATCCTCCTTAATTATATCTCGTAATACTTACATTAGTGTATAAAGCGTATACAAAGATTTCTCTAAGTAATAGTAATAAAAAAATGTGGACATCAAAACAGTTGTAGTACTCTTAAAAAGTTTGAACATGAGAAGCTTTGATAATAAAAGTTGATACTTCAATTCTTAATATATTGCAAACAGAATACCAGGTGGTCCTTAATATTAGTCATTACCATGTGGATGCATGTTAGTTCTTGCCGTTTCTGGGATAATATTGCCAAATCCTTTTGTTTTCGCCAAGCACACTATAACAAGCCATACATGATATAAGAGGATTTGCAAATCCTGAGATTCATAGGCATTTTGTCTATCTTAGAAGTTTCGGTACATTATAGGTAAACAAGTGTCAATTTTTGTCGATACTGATCATTTTCCTTAATATTTATGCCCACATGATATCTCAGATTTATATGACTTAAGGTTCCCAAGCCATGAAAGAAATCATAGAGCTGGCAGCCCCTCCACATCAACCAAATATCATTGAATTCTTGTTTGTGAAAGTTTGTTTCTTGTATCAATATTTATGATATAAAGTAGCTAGCCCAACAAACTTCCAAAAAGAGAATATGTAACTATCTGAAACCACATCTTTGGACCACAAGATTATAACTAATTTTTTTGAAATGTAGCAGTATAGAATTTTTATCGTGGGTGTCAAGTTTAAAGATTAAGCGAGCCTAACTAGAATTTTGCGTTCTGTCAAGAATTGGTTACATAAAAAGATATTCATTTTTATATCCTGTTTGGTATCTAAGTATAGTATAGGAAATGGGTGAGATCCAAAACAATATAAATAGGGGTGTTGACACCCTATTCAACAAACTCAAAACACTTTCTCATGTCCTCTTCTATTAATCCCTATTGCTTTGAACCAGTTTGGTTAAGCTCATTGTTACTAGTGTTGTTAGTTTTTTTTATATGTCTGCACAAAATTGATAATTTCTTACCGAATGTCTAATTTCTGATCCCAAATCAAATTCTACCATGATTCAAGCCATGTGGCATGTGGGGTAAAAGGGAAATGGCCGGGCTATGATTTCAATGTTCTTGTATCTCGAGCTTTTCTTGGTGGCAGTCGAGTTTCCAGTTATAAAAGGTGACCATTTACACAAGCTGTGCCGTTTATGAAACGATTACAGCTTTTTAATCTTATTTATACCTTTCACTCTTTGTTTCCTTTCTTTCAGGTTAATCAAATACAAAAACAAATGAAATGTTTTAATTTCAATATATGAATTCCTTAATTTTATTTTTAATTAGGTTCAGAATGGAGAAACAAACCCCACCTTCATACTCTTAACCAAACCCCAAAAACCCCCAAACACACACTTCATACAAAACCCTAACCCACATTGATCCAATGGGGATTGCTTTTGGGATCGCTCTGTCAAAGACATACACAGATCGAGAATAGCCCGACTGCATTGATCACAGTAGGATTGCTCAATGCTTCATCATCTGGAATACTAATACACATGGCACTGGCCAATCTTCTGTCAGCTGATTTCATGGGTCCAAAACTTCAAGGAAGCATTAAACTGCTAATTATGGCCTACACCACTGTCTTGCTAGGTGCCGACGGGTTGTCTCTGATGGCAAATGGGCTTACAGCTCAATTGGCGCCCCATTCCATTTTTAAGAAGCATGAATTTGGGTCTCTTTTAACTAATCGTGAAAGTGGAATAAGTTTTATCGCTTTATAAGGCAAGTGACATATAAAGAAAAAGGGAAAAGGCCGGGCGATGATCTCAACGTTCTTGTATCTCGAACTTTTCTTGGTGGCAGTCGAGTTTCCAATTATAAAAGGTGACTATTAAACAAGCTGACCCATATTTATGAAATGATTACAGCTTTTAATCTTGTTTATACCATGCTCTCTTTGTTTCCTTTCTTTCAGGTTAATCAAATACAAAAACAAATGAAATATTTTTATTTCAATATATGAATTCCTTAATTTCATTTTTAATTAGGTTCAGAATGGAGAAACAAGACCAATATACATAACCACATCAAATCGAAGGGACAACATTCTTAAGGATTTGCTTTAACACAGCGGAATACACTCTGTGGTAATTACCTACCAAATTCGCAAACTTCACGTGCATGCTCTCATAATTCCAACTAACTTCCTCTTCTTCTTTGTTTTTAAGGTGTAGGGATAGTAAGAGTCCCTTACACTCACTCTACAGGAGGTTGGTTGGTCCTATATTATATGTTTCTACATGGGATTAATCTTTTACAAATGGATGATTCAGATCCAGATATAGACCAGGCGGCATTTGGGAGAATAGGGATGGTGACCATTTCAACGTTCTTGTGCCTCAAGTTTCTCTTGGTGGAGATAACTTTCTAATTGATAAAAGTCGACAATGTGCACAATCTTTTTCATGTAAAGAATATGTTACTAGCGTAAAAAAGGGTATCTTGAAAAACCTTGTGCAAATTGTTAACTTCCATAATTAGAAACTCAACTGCCACCATGATAAGTTCGAGGTACAAGAACGTTGAAATGGCTACCCTCCTTATTCTCATGAATGACACTCCGCTATGGGTATGATTTTTTATGTCGAGACATGAATTCATGCATCTGTCAAGAATTAACCCTGTATACAAACGTAAAACAGCTATCAACAATGAATGTTGGAGTTGTCGCGAAAATCTGAACTGGTGACTCGTCTTGTGGTATTACCAACACTTGGTGCAACCGTCAGATCTCCTTCAATTCTTCCTAAGATAAATTGGTCTTCATCTTCATACAATGACTGAGACGAATATTCTATACCAAGTGTTACTATCTTTAATTTATACAATAACAGCTATCGTGCCACCAAACCATGACAAAGGCCATGCCACTCCCACTATGCCACTTTTTTTGTTCTTTTCATTTTTTGGAAATAAAACTTACAAATACATAGAGTCTTGCATTTCAAAACACAGAAATAAGATGTTCGGATTTGGTGTCATCACCAAATCATGTAATCTAACTGTTTAAGGATCAATTATGGATGGATAATATGTCTTTGAGTATGCATATGATGTGCAGGGACTCGTATTAAGAACAGGGGTGGGCGACACAATATGCACACACAATATAATCTTATTATTCCCACACAACATAAATCGTACATATGGAAGGCTTATATAGCCTTGCGACTTGGCAGTTACATAACTGCTGTTTTAATAACCGACACAACTTCCAAACTAACAGACACATTGTTTATTTTGGCGCCAAACTTCCTATTTGACTTTTTCGGTTGACTTTCTAAAATACATATATCCTAATGATTATCTTGATTATTATACTTCTAACAATCACTCCCCTAATCAAGATAATCTTAAATTTGTTTTCTCTGTTCTTCAATTCCATCCTTTTATGCAGTCCATTCTTTCTGATACAAACTCTGAAATCCACCGGTTGTTGAATGAATACTCTGGTTATAACTTCTGCCCTGATTCCATATGTGATCTCCCTGATCATACTGCTACAACTTCTCCTTGCCATACTTGTGAGAATTGCCTTGGAATCCTGATGTATCTCCTGCACATCTTCTGGCTTTATAACTGTCCGGAATGTTGCCTTCAACTTCATGCTTGGTTGGTTTGTTAATCAGATTATCCGGTCCTTAACACAGGTCTTGGGATCTTTCTTTGATAACGTACTGCCTATAAAATCGACGTTAGAAGTGATGTTTTGATTACCTTTGCCGCTGCCAAAGTTCCAATAATGATCCTCATGATCATAACTATGCATCTTCTCTTTGCCTTTCTGCATAAGATGCGCCTAGGAACAAGGGTGAATCCAAACACCCATCGGCTTTGTAATCCATACGAACATCTTCATTCTCTTCTAACTTAATCAAATAATCTTCTGGCCAATATATATGGTGGCCTTTCTTCTCACAGGTTTCTTTCTTCATAATCGAATCACTCGATCTTCTACACCGACTCGCTCGGTTTTCTTCTTCACAGGTCTCCTTGGATCGTAGGCTCTGATGCCATGTTCGGATTTGGTGTCATCACCAAATCATGTAATCTAACTGTTTAAGGATCAATTATGGATGGATAATATGTCTTTGAGTATGCATATGAAGTGCAGGGACTCGTATTAAGAACAGGGGTGGGCAACACAATATGCACACACAATATAATCTTATTATTCCCACACAACATAAATCGTACATATGGAAGGCTTATATAGCCTTGCGACTTGGCAGTTACATAACTGCTGTTTTAATAACCGACACAACTTCCAAACTAACAGACACATTGTTTATTTTGGCGCCAAACTTCCTATTTGACTTTTTTGGTTGACTTTCTAAAATACATATATCCTAATGATTATCTTGATTATTATACTTCTAACATAAGAATACCTGGTTGAACTGATCATTTAGCTCGAACCTCCTTTATAATGTTCATTAAAGCAGTGCAAGTACCTACAACTCCAACAAAAGCTCCACTCAACACGATCATCAAAATCATTAACCACTCTCCCCCAAAATTCCTAAATCCTATGACAATCTTCCAATAACATAAACATGGTAGCAATATCGACATAATAACGCCCACGAAGGCACCGATAAATGCCATCACGTGGCCGAAGAAAGGGACCACCAATGCCACTACGAGTGTGCTAATCACAAGACATGTTCGAATGAGACAACTCTTTATCATGCTGTTATGAAAAGAAAACATTTCCTCTACCGTCGTTGCAATAGGAGCCACAAATAAGGCATATTTTGTGATGGGGACGAGGAGGGTCGTGAAAATTGCAATTTTTGAGCTTACATTTTTTGTGGGCATGTTTAATGTCACTTGGGAGGCTAGGTTTTTTCCTAACATTAAGTAGCCTATGACTGACATTGATCCATAGCTGATGGTGCTCAGAATAAAAGAAATTAGGAGAACCTGCAAATATAGATAACTAAACAACTTGAGTTTCATAAGTTTTTACTACATATGGATATTATGCAATAACATGAAAAGAGTATGAATATAAAATATTAATTTTCCAAAAACAAAACGCTATATCGGTATTTGTCATAGTTTAAAGTTTAAACATCACATTAGCTACCTATGATAGTGAGCATACCACTAAAGTAAATAATGTCAAAACAGTTTTTAAGACAAATATGATTATTGAGAATGCCTAGGTTTTGAATGACATACCTTGGGGAATTGGGACTTCTTTTCCATTGAATTGCATATTGTCGGAAAGATAGCATGGCCAAGGAAACAAAAGGTAAACAAGCTTATTGTAGTTGGTAATCCACTCCAATTCCATAGATCTCCTCTTTCGTGGAACCCGATTCCATCAAAAACACCACACCACAATACGGCCAACAGAAGGATAACCGATGATATTGCACCACAAGCAGAAAAATATGCCAAAAACCCCAAGTTTTTAATCCAAGTTGTAGGCAATATGACAAGAGCAGCCAATATGATAAATTCTTGTTTCCCTCCAATTTTCTTTCCAAAAATATCAAAATTTGGAAATAGCTTGTGTAAATTGTCACCTTCCATAATTAGAAACTCAACTACCGTCAAGAAAATCTCGAGGTACAAGAAGGTTGAAATAACCACCCTCCCTTTCCACCCAAACGCCACTTGGCCTATATCAGGGTAGGTTTTGATCAGGGGATCTGACTTCATGCATCTCTGAAGAAGTAGTCCGGTGTAATAACACAAAAGTGCTACAAAAATTAATAAAAGTAGGCTTAACCAACCTCCTTTTGCGAGTGCATACGGAACTGTTAGTATTCCTACACCTGAAAAGCATAATTTTATAGTTGGCAAATGTGAGAGAATGTATAAAGTTTAGAACTTTAGGCAGAAAACAATTGTAGGTAATTACCACATAAAGTATTGAATCCATTGAAGCAAGTTTTTAGGAAGGAGGCGCCTTTGGTTTGTGGTGGTTCATACGGTTGAGGTTGCTGGCTTTGGATCTCCATTCTGTAATCACCCTCAGCTAAAAATGAAAGAAAAATTTGAAAGAAAAATCTGACTGTAAATTGTGAAACATAAAAGAAAACAAAGCAACACGCTCTCACACCCCAAAATTTATCCGAGGCACTTGAACTACTAACAACTACCTTAATAGCTAAATAACTCAAGTCTGAATGTATTACATCAACTCTAAAGACAACAAAACTAAAATGTTCAAAACACTACTTTCCTACTCTTAAGCCGACATTTCAAAGTGTCGTTCGCCGCCAATCATGTCACACTTAACATTTTTTTATGAACAGGTGTACGTTAATGACAATCAACTCAGAACATGAAAATCAGCTAAAGCTTGTGACTGACGGTTTTCCTATGCCAGAATTGAGAATCCCATACATAAATAAATGAATGTTAAACAAAATACATCTTTCACACAAAGGCTTTATTAAACCATATGTCAAATACTTTTGAAACGATAAGAATATTCAATATAGAGTGACTTGTTGAGTTGCTGTCACATCTAACAATTTATCAATCTATTAGCTTGCTATATATAAACCACAATTATTGAACAATTTGTATAATCGACACTTTTAACAATATATGTTTTTCACTTCAAAACCCAAGCATGCAACTTAATAGCTCTTTAACATATATAAAACATAGAACTCACATCAAACAGTCAAAGCATTTGCACACGCTAGCTACATAGGCATGTATATATAATTTATCCCGTTTTATGAAGCACGCTCTGACTACGTTTTCCTTCTTGCTCAAAATAAATCAAGAGCTATAAGAATTGAATCACTGAAATAATGAAATCAAGCCAACTAGCAATCATTTAACAAGAGGTGATGTGAGTGAATCGAGAGTTACACAAGCTATAGGAAATCAAGCAACAAAATAACAAAAACAAAGCCAAAGCTGAGATACTTCTGAGATTTAGTGTAAACTGAATTCTGTTCATCTCTTTCACATGCATACAAAGTGCACCAAAAAAACTCCATTGTATTTAAATCTCAAGCTCTAACCGTAACATGTTTTATATGGAAACCGACTCATCATAATATCATCTTAGTTTGCTATCATTATGTAATCAATCATACTATAATTTCACTAAACAATATTAACACCAAGAAAGTCTTTGATCGATCGAATTCATTATAAACACCAAGATCCGACACGTAAACAATAATCACTCGAAATATAATTATTATTACTCCAACAAGTGAACAAACACAATTTTTACATTAGAAAATGTGATCGAGAATGTTACCTTAACTGAACCCGCCACTCAAACACGATACCTTCCTTCCTTGCCGTCGATGTTGTCTTCTAGGGTTTAGGTTTGACTGGTTAGTTCCTCAGATATGGGAGCCAGGTAGCCAATATATATCTTTAAATTTTTTATCATGTTATACTATTGAACCTCATACTTTTATATATGTCTTGGCATAATATACCTTTTTACGTTTTGTATCATTATATTATAAGGCAAGAATATCTCAAACTTCATGTTTTAGATTAATAATGACACCTTAATTATCATCTAACTATTTGACACATCAGGACTATTTACTAAAACAAACAATTACATTCATAAATAATCTTGTCCTTAACTTTTTGTTGCATCTATTTAGTTTATAGGAGTTAAATATATATAAATAACTTTGTACATTTGTCTATAAAAAAAACAAAAAAATATAATGTATAAAATTATTAAAACTCAAAGAAAGTATGATTAGGAACCAAAATTTAAAACTTACCCTTATTTTCAAACTAAAAAACTGATTTTTATCTCATAAATGGCAAACTTTTAGATTGTTTAAGAAGTACGCATACGTTGCATTATCTCCCATTCCACTCATTTACAATGTACGTAATAGCATAAAAGTAAGAATATATCTCTTGCTATTTTCTATAGTCTTTTTTTTGTTGTTGTCAAGTGCTTCCAATATCTCATCCATGTCGTTAGACAATAAAAATACTATACGTCCTTGCTTGTATTGTAAAAGGTATAACTTGAATTTCTTTTAGTTCATTAATTGATAAAATATTTAATTATTCGATTATAAATTTCTATCACTAGTTTATATTTTTATATATGTACACTTGGTTGAAAAATACTTTATCATAACAATAATAGTTTACGCATACTATACCAATTTGTGTATTAGGAAGACACTTTACTTAACAAGAATTATTTAGTTTGCATTTTAAAAGTTATTCTAGAGAGTTTCCGGTGAATCAAAAAATTGTCATTAAATTTTGATAGCCAATGAGGGGGGTTGTGCAATGAACAACTATTAAATTCCCTAAGTATATTAAAAAAAAAAATTAATAAATATATAAATTAATAAATAAATAAATAAATAAAAAGGAGTACATCATATGATTATAATTTATAAGTTCAAAGTTTCATGTCTTACACACACAGGTAAACGTTTATTTGATAAAATAACAAAATGAATGTTAGAATGTGATCATATTTCAAGGTGTACTTAATAATTTTGGTGTAATGTTTGGAGCATAAATTGTCTTAGGGGTTAATTAGGATATTTTGTAAACTCCATAATACGCCATGCATACTCCAAGCATGTCAATGACGTGTGCCCCCCAATAGGCCACATACTCCTTTTATAAATGTGGCGTACGTGTTTTATCTATATGATCCTTAAATATAATTACATACTAATCATAATGATATATTGATCGGTGTGATACACCTCATAACATGTTAATTACGCATTGTTGCATTGTTATTCGTTGTTATACATGTACTTTGAGGGTGTTTTGTGTTTATGTAGGTAATATGTAAAATAGAGCTAAAATGGCGAATTTGTTAGCTAATGTGATATACGAAGTGTTTGAATTGTACTTGAAGTAAATGTAGATGATTAAGAACCAAAATGAAGATATAAATACAAGCGTGATATTGCTACATTGTTTGTATCATAACTTCTTCGTCTGAGCTCCGTTTTAGGCGATTCAAAAGGCCACGGAAAGAGAAAAAAGAGATATTTATTTTTATGTGATAAAATACCCGAAAATCTGGAGTTAGCTTGTGAGTTTATCTGCTGGAAAAGACAACTCGTGGTTTAGCTTATTATTTAAGAATTAGGCTCAAATTTATTAAATAGAAAAAAGGCCCATGTCTGGTTTTGGCGTAAGAACAAAGCAAAAAAAAAAAAAAAAAAAAAAAAAAAAAAAAAAAAAAAAAAAAAAAAGGTTTGATAGATATATTCGGTACAAACAAAAAAGGGAGAAGCAAACCCCTTCGAATTCACAAGACAACAAATCACATCCGCCATTTTTAGGAGATATTGTTTTATATTCGTGAGACATAGAAGAAAGGAGGGACCCCCGAGTTCTTTTTATTATATTCGATCATTCACAGGAGGCAACTGGCCGCCATTCTTTTTTGTGAAATATTCGTGAGACCCCGACCCCTTTTTATCATCAGGAGACATATCATTCGAAAGGAAATAGCAGCCGACACATTTTTGATATATGAAGCTTCGAACGAAGATGATGTGCATTAACGTGATGGCCGGCTAAACCCTCTTGTAATCTCTCTCGGTAAAAGATATTTGGTTTGATCATGTTTACGGATTTTATTTTGTTTGTCAAACATTAATTCACATGATTTTAATGCATATCATTTATTTGATTTTAATATTTTAATATGATTATTTGATTGAATTATTGCAAGACATATTATTGTGAGTCAACGATTGTGCCGAGCCTAATTAGTATAGGGGTTAAGATGGTCGTATGGTAAACATAATTTGTACCCATAATTGTTCATTTGAGTAATTATTAAATTAATTGATAGGATTATTGTAAGACATGTTATTGCTAGTCAACGAGTTGTACCGAGTCCAACTAGTTTAGGGATTAAGACGATTCGTGTGGTGAGTATAACTTGTGCCCAAAATTTTTCTTTTCAATTAATACAAACTATGTCTATGTGGTTTGAAAACAAACATTAGTAATAATCCGTAACTTGATCATATCAATATATCCGGAGCCGGGAGGGATTGCTTTTTACTCAACTATTTACGAATCTTATTTTTATTTGCTTATTTACTTTTTATGCTTATTTACATTCAAGTTAATTAGTAGTTTAATTATTAGCTTATTCCCTTTCTAGTTAATTAGTATTTAGTTATTAAGTTTTCAAAACCACAACTTTTATTGATTAGTGATCACCCCAAAACTTAAATTAAAACCACATACTCCTCGTGGATACGATACCCGCTTGCCCTATCTAGTATAAGGTAATTAGGTTTATTTTTTATCGGTACAACGACAACGGTCAAATTTTGGCGCCGCTGCTGGGGAGTGAGTGCGCTTTTGGTTTAAGTTTTTGTTAATATTTTTAAAATCAAAAAAAAAAAAAAAATACAAAAAGATTTTATTTTTCTGTTGTTTTGTTTGCTTGTTTGTTTTGTGATTGTGAGTGTGCAGATTAGTGTATGCGCACGCGTAGATCAGGATGTACATCACCGTTAGCTTACGATCCCGAGGTAGAGAGAAGTGCAAGGTTGAGGAGGAAAGCAGTTAGACAGTGTTCTACTAACCTTGATTTTGCAGGTTTAGAAGAGCTTTTCACGGAAATGCCAGGTGACGACGATGCCGCCGATGCAGAATCCCCACCACGGGGTGTGGATTCCTACTACAGACCAGGGAACTTCGAGGATCCCTCACCGATTGTCTATCCGGCTGCGGCTAAGACGGTCGTATGGTAAACATAATTTGTACCCATAATTGTTCATTTGAGTAATTATTAAATTAATTGATAGGATTATTGTAAGACATGTTATTTCTAGTCAACGAGTCGTACCGAGTCCAACTAGTTTAGGGATTAAGACGATTCGTGTGGTGAGTATAACTTGTGCCCAAAATTGTCCTTTTCAATTAATACAAACTATGTTTCTATGGTTTGAAAACAAACATTAGTAATAATCCGTAACTTGATCATATCAATATATCCGGAGTCGGGAAGGATTGCTTTTTACTCAACTGTCTACGAATCTTTTTTTTATTTGCTTATTTACTTTTTATTGCTTATTTACATTCAAGTTAATTAGTAGTTTAATTATTAGCTTATTCCCTTTCTAGTTAATTAGTATTTAGCTATTAAGTTTTCAAAACCCAACTTTTATTGATCAGTGATCACCCAAAACTTAAATTAAAACCACATACTCCTCATGGATACGATACCCGTTTGCCCTATCAAGTATAAGGTAATTAGGTTTATTTTTTATCGGTACAACGACAATGGTCAAATTTTGGCGCCGCTGCCGGGGAGTGAGTGAGCTTTTGGTTTAAGTTTTTGTTAATATTTTTAAAATCAGAAAAAAAAATACAAAATGATTTTCATTTTCTATTGTTTTGTTTGCTTGTTTGTTTTGTGGTTGTGAGTGTGCAAATTAGTGTATGCGCACGCGTAGATCGGGACGTACGTCACCGTTAGCTTACGATCCCGAGGTAGAGAGAAGTGCAAGGTTGAGGAGGAAAGCAGTTAGATAGTTTTCTACTAACCTTGATTTTGCAGGTTTAGAAGAGCTTTTCACGGAAATGCCAGGTGACGACGATGCCGCCGGTGTAGAATCCCCACCACGGGGTGTGGATTCCTACTACAGACCAGGGAACTTCGAGGATCCCTCGCCGATTGTCTATCCGGCTGCGGCTAATGGGGTTGTGAGCAACTTCAAGATCTAGCCGAACCTCATAGCGATCTTACCCGTGTTTAGAGGTCATGAGGAACCATACGCACATCTGCGGGAGTTCTTCTCCATTGCAGATACATATCAAGTTAGTAACACCACTAAGGATGGGGTAAGACTTCGCCTTTTTCCTTTTTCTCTTAAAGATCAAGCTAAGGCCTGGTTCACATCTCTCGAACCAGGTAGTATTAAATCATGGTCTGAAATGCAATCCGCGTTTCTTGATGAATTTTACTCTATAAGTAAAACTGCTGCCATTAGGAATAAGATTAAATCCTTTCTTCAAATCCCAGGCGAGCAATTTCACGAAGCTTTTAATATGCTAAAAGAGTTGTTAAGAACTTGCCCTCACCACGATGTTCCAAAATGGGAGCTTGTCAAAATCTTCTATGATAGGTTGGATTATCACAACCAACAATTTGTGATGGCAACAAGTGGGGGTATGTTTTTCTCACATCCCATGGAGGAAGAATGGGAGTTTTTTGAAAAGCTGAGCAAGGGTTCCAAGACCCAAGCTTCGGTGGATCGAAACAACAACCACACATCTTCCGCCAATTTTGTGTCTAACCAATCTGGCACAAATTCTGAAATTAGCGAGTTAAGTAAGAAAGTTGATCTTTTGTTGAGAAATCTAGGAAAAGGTGCCTCAAATGTGTCGCATGTGTCGCATGACGTGTGCTTAATGTGTGGTGATCCGAGTCATTCGGTCCATAATTGACAAAATTGGGGGACACCATCGAATGAGGAGGTAAATGGAGTCTATGGAAACCGTCCACGAAACGACCCATTCTCCGAAAGTTACAATCCGGGATGGCGCAATCATCCCAACTTCCGTTGGAAGGATGACGACAATCGCTCTAACAATTACCAACAACAAATCTCCTACCAACAAAGGCCACATCAATACCAAAATCACGGTCAAGGTTCAAGCAATGGCCAACAATCCAATGTTGACCAAAAGTTTGACTTGATCCTAAGCGAGTTGGCCAAGTCCAATCAAGGTGCAAACCTTAAGTTTGAGTCCCTCTCTAAATCTATAGTAAATCTTGAGAGACAACTGGGGCAGTTGGCCGAAGAGGTGCACAAACGAGAAGCGGGTAAGCTTTCAAGCTATCCCACCCTCAATCCAACACATAAGCCAGGTGGTCCTGAGCATGTGAATATGATGACATCTCTTCGAAATGGTAAAACCTACAACAATGACATCAAAATTCCAAGTGTTCATGATTTTTCACATGATGTCGAGGATTTCGTTACTGATGACGAAATTGTTGTTAAAGGTAAAAAGCTGATAATGTTAAGTCTGATTCTGAGTTGGTAAATGATTTGTTAAAAGATTTTCCAAAACCAACAACACAGAATCCTGAAGCTACCGAATCACCCAAAGTTGGGGAGGGTGGTGTGTCAAGCACAACCACTCCTTACCCTGCAGCTTTGGAAAAATCGGCATCTGCAAGATTGGCTAAAAAAAGGTCCTCATTCTGAGGATATGTGGGAGACTTTCAAGCAAGTAAAGATCAATCTCCCCCTTATTGATGCTATCAAGCAAATTCCTGCATATGCCAAGTTTTTAAAGGACTTGTGTACCCAAAAGAGGAAGTTGAAGGCAACTTTGCCTAAAAAGATTGACCTGACTGAGCATGTCAGTGCAGTCTTATCTAGCTCTCTTCCTCCCAAATTCAAAGATCCTGGAGCACTATTGATTTCAGTTGTGGTGGAAAATATTGCCATTAAGAAGGCGCTCATTGATCTCGGTGCTAGTATCAACATCCTTCCTGCTAGTTTGGTCGATAAGTATGACTTAGGAACTCTTCGTAAGACTGACACTATAATTTCCTTAGCCGATCGATCTACCAAAATTCCTAGAGGTATCTTAGAGGATGTTATTGTAAAAGTTGATGACTTCTGTTACCCAGTTGACTTCTTTGTTATGGACACCGAGTCACCATACAAGGATGTTCAACCAACCATTATCCTGGGGCGACCATTCCTAGCCACGATAGACGCTAGGATTAATTGTCGAACTGGCGCCATGGATATTGCGTTCGGTAATAAGAAGCTAAGATTGAATGTGTTTAATTTTGTGAATTCTCCCACTATGAATGAATGCTACCAGGTGGATGTGATCGATGAGGAAGTCCAAAAGCATGCACCCCGTATGCTTAAGGATGATCCTTTAGATTTGTATCTAACTGGTGAGAATGAGGAGATTCTTGATGTTGCTGAAGTACAAGAGATTCAAGAGTGTTTGGTCAGTTCTTTGGACCATCAAAAACCACCTTGGTCTTATAAAGTGGAGCCCTTGCCTGCTAATTTTGACACGGCCACAAAGCCGTCGCTAGAGGTGCCTCCAACTCTTGAGCTAAAACCTTTGCCCGCCAATCTCAAATATGCTTTTCTAGGTCCTAACAATACTTTACCCGTTATTGTTGCTTCTGATCTTTCTGAATCACAAGATGAATCACTTTTGAAAGTGCTTTCCAAGTATAAAGTTGCAGTAGGATGGACAATTGCAGACTTGAAAGGAATCAGTCCTTCATTATGTATGCACCAAATTGTTACAGACCTAGATGTTACGCCATCAAGAGATGCGCAAAGGCGCTTGAATCCTAATATGAAGGAGGTAGTGAAGAAGGAAGTTCTTAAATGGCTAGATGCTGGTATCATCTATACCATCTCGGATAGTAAGTGGGTAAGTCCCATGCAAACGGTGCCTAAAAAGGCTGGTATCACTGTTGTTGAAACCGAGAGTGGGGAAAAACTCACCACCCGACCAGTGACCGGGTGGAGAGTGTGCATAGATTACCGTAAGCTAAATAATGCCACATCTAAAGATCATTTCCCACTACCTTTTATTGATCAAATAGTTGAGAAGCTTTCCAGTCAGAAGTTCTATTGCTTTTTGGATGGGTACTCCGGGTATAATCAAATACCCATCCATCCTGATGACCAGGCCAAAACTACTTTTACATGTCCTTATGGGACATTTGCATTCCGCTGAATGCCGTTTGGTCTGTATAATGCACCCGCTACCTTTCAGCGGTGCATGATGAGCATCTTTTCGAACATGGTTGGAGAATCTATAGAGATATTTATGGATGATTTCTCCATCTTTGGTCAATCCTTTGAAAGCTGTTTGGGTCAGCTTGAAAGTGTGCTACAAAGATGCACCGAAACTAATCTAGTGCTTAGTTAGGAGAAGATCCATTTCATGGTTCGTGAGGGAATTGTATTTGGGCACGTTGTCTCTGAAAAAGGATTCGAGGTTGACCGTGCCAGGGTGCAAATAATTTCAACCCTTCCTCCTCCCACTAACGTTAAAGTTGTGCGATCTTTTCTTGGTCATGCAGGGTTCTACAGGCGATTTATTAAAGATTTCAGTGCTATATCAAAGCCTCTTTGTAATTTACTCTTAAAAGAGGCACGATTTGACTTTAATGAATCATGTCTTAAATCATTCAATATGCTTAAGCAAAAGCTTGTAGAAGCCCCGATTCTGCAGTCACCTGATTGGTCGAACCCTTTCGAGATCATGTGTGATGCAAGTGATTATGCTGATGGGGCGGTGCTGGGACAACGGGTCGATAAGAAACCCGTTGTAATCTTCTATGCTAGTAAGACTTTTTTAGAAGCTCAAATAAATTACACCACTACTGAAAATGAATTGCTAGCCGTGGTTTTTGCTCTTGATAAGTTCTGGTCATATATTTGGGGGCACTCTAAGGTGATAGTATTTTCGGATCACAGTGCCTTGAAACATTTATTGACCAAGAAAGAGACAAAACCGAGGTTGCTCTGCTCTTACAATAATTTAATCTGGAAATTCGGGATAAAAAGGGGTCGGAAAATGTGGTTGCCGACCATTTGTCCAGGATTATCCCTCTACCGTTCAACCCATCTGATGTGATCAAAGAAAGCTTTCCGGATGAAAGCTTATTTGAGGTTTCTAAGCTCCCTTGGTATGCAAACATTGTTAACTACCTTGTAGTTAAAAAGCTTCCGGATTACTGGTCCAAACAACAAAGACAATACTTCTTTTCTCAATTGAAGCATTATATTTGGGAGGATCCGGAGCTTTATAAAGTGTGTGCTGACCAAGTTGTTAGGAGGTGTGTTCCCGATCACGAGCATACGGACATATTGGCTCATTGCCATTCTTATGCGTGTGGGGGACACTTTGGTGCGACGAAAACTGGGCACAAAGTCCTGCAAAGCGGCTTCTTTTGGCCGACTATATTCAAGGATGCCCAGTCTTTTGTGAAAGCATGTACTCGTTGCCAACAAGTTGGTGGGATTTCAAGGCGTGATCAGATGCCTATGAATCCCATACTTGTTGTTGAGATCTTTGACGTGTGGGGTATTGATTTTATGGGACCATTCCCTACCTCCCATGGCAATGTGTATATTTTGGTGGCAGTTGACTATGTCCCCAAGGCCATCATTAGTGACGGGGGTTCCCACTTTAAGAACTTCAAATTTGGAAAGTTATTGAAACACTATGGGGTTAATCATAGAATAGCTACCCCTTATCATCCACAGACTAGTGGACAGGTGGAAGTATCTAATAGGGAGATTAAGCGAATATTAGAAAAGACCGTTCGTAGCGATAGGAAGGATTGGTCCCTGAGGCTAGATGATGCCTTGTGGGCATATAGGACGGCTTTTAAGACCCCTATTGGGATGTCACCGTATAGGTTGGTATATGGCAAGGCGTGTCATTTACCGGTTGAAATAGAGCATAGGGCTGAGTGGGCAATTAAGCAGGTTAATATGCACTTAAATAATGCGGGTAATTCTAGGAAACTTCAATTATCTGAATTAGATGAGATTAGACGCGATGCCTATGAGAACTCCCGGATTTATAAGGAGAAAACTAAGGCTTTTCATGACCGACACATCACCAAGAAATCTTTCTTGGTGGGTCAAAAAGTTTGGCTATTCAATGCTAGACTTAAGCTCTTTCCGGTAAAATTGAGAAGTAAATGGACGGGTCCATATGTTGTGACTCAAGTCTCTCCACATGGAGCCATTGAAATCAAAAATATGGTGGGTGGAGAGTCGTTTAAAGTCAATGGACACCGTCTGAAGCCGTATGTTGTTTTGGAGAGTGATCATATGGACACGGTCGATGTGGTTTATTTAGAACCACTCCAACCGTCTCAATAGCTCCAATGAGTTATGTCGGGCTGGCGACGGTAAACTTAGCGCTTCGCGGGAGGCAACCCGTGGGTTGTAGTGTGTGTTTATGTTCTTTCTAATTTATGTCTCTTTTTATTTTCTTATTTTTGTGTATGTTAAAAACTTTGTGGGTGTGTTCACTACAAACCCTCACGAGACTAAACTCGTCCACTCGAGCTACCGAGTGGTTTAAAGGCTTGTTGCATACGCTAAATGCAACCGTGATCCCTACGAAAGTGAGTTAGGTTTTTGTGTTGTGTGAGTTTGTCAAAGTGATTTTTAACCAAAATTTCAACTTAAAGTTTTTTGCATTAGGGACAATGCAATGCTTTAAGTTTTGGAGGGGGGGGGTGTCACATGTGTTACATGTTTTTGTGTGAAATTGTGGTTAAGAATGAGTCAAAATATGATTTAAAAAAAAATTGAAATCACATTATAAGAGTTTTGTGCTAATTGGATGCGGAAGTTTCTTCTACATATATTTGTTGAGTGTTTGCAGATTCTAAAGATTACCTTGTGGATGACTTATTCGAGCAAACTAGAAGATCCAGCCATGATTATAAGGTGAACCCGATTCCATTGTATAATTTGGTTATAAAATTGATTTGATGGTTTGCATGTAGTTAGGCATATGTATAATTAGTAAATGATCAAACCATACCCGATTGAATTTCCCTACTTACTTTTGCTTAGAACAGGAAGGAAGTTAAAATAATATAATATGAAATATAATAATGTAATAGTTGGGTTAAGACACTTAAATTGATCTTATCCGGCTTGTCACCCGCGCACGGTGGCCATAGAAAAAAGTTGTAGAACTATCATAATTATTGGTGGTAGTCATATGCTGGGTTTGCCTATCTGATTCGTCACCCGCGCAAGGTGATATTTTAGTTGTTAGCATGGGTCAGACACCAATTCTTATGATGGATAACATTGCACTTAGCTGAGACAATTTTATATGAAATAACTCAATCCTTGTATTGTTGTTAATGAAATTAGGAAGGTTAGTTTAAGTTAGTGCATTGATTAATTAGACTATGTGGTAGATAACTCCATCATATGATATACCAGTAGGCACGAAGCATAGCTGTTCCCATTTAATTAAATGGACTAAATTAACCGGTTCCCGTGTCCCGATGTGTCTTAGTATGCATCTATTGGATAGATATTCATACTTCCGAATGATTGGTCTTTATATCAACCTTAAAAGGAGTGTATTAAGCATTCGGGATGACATGTATAAGAAACGGTTCTGGATGTCTAAAAAATGAGCTTATGTATGTTATGAGCAAAAATGCTTGAAATATGAAGTAAAATTCATGTGCAAAAATTGTTCAAAAATTGAAATATATAAGCTAATGTATGATGGCTTATGTGCTCTTAAAAAGTTTGCTCCTATGGTATAAAAACTCCGGTATTATAAAATGTATAAGGTATTCTCACCTCTTGTTTTGGATATATGTTTAGATTGATTATAGGGGTGTACTAAGTATGTTGGGCACATGGTTAATTATATGAAACATAAAGTAAATGGAACCAATGTGAACGCTTAAGTGTTTAAGAAGGACAAAAATATTCGTAATCATTTTGGATTATTGGTCACATAGGATGGTTATTAATGTACTAGGTTAAATTTGATCTTTTTAATGGAATTTCAATGGTATGATTAAAAATTATGTAATTAACATGCTAAGATATAGTCGATTTCTTCCTCGGCACGAGTAAGGGTTAAGTTGGGAGGTTTGATCGGTGTATTTTACATACATCTCATAGCATGTTAATTACACATTGCTGCATTGTTATTTATTGTTATACATGTACTTTGAGGGTGTTTTGTATTTATGTAGGTAATATGTAAAATAGAGCTAAAATGGCGAATTTGTGAGCTAATGTGATATACGAAGTAGGGCTGTAAACGAACTGAACGTTCAGTGAACATTTCATGAACCGTTCGGTAAAAAGTTCGTTTATGTTCGTTTATTTATTAAATGAACGAACATGAACAATATTTTACGATCGTTTAGTTAAATGAACGAACATGAACAAAAGTCACGTCCGTTTATTTATGTTCGTGAACGTCCGATTATGCGTTCGTTAACGTTCATTTATATTCATTTATTTATTTATGTTCGTATATCATATCTTTTAATTGTATAATTTTAAAATTAGTTTGTTTAAACAAAACAACACTTATAAAACAATATTAGATGCATAATTTAATAAAGTTTAATTTTTTTTTGTCTAGGTTCATTTATGTTCGATCGTTTATGTCCGTTTAACGTTCATTTAGTGTCTTAATGAACGAACATAAACGAACATGAACAAGTCATTTTCTTAATAAACGGACATGAACAAGAAAATTCGTCCGTTTAAGTGCTCGTGTTCGTTTATTTGTCCGGTTAAAATTAAATGAACGAACATGAACAAGGCTCCGTTCGTGTTCGTCCGGTTCGTTTACAGCCCTAATGTGATATAGGAAGTGTTTGGATTGTACTTGAAGTAAATGTGGACGATTAAGAACCAAAATGAAGATATAAATACAAGCGTGATATTGCTACATTGTTTGTATCATAACTTCTTCGTCCGAGCTCCGTTTTAGGCGATTCAAAAGGCCACGAATAATAAAGTGAAAGTCAACCTGCCTTACTATGAGGGTTTGAATACATTATATAATCTCAAAATACATAAATCTCTCCTATAATTGTGGAGAGGTATAACAGAATTAGGAAACACATTAAATACAATATTGACTACATGTATACAGAATATATTTAATTAATACCACGAAAAGAGAAAAAAAAGAGATATTTATTTTTATGTGATAAAATACCCGAAAATCAGGAGTTAGCTTGTGAGTTTATCTGCTGGAAAAAGACAGCTCGTGGTTTGGCTTATTATTTAAGAATTGGGCTCAAATTTATTAAATGGAAAAAAGGCCCATGTCTGGTTTTGGCGTAGGAACAAAGCAAAAGAAAAAAAAAGGGGGGGGGGGGGTGATAGATATATTTGTTACAGTGAAAAAAAAAGGAGAAGCAGACCCCATTCGAATTCACAAGACAACAAATCACAGCCGCCATTTTTGGGAGATATTATTTTATATTCGTGAGACAAAGAAGAAAGGAGGGACCCCCCAAGTTCTTTTTATTATATTCGATCATTCACAGGAGGCAACTGGCCGCTATTCTTTTTTGTGAAATATTCGTGAGACCCCGACCCCTTTTTATCATCAGGAGACATATCATTCGAAAGGAAATAGCAGCCGACACATTTTTGATATATGAAGCTTCGAACGAAGATGATGTGCATTAACGTGATGGCCGGCTAAACCCTCTTGTAATCTCTCTCGGTAAAAGATATTTGGTTTGATCATATTTACGGATTTTATTTTGTTTGTCAAACATTAATTCACATGATTTTAATGCATATCATTTATTTGATTTTTGTTATGGATAATTATTAGTGGATGTCCATATAACCCATAATAGGCCCATGGCCCATGTTAGCTATTAGGGTTTTTGCCCTAATGTTTGTCTATATATACTCTTTGTAAATCTCATAGTTAATGATCAATAAGAAGAATATTCATTCCCTCAATTCTTGTTCAGAACACGTTATCAGCACGCTCTAAAGGTTTAGGTTTTCTCTCGTTTTCATCACCGCACGCTCTAAAGTTTTTTTTCTTTGTCTCGATTATCACTGGTATGTCTTCGCCCCTTTTCTTAATCGTCTTCTAGAAAATATTCTTAGTTTTTATTACTATTACTCGCATAAATAAATTATAGTGTCCTACCATGTATACTATTATTATAAATTGATGCACATTACAGACCAATTAAATAATATATTTGGTAATTATGTAGAATTATGTGGTACGTTTTCAACCCTTTTATAATTATTGTTCTAGCAAATAACTATGCACATGATGAACAATATGAGTAATATAATAATTCATGTATCGTCTTACAACTGAATTATTATTACATGAAAATCTATGTCGTTAGCTTTTATGATATTCTCCTATACAGATAATAGCTTGTTGTCAATATCAATTCGAATATCTACCTGAACATATAGTTGATATTTAGTGATTTTATTATGCTTTGAATTTTTTATTTATTTATTTATTTTATTTTTTTATCCGCGAATCATTTTATGTGAACTTGATTTGCTTATCGTGTGAATATATGTTTTATGTTTTTAGTTACTTGATGAATAAGTAGAAAAGTAATAAAAAATAATGCGAGCAAAACTTTGGCACACATATAAGATTAAGTGACAAGATGAAGGGCGTCATCGAAAGCCATTATATTTGACTGATCTTATAATATGTTTCAAATATGAGATATATTATACTATATAAAAGGACTTGATCTATTATATCTATATGTTTATTGTGTTTACATCGAACATTAAAATCTTATTGGTAATGAAAGATACGCGACACCATTTTATCATCTGATCGCATGCACTACTTGATGCATGTATGCATCTTAACGTTTTATTAGCACATGATCAGACTATGAAAGTGAATTGTTTCTTATGTGTGCACAATACTTGTCACTGTATTCTTATCTCCTTTTCATTGGTATTGCTATATATGATCACCAAGATAAAGAAAACGATAAGCAGTTAATAGATGTACCATGTATGGTATGATGGTCACATGTTTTGTGAAAGTCGGTGCTTGTAATAACTGTTGATGTTAATTAAATTGTTAATAGATTTAATATTCTGAAAAGAAAAAGTTAATGACAGTATAGCTTTAGTCTAGTTTGTTGTTTCCTACTTGTGATATGCTTATAGTTTGCACGTTATCTAGTTTAATTTATTATCTACTCGTCTTCTGAGTTGGGTGTCATAATTCCACCGTAGTATCCATGTATATTGTATATCACTGACTAGCTTGTGAAGATATGAATCTTATAAATACATGTACGTGTTGAGCTTATGCATGTTTTGTTTAACACGTATTTAATGTCAACGTATAGTTATCATGGAGCAAAAACTTGCAAATCTTTCTATTGTGGCTTTAGACATAAGCGGAAAAAATTATTTTTCTTGGGCGTTGGAAGCCGAGACATACTTGGATGCACATGGGCTTGTGGATACAATCCACGAAGGAAAAGAAACAACTAATATGCAAAAAGCCCAGGCATTGATGTTCTTACGACATCACCTCCATGTGGACTTAAAAACTGAGTACCTCACAGTAAAAGATCCACTAGCCCTTTGGAATAAGTTAAAGGACCGATATGACCACCAGAAAACGGTCATCTTGCCAAGGGCAAGATATGAATGGACTCACTTAAGGCTCCAAGATTTCAAAACAGTGAGTGAATTTAACTCGGCCATGCATCGCATTACCTCCACATTGCTATTATGTGGTGACTCAATTAGTGATGCCGAGATGTTGGAAAAGACTTTTTCCACATTCCATGCTTCGAATATACTATTGCAACAGCAATATCGAGCCAAAGGATTCACTAAATATAGTGACCTAATTTCATGCTTACTTGTGGCCGAAGAAAATAATGAGCTTTTAATGAAAAATCATGATAATCGTCCAACTGGTACCGCTCCTTTATCGGAAGCGCATGTGACTACTTATCACAATGGAGGTCGTGGTCGTGGTTATGACCGTGGACGAGGACGTGGACGAGGTTATGGTTCTGGTCGAGGTCGTGGTCAAGGGCGTGGCAATGGTAGAGGTAATTATCATGCTGTTAATCATAGTGTTAACTTTAAGAACAACAATGGCCACAAGAAGTGGCAAGATAAGGAAAAGAATGGAGGAGATGAAAAAGAAAAGAACATAATAGCGAATTCATGTTATCGTTGTGGCACTTTTGGTCATTGGGCAAAGCAATGCCGTACACCCAGGCATCCAGTTGAACTTTATCAAAATTCTATCAAGAACAAGGGAAACGGGGTAGAGTCAAACTTTGTTTATGATAATAAAAATGATATCCCCGATGGTCCTAAAGACCATACTGATGATGAAACTTATTTGGAAGCTGATGATTTTCTTACAGATGATTAATTGGTAGAGTCAAGCCATGAATAATTTTTCTTTCAGTGTTTTGTTAGGAATTTTCTTTAAGTGTTTGGTTTGGAATTTTCTTTAGGTGTTTTTCTTAGGCTTTCTTGATTATGTTTGGATTCCTATTATTTTTGGCTATGAATGTTTTATTAGGCTTTATTTTATTTATTTTATTTCTTTGGTGTCCATTATATTTTTTTTCGAATTGATAAATGCTTCAAGACTTCAATCTGTCTTTACTTGACACATACCAATTTTATAATAACACATAACCTATTTAAGGCTATCTAGTTTGTTATGTGATCTGAGTTATAAACATGTTTATAGCAATATAGTTGAATGACGTATACAGATTTTATTTTACATATTATTGTTTTGTGGCCAAGCATAGTAACGTGCATAATTTATTTATTAATTTTTGTTTTTGTAAATTCTTTAATGGACATTATGTTATGATATATGATGTATATGTGTTAAGAATATTGTGCAACTTGTATTGATTGGCAAACCGGTTCGACCATTCCGGTTTAGTGATGATGCGAAATATATAGAAGAATGATGTGTTTCTTTCAAGATAAATTTTTATTGTTCTCAGTGGAAGTTGGTTATTTACTTATCACCATAAAATACAAATAAGGACTTGCTTCCTTAAATTGTGGAAAAATATAAAGGGCATGTATGTAGGCCTATACATGTGCCATATGGATCATTTTGATTTATAAAATCGATGCATCGTCAAAATGATCATCAAAGACGCAACTTAAGATTAGCGTGATTAATGGATCGGCTTATAAAATGCGAGCACGGTTTTCCAAATTAAATTATTAAAAATGGTGGTGAAAACTTCCAAGTATTGGGCGATTATTGGAATAAGTGTTGAACATAAAAGTAGCCCATGTTCATACGCGAATTGCTTTTGTTGAAACGTTTATAAAACGTCTTCAGTTGATTGCAAAGCCAATAATATTGTGAGAACAAAACTTTTAGTTTATGGGGCATGTTATGACATATGAATCGCATCTTGCCAACAATCTATAATGAATCCTCCCCGTTAGAATGGTTTTGGTCACAAACCAAATTTCCCATGTGAGATTTTGTAATTGTGTGATATATAGTAAATACACCACAACACACAAAATGGGATATTTAAATTGATAATTCATTCAGGGGGAGAGAATGAGCAGCGAGAAATATGGAATGAATTATGATATAGATGTTGATCCTCACATTAATGAATATGAACTTAAAGTTCAAGGGACAAATAACATTCCAGATATAGTAAATGCCAGACATATTTAGTGACCTAAAGAAAGTGACTAGATCATATTATGCTGCTATTGCTCCAATTACAATGTGTGTCCCAACAGTAAAATCATTGATTGATACTAAGTCTATGGCACGTCTGCAGCGTGATAGACGAATCGATTCCAAATAAAAAGTCCTCGAATGAATAGATAAAATGGAGCAATAAATTAAGATGGTCGAATCGAGGTAATAAAGACCCCATAATAGTCTCTGAAAGAAAAACTAGACATGAAAGGATATTGAAAACCCCGGGTACATGAAAAAAACTTTGAGATCTCAACAAATGATAGAATATAATGTCTAGTAAAGTGTGGAATCGAAAAGAACTGAAACGACGTCGATAATACTGTATATAATAATGCGCATGATAAATACAAGGTGAGGATCTTGGATATCTACAAGAAGTGTAGTTGTAAAATGAATGGCCAAAGAATATAAAGACGCAAGTAACTAATGAACTATGAAAGTCTCTTATGATGAAACGTGATTATTGGGTGAAATCCATACACATGAATGTTATGAGAAAGGATATTTAATGTTATGTCTGGCAATATGAGAAATAAGTTGTATGCGTCTAATATTATAAAACAAGAGCTCATTTTTGTTGAGATTCCTTAAGGAATATAGAATGCATGGAACACGTGTCATGATTTAAAATTCTCGAGAATAGTAGTTGATCAAATTGAACCACAGTAAATCAAATATTTCAATATTTTCAAGGTACAAAGGATATGGGTTTATATTTTACTAACCCGTCAAAACAAGTTTAGTTAGTTTTGCAGATGCAGGATATATGTTTAACTTACAATGATCGATCTCAACATGGATATATTGTTACAAGTGGCGAATATTTTTCCTGGCATTTGATAGAGCAAACAATCAAGGCGACTTCATCAAACCATACATAAATTCTGGAAAGGAGATAGCAACTATTGCATGAAGATAATGTAGCATACCTTGCTATATTCAAGTAACGTTACATCAAAGGCGACAAGACACTTCTCATTCCAGTGATGATTTCGTTGACCTATTTACAAGATACCAAGTGATGTAGTCATCAGAGGGAGATAATACGCGCTGCACTCTTTTTGTCCTTAATCATGGTTTTGTCCCACTGGGTTTTCCTGGCAAGGTTTTTAATGAGGCAGCATTCCCTAAGCGTATTAACAATATGGACATCCAAGAGGGAGTGTTATGGATAATTATTAGTGGATGTCCATATAACCCATAATAGGCCCATGGCCCATGTTAGCTATTAGGGTTTTTGCCCTAATGTTTGTCTATATATACTCTTTGTAAATCTCATAATTAATGATCAATAAGAAGAATATTCATTCCCTCAATTCTTGTTCAGAACAATTTTAATATTTTAATATGATTATTTGATTGAATTATTGCAAGACATATTATTGTGAGTCAACGATTGTGCCGAGCCTAATTAGTATAGGGGTTAAGACGATCGTATGGTAAACATAATTTGTACCCATAATTGTTCATTTGAGTAATTATTAAATTAATTGATAGGATTATTGTAAGACATGTTATTGCTAGTCAACGAGTTGTACCGAGTCCAACTAGTTTAGGGATTAAGACGATTCGTGTGGTGAGTATAACTTGTGCCCAAAATTTTTCTTTTCAATTAATACAAACTATGTCTATTTGGTTTGAAAACAAACATTAGTAATAATCCGTAACTTGATCATATCAATATATCCGGAGCCGGGAGGGATTGCTTTTTACTCAACTATTTACGAATCTTATTTTCATTTGCTTATTTACTTTTTATGCTTATTTACATTCAAGTTAATTAGTAGTTTAATTATTAGCCTATTCTATTTCTAGTTAATTAGTATTTAGTTATTAAGTTTTCAAAACCACAACTTTTATTGATTAGTGATCACCCCAAAACTTAAATTAAAACCACATACTCCTCGTGGATAAGATACCCGCTTGCCCTTTCTAGTATAAGGTAATTAGATTTATTTTTTATCAGTACAACGACAACGGTCATATCACTACAAGAAAAACTGGATTTAGTGACAAAACGAATATGGTCACTATCAGTATAAAATCGGTCACTAACACTATTTAGTGACCGAAACCTGGGTGGTCACTTTTCGTCACTATAGCTCCATCAAAATTAAAATCCATCTCTAACCATTGACCGTATTATGGTCACTATATTTGTGACGATATTTTCGATCACTAATTTTGGTCACTAAGAGTCGAAGGTGGTCACTGAATTGATAGATAGTGACCGATAACGATGGTCATGAAAGTGGTCACTGATTTGTTAAAGATAACGAACCCGTTAAGTCACCGTTAACTCCCATCAGTGACGATATATGTGGTCACTTCGTGTTAAATTTAGAGACCAACTGGTGGTCACCACCTATTTACTCTCAAAAGCAAAATGGTGGTCACTTATTCAAACATAATTGCAGAACGATATAGCAATTTCACAAAATATATAACTGCGATAAATTGAAACCTATGAATTTGAACAACAAAGATATCAAATATTACACCAGGTAATGTACATTTTTCTACAGCAGATTCACCACTTAGCTTTAAGTCTTTCTTCCTCTTTCTGCTGACGCAACTCATCCTATAAACAGATGTTATGAACTGTAAGAAACTAAGGCACTAAAAACCGCTGCATAATATAAGATCTGCCATTTAGGCAACCATGAAACAGTACAAATGTACCTGGGTTGGCTTTGGTGATTGGGATGGAGCATACCCACGCCTCAATTTAATTCCAGTTCCTCCAAAATGAACTATGCCAGAAAATCCAGATGAGGGAATATTTAGCCAGGCATCCCATGTATCATCCTCACCCGTAAAAATAGCATGTAGCCCCTGCAAGAAACAAGTAACGTGCTTAATGCTTACATGAAAGACAACAAAATTAGATGTCCCAAATATAAGTTTAGCATCAAAAACCAACATACCGGGGTAGACCCTTGCATATCAACCCGGGCAGCAAATAAGCCAGATGGTTTGAAATGTTCTGCGGTGCCAAACCTGGAACGAATAAATGTCAAACCACATTACTAAGCAAGCAAATCAGAATCACTCACATTTGGTACATATGAAACAGTTTCACAAAAAGCAACCAAATTTGAGTTAATTTCCTATAACAAATGTTTTGTTAATCTTTTGATAGATCACTTACGCGACTGCGATAAGCAAACTCCAACTGTTCAGCAACATCCTCCCGGAGTGGAAACCAATCAAGACTCCTTTTACGAGCAAACCAGTGGCCTCTTAGAACACGTCGATTGTCTCCATTCCAATAAACAGGAAAACTATGTCTTAATAAGTCTACCTGCAGCAGTGACATGCACCATAAAAATAGTGATACTGTAAAATATAGGTAAAGAACTAATATGATATTATCCAAATGCCAACAAATAGACCCATAGATATATTACTATTATAAGATGAACCATGTTCCAATCTGAAGATTTATCACCGCCCTCCTAATTTTCTTTAAGAAATGAATAGAACACTAAGAAGGGGGTCACATCAAGGGAAGGGTATGTTCATATTGACAAAAAGAAAAAGACACAATATTAAAACAGATTACAAACTGTATAAGGCGGGTCACAAATTGTTCAGAATATTGTTTTGCTTAATATTACATCAACTAAGCTAAGCACCCCAAAACAAACAAGGTATTAAAAACCATAGAGAGAAAAAAAGAGACCAAACCTCATACAAGCCTCCTTTCACAGGGACACCAACCCTCTCTTCTTCATCTGAGTATAGTTTGTTGCGTGTGGTAGCTAAATCATATGACATTGGATCTGACTCAGAAATTGAAGGAAGTGACCCTTTTGGACCAATACTACATTCACCATACTCTCTCCACCAATTAGAAAGTAATTCCTCCTCTCGCTGCATATATAGTATGTACATCAGTACTTGCCTTAAATTTGGTGCATGAATATAAAAATTATCGCAACCGGGGAGTATAAAAAGCTACAATGCTAGTATAAAACGTTCCACTGAGTGGCCCTAAAAATAATCATAAATATCAAATCAACAACAAAAGAGCACCAATATCAAATGGTATGACCTGCAAGAATGAAGAGGCGTGGTTCTCCTAAAAGCTTAATTTATTACCTTAAAACAAGGAGGCTCCTATTGTTAAAAGTCCTATAGCTATTTAAAATATACCAGTTTGCCAAACCATGTGGAAATCTACCTTATGAGGTGCATAAAAAGCATTGACATTTCCCTGATCACATAAAAGAGTAAAGATTAAGCTAAAAAGAAATATACCTTGTTCTCGTCATATTTATAGTTGGTCATAGAACACGTATGTGGAAGGTAACTCGGCAAGACATTTGTGTCATTAGCTTTAATCAAATGTCTTGGGTATCATTTCAAAGCTCACAGCAAACTTTGCAATAGCATACTGATCTAATCTGCAAAACGGATATAAAAGATAGAACAGAAGTTAAATAAATTTGATTTAATCCAAAAAATATTAAACTTTTCCCTGCTTGGATCAGGATCGGTCTAAGATAAACCAGCTGGCATCATTCAGGTACATGCAACAACGATTAAATGTTGCAAGTACTTGTATACAAATTAAAAATCATTCGGTCCTTCTGTTTCAACAAGCTGAAAATTAAAATAAAAAATAAAAAATAAATAAAGACATGAGGGAATACATCTAACCTGCATATTCATAGGTCAGCATAATCTCTGGTATTCCCCTTATCACATGAAAGAAGATCAGGAACCGCCAATAAGCATCTAGTCTTCACTGAAAGACAAGCATGTAACTGGTGACCGGTCCATCATGCATCCTACACACATCATTACAAAAAACTTATTAGTATATTATAACACTTTCTATGATATACCTACAAACAGCCTAATAACAAAACATAATGAAGTAAAGATTGCATCAGTGATCTAGTTTAGAATCAACATTAAAGTTCAACTCTTTAGTTCCCTCAATGATCTAGCTGTCACATACTAAGATTAACAATGTACAATAGCTCATATGGTGTTCAAGAGTATGATATCAAGTAAAGATTGCATCAGCCAATTAAAAAAAAATAAAAGCCAGAGTGTGTATGTAGAGTGTATTGGAGAGAAAAATACTACTACAATTTAGAGATTGTAGTTTTGGAAGAAAAAGGTCTGCTAAGTCACTGGAATTAACTATGACAGTAAAACTGAGATGTAGGATTGTATAGAATTGACTTTTCAAATCTTACATTAAGCTTGAAAAAAAGGCTCAAGGCTCATAATTTTGCAAACAATCATGATAAACAACTTTTGATATATAAGATACAACATGATGACAATGAACAAAACTATGATTAGCTTGTATTAAATATGATAAATAATGAAAAGAAACTTTGGTTGTTTTTATGAAACATGATAACTATCATACACCATATCTTAACTTCTGGGCTAGAAAAATTAATTGGTGTAAAGTTAGGACGTGAGCAATGCGGAGTCTTGTTAGTATCTCAAGTAAAAAGTGCTAGCATGATTCCCGCTTAAAAGCGCTAGCATGAATATGAAGACTGTAAATGATCAAAGTCATGCATAATTAGTTCATAAGTGTATAATCTAACAAATAAAAAATTACTAAAACATAAAAAGGATTATGTCAAACAGTAGCTTTGTTCGATAAAGATAGCATGAAAAAAAAGTATATTATGCGCTGAATAAAATAGTTATAGTTCAACATCGATTAAATAACTAAAAATTACCTCAACCAATGTCTGAAACCATTAACCATCCAGAATCACTTAGCGGTGACTTTAAGTCCGAACAAAACTTCGACCTAATTCCACCTAAAACTACCTTGATCTAGACAACTACTACCCGTTATTAAAAACTTAAATTTGTTGCAGAGTCATAAATATAAAACCACTGAAAATATAAATTCAAACAAAACTACGACCTAATTCCGCCTAAAACCAAATCAATGCAGTCAACTACTAAAGTTTTCATTGAGGCATTTCATCAAACACTAGCGCTACAACTACTTATCAGCAAACACCATCCAAAAAGATAAACTTATTAAACAATTAACATAATCAAATTTCATCTAATTTACTCAAAATCTACTGAAACATTTTACAAACCCTAATTTAGGTAAATCGTAAAAGCATAACAAACAGCGAAGTAATAATATCCGAACCGTAATTTGAGCTGATTGTGTGTGAATTTGATGTAATTGAATGGATTTTGAAACCCTAGAAAATGTGTAAAGAGAAGAAGGTTCACGATTTGGGGGCGTAAAGTAATATAATGATAAATTTGACAGCTAAACTTAAACTAGATGATAAATTGAACAGTTATTCAGCGCAAACAAAAATTACTAAAAATACACACAACAGAAATTGAACTTGAGTTTGACAGCTATACTTAAATTACATGATAAATTTGAAGAAATAAAATACCTCAACTCGATAGCGGTTGTGGTGGTGAGAGGCGGTGGTGAGCGACGGCGGGTGTAGTGAGAGAAGGTGGTGAGAGACGGCGGGCGTAGTGAGAGACGGTGGTGAGAGACGGTTGTTGTTGTGGTGAGAGTTTAAGTGTTAATCAAATAAAAGAAAAAAGTACATAATATAATAATATAATAAAATAATGAGTATGCTTTAGATTGTTAGTATGATGATAGAAAAGATACATGATGTGTGCGTTATAAAACCATTAAGCCCTACTAATAAACGAAACTATTAAAATTAAGTAATTCAAGTTAGATTTAAGATCATTTGAGGACCAAATTTTTTTACATACCAAGGGACTAATCTCCACCCTCCATCTTTATTTGATCTAATGGATGAGATTAATCCCAACAATTTAAAAAACCCACTTTCATCCTTTTTTTTCAAATATTAATATCTTTCAAACCGTTAATCGTTAAGCGAAAAAAAATATGCCGTTACGACGAGCATTTAATTATCTTTCTATAGATAGGCAATTTGATATATTTTCGACAATTTTTTTTTTTTTTCATTTTTTTACGTTTTTTTTCGTGGCCGAAAAAATCATATATGATATATCATATATGATATATATGATATATCATATATGATATTACATATAATATCATATATGATATATCATATATGATATTACATATCATATATGATATTATATGTAATATCATATATGATATATCATATATATCATATATGATATGTAATATCATATATGATTTTTTCGGCTACGAAAAAAAACGTGAAAAAAATGATTTTTTTTTTTTTTGTCGAAAGTATATCAAAATGCCCGTCTATAGAAAGATAATTAAATGCTTGTCGCGATGGTGTAATTATTTTCGCTTAACGATTAACGGTTTAAGAGATATTTAAATTATAAAAAATGGGTGAAATATTAAATGCTTTTAATCTCAACCATTGATTTCTTTTTAGATGGGGGATGAGTCCCTTGGTATGTGAGGAATGTTTGGTTTCTAAAATAACTCGACTCTTCAAGTTATAATTAATTAAAACATATTTTCTAACATTTACATGTTCTTAAGCTCAAAATACAACTAATTAAAATAGAAATACTAACATTAAATACAATAAATAAATCATTATGTACATTAAATACAATTAATTAACGGGTCAATAAATACAATTAATGCAGTTATTAAAACACCCCTTACATAAGAAATACAGATTATCAAGCTTATTGTACAACCAACTTAAACACAATTCCTGCATTAAATGTCACTAATACAAATAATAAAGCACATTATACAAATATTCAAGCCCGAACGGGCAACGGGCCAAATGGGCTCGAGCCCAAACGGGCTCGAGCCTGAATGGACACGAGCCAACAGGCTCGAGCCTGAACGGGCATGAGCTAAACGAATTCTTGATATCCGTAAATTTATTGTCAAAAAAAACATAATAAACTAAAATACATGATTCACCAGAAAATTTTATTTCAGGGTACCCGCCGCCGCAACGCGTGAGTACCCTGCTAGTATAATACTGATGCATTGTGGTTTTTTAGTTGGTTTTTAAACTGAATAAGTTTAAATATATTTTTTATTGATTTGAAAATTTTGTAATATTTCATATGTATGTGCATTCATTTTACTTATTCACCTTGTAGATATTTTAAAAAATTTTGATCTGACTGACTTGTGCTGTTGCGTAAATTTCATAATTTAATGAACACTAATTTTAGTTTCTAATATATATAGTTATGTGACCACCAACCAAGAGACCTCTAAATTTTAGGGTATAAAATATTTATAAATCAGTGACCACCAACCTTGGTCTCTAATTTGAAAACCTAGTGACCACTAATATCTGGTCTTTAAAATTTTGGGGTTAGGGATAAAGTTTAGGGGCTAGGGTTTTAGTTTAGGGGTTAGGGTTTATGTGATCACTGTTTTGTCTCAATATTTTGTAAATCAGTGACCACCAACCTTGTCTCTAATTTAAAAAACTAGTGACCATTAATATGTGGTCTTTAAACTTAGTATACTTTCTTTTGGCAATGATCACCACTTTTAGTCTCTAACTCAGCAACTCAATGACCACTGCTTATGCAGTCAGTGGAATATTTTCCTACAGATTCGGGATTTAATGATTACGTGACCACTATTTGTTGTCTCAATATTTTATAAACAAGTGACCACCCACCTTAGTCTCTAATTTATAAACCTAGTGACCACTACTTTTTGTCTTTAGACTTAAGTTACCTTTTTTTCGATAGTGACCGCCACTTTTGGTCTCTAGTCTAACTTGGCAACTTAATATTTCACTGAAAATATTATATTTACGGTTTAGGGACTATGTTGTTAGAGTTAATGGATATAAATTAATATTTGTATGACCGGTTTCGAACCCGAGACTTCGGGATTGCACACATTACGTATGAGTCTCAATGTTTGAATAATTAATATAATGATTTATGATTAATTATTAAATCACAAATATTTATATGATCGGACAAGGAAAGTGGAGGGGGTTGAGTGTCGATTTATGGAACTTAAGGAGGTGTTGGACTCAAACTTGGAGAGCAAGTTTGGAGTGTATATAAACACCTCAATAGCTCATATGATCGAAACACATATCCTTGAACGATCGACTTTACAATCGATTCTTTATTCCTACTCACTGACATACAAATCACAAAACAGTAACTAGAATAATGAGATATACTATGCATGCATGTGCATGTTTTATTCATACGTGTATGCATATGTATGTGCTTGGTAATAAGATTAAGAGGTAATTCTACAAATAGCCCGGTCTAGTAAAGTGTTGGGTTTTTTTGGCCCCAAAAAAGTCGTTTTCCCCAAAATAGCCCAACACTTTAAGTGACTAAATCTGGGTGTGACATGTGGCGGAAAAAAGTCGCTTAAGCGACTTTTTGTAAATTAAGCGACTTTCGATTAAGCCCAGCAGTAGAAACAGATGCACTAGCAGTAGATTGAAAAAAACGTCGCTTAAGCGACTTTTTTTGAATTAAGCGACTTTTTTCCGCCACATGTCACTCCCAGATTCAGTCGCTTAAAGTGTTGGGCTATTTTGGGAAAGCAACTTTTTTGGGCCAAAAAAGCCCAACACTTTACTAGACCGGGCTATGTCTATATTTGCCCCTAAGATTAATTCTTTATATTCTTGTTTTGAAGAACAGTGATGTGTCCGATTCGATCATGTATTATAAGATCAAACCCTAGTTGTTGTGATGTTTTATTTTGTGATACATGAACCTAGCTTTTCACATTGAGACGCTACTAATACGTGTGTACAAGAACGGAGATCAAGCTTACTTTAGCTTGTTGTTATTTGCCCTATTCGACTACATAGTGGTCGATCCTCAATAAACTCTATTTAGGGTTTATATTGTTCTTGGTGATCACGTGGTTTCTTGTTCTTGCTAGAAACCTAAAGGTACGCATCTATTTAATTTTTAGTTAATTATTTACATGTTATTGTAGATCCTAATTCCGCTGTGCTACATGCTTTGATGTTATTTGTTTATGATCTATTAGTTTATAGTTTTATGATTCTAATATTCCAACAGTGGCATCATGAGCCCGTTTTTAACATGTAATTAATTACTAAACACATAAAAATTGGATCTTTACATGTTTTAGATAATCTAGGGTTTTATTTTTTTTAGTAAACCCTAATTTGCATTAATTATGGGTCGACACCCATGATTAGTTTTAGGGTTTTGTATTGATAAAAATAGTAGAAACCCTAAGATTACATGTAAGGAATTTTATGTGAAAATTAATGAGTACATAGGAGATGTCATTAATTAGATTGCGTACAATATTGGCTTGTAAATATGTGATACATGATTTAAAGTGCAATATGGAATCCATGACAAAATCTTGCATGTTTTGTCATGGAAAGTTTTGTGTTTAAATCCAATGTTTTAAAAACCGGACCGGCCGGTTCGACCGGTTCGACCGGCCTCCGGCTGGTCGGCCGGTTTAAAAAACCCCGGTTTTTTATAGTCTCGTTTACTGTAGCGAACCGGCCGGTTTTTCCGGTTTTGGCCGGTTTTTCCGGTTCGACCGGTCCGGTTCAACCGGTTTTGACTTTTTGACTTTTTTTTTTTTTTTTTTTTTTGTTGGGCGGTTCGGCCGGTTCAACCGGTCCGGTTCGACCGGTGACGGAAGCATGGCCGGTTCGACTAAAAAACCGGTTTTTAAAACATTGTTTAAATTGCTACATGTTTTAAGATAAATCTTAAATTAGGGAAGACCCTAATATATTAATTAAAATTGGTTATGTGCAATGTGGTATCTAGTTAATTAAAACTTATGCGGCCAAGTTATTTGGCGTCTGTGGTCCATTGGGCACAATGAGCTCGAAAACCAATGGGAGTTTTATTAATTAGATACATTAAAATTCACATAGATAATTAATAGGATTTATCAAAAAGGTTTGCATGTGGCTATATGATATTGTTAATGATCATATATGTGTTATTGAGTGTTTATTTATTTTTTCAATTACTTGTTCTTTGTGTTTAATTATGATGGATTGTAACAACAAAGAGGATAATTTTGAATTAAAAAAAATAAATGAACCTAATAACTATGAAACCTTTGTAGTAAACCATTTAATTGTCAAGTCTTATGTGCCGACAGTGGTTCGCTTCGCACGGTAATTTGCTCCCAGGCGAGATTAGCAATTAATAATTTACCACATAAATTGTTTTAAAGCTTTAAATCTTAAAGTTTTAATTGATTGATGCGACTGTACAAAAGTGGTCGAAGCGGCGGACCTATTATTGACAAACTATAAAGTGGGTATAAGGTTGGTACGCATTAAATTGTGACCTTAAAGGGGCTCGTTTTTAATTAGCTTCGGCGGATGTTTGCCCCTCCGCTCGCATGTGCGTCAATATTAGACTTACCAAGTACACCATGATAAAGTACGAAGCATCTTAAGGCAATGTTGTAAGTTTCTCAACGCTATCAATTAAATTTTGTTGATTTAAGCTGCAAATGAGTAAACAGTTTTTTGTAGAAAATATATGATACAAAGATGAATGCATGACATCTTTGTACATATTTTTTTATTACACATCAAAAATTTAATACCCTTAAAATTTAAGTAATATGTCATTCAACTACAAAAAGGAACACCTAAGGTTTCATCCTACATCACTAGCAGCCAAAGCTGAATGTTGATGTTCAAAGGGTGGTTGTCTAAGGGTAAATTGAGTACTTTCATTGCTAGCAGCCAAAGCTGAATGCGATGAAACGACGTCAATTTACAGTTTCTTAAGTTGGTTAACTTAATTGAGCACTTTCATTACTAGCAGCCAAAGCTGATGTAATGGAACGGCGTCAAGGCATAAAGATTTGGGGATGAAACATGCTTACATTTGCAACTGAGGTTGGCATAATATGTAAGTCCCATGATTCTAGGAATTGCAATTGGATATTGGCAATTGAGTGTAGCTCTACCTTATTGAGTACTTTCATTGCTAGCAGCCAAAGCTGATGTGATGAAACGACGTCAATTTGGATCCTAATTTTCAATGAAAATTAAATGGCTAAATTTTATTTACCGTGGGTGTTTAATTTTCTTGAAAAGTTATTATCGAAAATACTAAAATTGAATTTTGAAAATTCTTTTAATGTATTTAATGCAACGTTAAAACCGTAAACGTGGGGTTTTCCTTTAGTGGAAAGTTGATCTGCACCCGTAGGGGTCTTTGGATAGAGTCAACTTGACTAAACGAATAAACCTAGTCTACTTTCCGTGTGAAGAGTAAGACTTAATCCTATTCCTTTTCATGGATGAGAAAGGAATAATAGGATAATTAGAATTGTCTAAATTCTAAGAAATAACTCATGGCAAATTTCTTAAGAAATTGCATGGTTAGGAGTTATTAAATTAGAAGCTAGACTAATTACCGCAAATTGGTAAAAGGCAAACTAGAATGTTTGATCTAGTTGTTATGCTTTAACCATTTAAAGGTGCTACATACCATGATGGGGATGGTAGACCTAATTAAGGAAGAAATTGCATACCCAATTCTTTCAAGTTAATTGCATTGATGGATATTCCATCATTCACAAAGTAGAATACATTCTTTGAAGTACCTTAGTAATGTTACGTAAGGGATTCATCAAAAGTGTAGGAAAGTAAACAGCACGCTATTTGCTTTTACTGGTTATGCAACACTTACAATGTTGTCAAACCCAGTGGGAGCATTGTGTTGTAATTACTGAATAATGAGTTCATGTAGTGATCTTAAATTTAGTGGGAGCTACAAGTCTTGGTAGTAACCCAGATTATCGCTAGAATCTCTTGGGATAAATACTTTCCAATTATAGACACTTGTGGTATTAAGGATAGTCGTGTACGTTTCCTTACTAGACGAGGTGATTCTATATCTACTTATATCTATGACACAATCATATTAATCAAATAAGCAAACTATTGACGTGTTGTTTATCTGATACATAATGTTGTTCCATCCACAAGTGGGAGAAATCTTATTGTGTGCAAGCAACAACATAAAGGAATATGATTTAAAGGGTTCTCATGACTGCAAGGTCAGAGATTGATGTTCTAATGTGTTTTATACACATTCTAATTTATAGAACACTTGGAGTTAATATCTACTTTCATTACTAGATATTAATGACAAGGTAAATTACATACTTTCATTACTAGCAGCCTAAGCTGATGTGATGAAATTATGTTAATTTACAAGTTTCTAAAATTAGATAATTAATACAGACGGATGCACGTGAATAAAGACAAATCAACCCTTTAGGAAAAAGGTTAACTTGCAAAAACTCACGTTTGTGATATGTGTGATACCAGGTAAGTGATTACCCGGGTCGTGTCCCAACGCGGTGTGAATGGGCAATCGTTTGAGGTTTGGAATTAGAGTGACTGATGATTGGGATATGAAATTTTGCTTTTTTAATTCTAATCTAATTAAATAATGAGAAACAAATTCTCACTAGAAAATTAAGATTAACCCAATTTATATAAAAAACGCGAAACGGAAATTCTAAAAACGGGATTAAAAAATGAAATCTATAAAAATAAGTCCTACAAGTACCAAATTATTTTTCCTAAGTTATAAATGACAAAAGAAAATTTTAGAAAAAAGATTTATATTTTTCTGACTTTTATATTTTTTATAATGAATTAAAAACTAAATGTAAAAGAAAAATTAATTAAAAATACTAAAACTATTCTAAAAATTCTAAAACTTTTTGTGAAATTACCTTATGCTAAAACAAACCTAGGAAAATTATAAAAAAGATGCCAGCTTATTCTAATAAGCTGATAATAAGCTAAAGAATTCGGATAAGCTTAAAATGAAAAAAGGGTTTAAGTATTAATGGGTGTAGGGATAAACCAGAAAAGTCCCAAGGGCAAAATGGTAAGGTGTGTGTGTGTTGAGTCCAGAGACCAGGGTTCGAATCCCACTCCTGACCTTTTTGCTTTTATTTTATTTTTTTGTTTTTTATTGTTGAAACTGATTAAGCTAAAGATAATAAGCAAATTTGACTACTACCACTTTTTATGAAAACTTATAATAAGCCCAGAAATAAGCTCAAGTTTGCTGATCAGTGGGTAGAAATGGATTAAGCCCAAGGATTTAGCTAAAATGCTGAAAAGCTATGTGATAAGCTAAAGGCAAACTTGAAACAAAATAAGCAACCAATAATAAGCTAGAATGAACACTGAATAAGCACAAGAACTCAGAAATAAGCACTGATTAATCACAAATAAGCCAAAAATTGAACTGATGCACAGGGCAACTATTTGATTTCTAGGCAATTTTGAGCTTAATTTAAAGCACTTAAATGATTACTAATCTCCACAAAAGCTGATGATTCTTAAAATTCAACTATTGAGGATCACACAAAACCAAAAATCAAACCAATGGAAGCTTATTTGTTGCTTAAGAATTAGCTGAGAATGTGGCTTATTTAAAGCAAGTATACACTGAGCAATCAGTGTATGCTTGTGAGAATAGGGGACTTTTGAGCTTATTTTTTAGCTCAATTAAGCTAAGCTATGGGCTGGTAATGGAATTAAGCAAAGATCAACTAATAGACTATAGAGAAATCCAAAATTTAAGCTTAAACTAACACAAATAAGCACTTAATATGGATTGGAAAATCTTGTGCAGACCTGCATATGGGGTTCTTATTGTGCAGAGTGTGTGCAGAAGGCACAAATCAAGATGAGACTTAACCAACTCTTGTGTATCCACTAAATGAATCCAAAGGACCACAGAAATACCAAAGATAAGGGTCAAATGAGCTTATTGCTCAAATTTGCTTATTTGATCAGTTGAGGCTTTAGGACTGCACTAGCAGACTTAAATTCCATAATTCTTCAAAAATAGGTAAAAAGCTTACACTAACAACTCCTAGCTTCTGAATTATTCAAGATCAAACTTAAGCTAAGTGCAAATGAACAGTAGTGAGCTATTTTGGCCTGAGAATAAGTTTAAACCAAACACTCCTTCAGGTTCACTGATTGAAATTTGTAACTAGAGACCACCAAATTAACTTATTATTCTTACTTATTTATGATTAACTAACTGAATGAACATGAAATAAGCAAACTTCAGTTAAGAAAAAGCACCTAATAAGCTATAAGCTTATTTTGACTATATGACTGATTTTAGCTATTTAATGGAAAATGAGATTTAAGCTTAAACTAATTATCAAACTAAGCTAATATTACTTCAAGTACAACAGATAAACTAAGAAAATGACAATAAGCAATTAAATAAGCTATGGAACAGTGATAAGCTAAGAATAGCAAAAATTAGAAGATTCTTACAACTGACTTGGCCTAGAGAACAATGAACTAGATCAGAAACACATCTAGCTTGTCAAAAACAAGCTAGAAAACCAAATAAGCTCTTCCATGAACAACTTATCATTCAGAACTGCTTATTTTGACCTCCAGTTGACTTTCGTTGACTTTTCTTGATATCTTGGAATGAGACTGAGCTAAACTAAAATAAGCTCACACTAAGCTATATTAAGCTTATATGAGCTTATGGAAACAGATAAGAGACTATTTTTAATAACATTTAACCTAATTCGATTTCTCAGTACAACATGAAAATTTAAAAACTTGGAATCAACATTCACTAATGGAAATTGTAAAGAGATTAATGATAAACAGACTTAGATTAACTTGGAATTATAACTGATAATTAAAATTGATACAACTTAAGCATTAAAATTACAATACGATTAAAAGAAATTAACTACTTGCCAATTAAGGCTACATTATGGTTCTATTTATACTACAATATTAGGGTTTCCTTTGTCTTCAATCTCTGAGCAAATCCCAACATTCCAATTGTCTTTTTATGATCCCAGCCGTCCAAATGGATTTTGGCGCCAAAATGGAGATAATGGAAAAAATCCACTATATCTGATAACTTGAAATGGGGAAGAAGCAATAAATGCCCCTTGGCTTGTTAGGTGGAGTGGGATAGGAGAAAGGGTGAGGTGATGGGTGGTATTGCAGGGATAAGGTGGGCGATGGTGGTATGGTTGTGGCGGGGTGGTATTGAAGAAGAAGGTTTGACCGAAGTCAAACCTTTTGTTTAACTAAGGGATCGGGGTTGGGTTGGTTATTTGGGATTGGGCTTGGTTTATGTAGTGAGTAGGCTGGGTTTATAACTGGGTTTATTATTAGGATAGAATTGGGTAGGTTAGTTTTTAGGATTAACTTTGGATTTGGATTTAATTTTAGGGACCAATGTTGTAACATCTGAAAATCCAAGGACTAAGGCTGCCAAAACTAGATATTATTTCCAAGGACCACTTGTGTCATTTTGGTATTTTGGGGTTGACTTTGACTCTGTCTTTGACTTTCCTTTTCACTTGATCAAATGCACAATTGTTGTCGAGTCGATCCAAAAATGCTCGTTTTCGTTCTGTTTTCAATCCTTCAGTACCTGAGACACATAAAACACAAACCAAAGATATCTGCAGTATAATTCAGTGTTTTAGGTCATTTCAGTGTCTATTATGGGTATAAAATGATGAGTATTTAGACACTCATCAATCCCCCACACTAAGCTATTGCTAGTCCCTAGCAATCCGATCATATGAAGTAATGAAAGGATCAAAAGAATACCAAGTATACCCCATTTTGATTTTTACATAATGCCAGAAATTTAAACTTAGAACAAAATATATAACACGCTTGATTTCCAAAAATGGTATCACGGAACAGGATTCACACAAACTGGGTGTCTCCAGGGAATTGTAATCGTCATCCTCTTTTATACTCCCAACTAAGCTTAAACTCAATGTGCAAATGCTTTTGTAAAATGCTAACACTACTTATATCAATAATCTATGTAAGCCGAAACTTAACTTTTCACTCCCGCATATATTCAAGTTTAGGTGACAGTGCTTGATTTTCAAAATCTTGATAACAAAAATCGACGTTTTTATAAAACTTTGACTAATACTAGTTGAAAGATAGATTTAAAATTCACAACAAGCAAGCTTCAAAATTCATTGCATTTTGCAATATCATTCCATTTTATTCTATTTTTATTTTCTCATTTTTTCATTTTTTCATCATTTTCATTTTTTTTAACTTAACTTTGTGCAATATAAACTAACGGAGTTTCACGGGAACCAAGACCTTAAACCTTCCTGGAATAAAGGATCCAAGGGCCGTTACAACGGAGAGTTCCAAGACCTTAACGCCTTTCAGAATTAAGGGTCCAAGGGCCGGTGTAAGAGGGTAGCCAAGACCTAAACGCCTTTCGAAAATAAGGATCCAAGGGCCGATCTTGAACCTTAGCTTTTAGCACATACATTTATTACTTAACTTTTACATTATTATGACATATGCTTGTTCTGAAGTTTAAATAAAGCTTTGAACTAGTATTTTTCAAAATCGTAAAGAAAAATGATTTTGTGTGTTCAAAAGTTTGAAAAATAAGCACTAATTAAGTCAGATTAGTTATCTTCTGGGAGGAAAAGCCATAGATTACTTATATAAGCTCTAAAGAAAACCAACTATTCTACGCTTAGCATTTTCATTTGCACATATCGTAAAACCTTAGTCTAATCGTTAAGGAAGCAGCCAGATCAATACTCTGGCAGAGTCGGGATTCCCTTTGTTCTAACCTAATCAAGACTAAACACTTCTATTTTTCTTTCTTTTTTTTGGTGCAAAGCACATCTTTTTCATGTAATTTCTTATTCAAAAACGAAAAAATTTTAAAATTTTTGGCCAAAACGGGGGTACTAGGGCACTAGAAGGTACAATGTGACAAAATTCGAGAGAATTCCCCCCCCCCCCCCCCACACTTAGAATTGAATATTGCCCTCAATATTCAAAGTACCGGCTATTATGCCGAGACTTAGAACGTAAAAAGGTAAGACTAATAGCCAAGTGTGTGAAAGAAATCTCAATTTTCACAAACAGGATTAAAAAGATATCCCTAGATAATCGTTAGCAAAAGGATAGGATATTGGGCGGCTGGATTGAAAACAGGCGCGGCAATCATCACAATCCAAGGGAAACCTGAAAATCAGAGCAAACAACACAAAAGAGCACATCACAGTGGGATTCCCCCACACTTAGTGTTAGAAAAGAGAAAGAAGTCAGAAACATGGGCGTTTACCCATGCAATGCTAATGTTTTTGTTAACCGAGTCACTAGCTTGACTCGACCCCGAATTCATTGGTTCATGGGGAAAGTTTGGAGATCCGGGACAACCATGGGTGGTATGTCCCCTCCAAAGTAATGCTTCAACCTATGACCGTTCACCTTGAAGTTTGGTCCATCGGTTTGAGATAACTCGATGGTGCCATAAGGAAAAACTTTGGCAACGGTGAATGGTCCAGTCCAACGGGTTTTAAGTTTACCCGAGAATATCTTCAATCTAGAGTTAAAAAGAAGGACTCGATCACCAACGTTAAAAACACGGTTCTTGATTTTTGAGTCATGGATCTTCTTTGTCTTTTCTTTGTAGATCAAAGAGTTCTCGTAGGCTTGATCACGAAGTTCATTTAATTCATTGAGTTGAACTTCGCGGTGATCACCCGCGGACTTTAGGTCGAAGTTGGCATGTTTTAAGGCTCAATAAGCTTTGTGCTCGAGCTCGATCGGCAGATGGCATGCCTTTCTGTACACGAGCTTGTAAGGAGTACACCCGATGGGTGTTTTGTAAGCTGTACGGAAGGCCCAAAGTGCATCATCTAGTTTATCTGACCAAGATGCACGGTTTTCACTTACGGTCCTTTCCAAGATTCTTTTAATACCACGGTTTGAAACCTCCACTTGTCCACTTGTTTGTGGGTGATACGCGGTAGAAAGACGGTGAGTAATACCGTATTTAAGCATGACTTTTGCAAATTGTTCATTGCAAAAGTACGTACCGCGATCACTAATGATAGCACGGGGAGTTCCAAACCGAGAAAAGAGTGATTTCAAAAATTTACACACTACTCGAGCGTCGTTGGTGGGGAGAGCTTTCGCTTTGACCCATTTAGACAAATAATCGACAGCCACGAGTATATACTTGTTCCCTCGTGAAGACGGGAACGGGCCCATAAAGTCAATGCCCCAAACGTCAAAGATTTCACAAACTTGAACGACGTTTTGTGGCATTTCATCTTTTTGAGAGATCTTCCCGTGACGTTGACAAGAGTCATAAGATTTGACTAAGTCATAGGCATCACGGTAGATTGTGGGCCAATAGAAACCGGAATCAAACACCTTCTTAGCGGTGTAATTGGCACCATGATGTCCCCCTGTGGGTCCATTGTGGCAAGCCTTAAGAATATCAACGGCTTCTTGGCCGTGAACACACCGCCGGATGACTTGATCCGCACAGATTTTAAACAAGTAGGGGTCGTCCCAAAAGTAATGCTTCACATCTTTGAAGAATTTATTCTTTTGTTGAGACGACATCCCTTTCACAATAAAGTTCCCCGCATGGTAATTTGCAAAATCGGCAAACCATGGGGTACTAGAATCACCACGAAAAGATACCACGTTAAGTGTCTCGAGAGGAAATGTTTCATTTATTTCCTTTTTCTCGAGCACACTTTGGTGAGGATTCTCTAATCGGGACAAATGATCAGCAGCAAGGTTCTCCGCTCCTTTTTTATCACGGATGATGATATCAAATTCTTGCAGGAGGAGAACCCAACGGAGCAATCTCGGCTTTGCATCTTGTTTTGCAAAGAGATATTTGAGAGCCGAGTGATCCGTATACACTATGCTTTTAGACAAGATCAAGTATGACCGAAACTTTTCGAAAGCATACACCACGGCTAATAATTCTTTTTCCGTTGTGGTGTAATGAGCTTGAGCCTCGATCATAGTTTTGCTAGCATAGTGTATAGGCTTAAAGTGTTTTGTTTTTCGTTGCCCCAAGACCGCACCTATGGCAAAATCACTTGCATCGCACATAAGTTCAAAAGGTAGGTCCCAATCGGGGGCAACCAAGATTGGTGCTTCAGTAAGCTTTTTCTTAAGAGTTTGAAAAGCTTCAATGCACTCTTTGGAGAAAATAAACGGAGTTTCCTTTTCAAGTAGACGGGTCATCGGCCGGGCGATTTTTGAAAAATCTTGAATGAATCTACGATAGAAACCGGCATGACCAAGAAAACTCCGAATGCCTTTAACGGTTGTGGGGTGAGGTAGCTTAGCAATAACATCAACTTTAGCTCTATCCACCTCAATCCCGTTCTTTGAAATCTTATGGCCGAGGACAATGCCCTCTCTGACCATGAAATGACTTTTCTCCCAATTTAGACAAAGATTCGTGTCTTCACACCGCTTAAGCATATTGTCTAAATGGGAGAGACATGTGGTGAAAGAATCCCCAAAGACCGAGAAATCATCCATAAAGACCTCCATAGTCTTTTCGATCATTTCATGAAAACTGGCCATCATACACCTTTGGAACGTGCCCGGAGCATTACATAAGCCAAAAGGCATGCGTCGGTAGGCAAACGTTCCATAAGGGCACGTGAAAGTGGTCTTTTCTTGATCTAGCGGATCAATGGGAATTTGGAAGTAACCCGAGAAACCGTCAAGGAAACAATAGTATTCGTTTCCCGCTAGTCTTTCGAGCATTTGGTCCATGAAGGGTAAAGGAAAGTTAGGGGTGCAAACGAGCCGAGCCGAGCCCGAGCTTCACTATAATCGAGCTGGCTCGTCAATTTTTTAACGAGCTCGAGCTCGAGCTCGGCTCGATCCGAGCCTTTATTTTTGTGCTCGAGCTCGGCTCGTAAACTTTTCACAAAGCTCGGCTCGCTTAAACAAGCCTGATCGAGCTCGCTTTATCTGCTTCACATTATTACCAAGCCTGATCAACCTCAACAATTCTAACAACAGTTAACAACAGTCAACAATCTCTAATACTAACCATTTCACAACTTCTCCTAACCATTTCATAGATCTCAGTTTTGTTCACGGTATCAATCTTTATAGATTTTTTTCGTGAGTGAACTATAACCATCATCGATCTTTTGAAGAACAAACCTTCATCTTAATATCCGAATCATTTTTAAAGAAAGAACAAAACAAATATACGAACAAAACAAAACGAAAATAAATAAATAGATTCGAAGATAGAAGTAACATCACTGAAACATACCATTATTATACCCAATCTTCTAACAAACATAGAAGTAACAAAAACACCACACGTACTACATTTTGTACATTTAGATAATTTTAAACTAATGAACCACGTTCATTTGTAATTGTCGGGCCATAATTACTAACTGGTTACAATCAACTAAACAAAAAGTTAGGATTCCATCTTAACTTGGCATACATATATAGATTCGAAGATCTCATAATTTTTCTTTGATAATTTAAGACCATTGTCGATCGTTGCACTCAAAGATATTTTTCCATCATAGATCAATTTAGAAGATAATCTTCTTTTGAATATCCGAAAGTAGCAAAGAACGAACAAAACTAACAAGTTTCATTCTTCCTTGAGTCCGTTTGATCGAATCAAAAGAAAAGAAATTAGATCTCAGGTCGTGTTTCAAAAGGTGTATACCAAATCTTTATAAGATTTCTAAAACACTTTCATCATAGATCTATAAAGAAGACACACTTCTTCAATATACGAACCTTTCAAAGAAAAGATCAAAACGAAATCGTCTCATCCTTCTTTTGGTTCGGTTTAATCGAAAAACAAGAAACACAAAGAAAACCTACCCGAAAATTGTTCAACATCTTGAAGCCATAGTCACTTTGTGTTGTTCTTTTGTTCGAGCAGTGATTAAGTAACAAACAAGAGATTTTTTTTATTGTTGACTGCGTTAGGATTAATAGGATTGAGAAGATTTTTGTGGCTGCGTTCTTTTTGTGTTAGGGTTAGAGTGAGTGGTGATTTATATGCATATTTAGGGTTAGTATTTGTGTTGGACTCGGGCTATATTGGATTTAACTAAGACATGGGCTTGGGCCTTGGGCTTTTTATTCATTGATTTAACAAAGGCTCAATAAGGCTCGACGAGCCTACTCGAGCTCGATAAATGAAGCTCGAGCTCGGGCTCGATAAGTAAACGAGTTGATTTTCAGGCTCGAGCTCGCGCTCGAGCTCGACAAGGCTCGGCTCGTTTCGTGCTTTTTATCGAGTCGAGCTCGAGTAGCTCGCGAGTAGCTCGGCTCGTTTGCACCCCTAAGGTTTTTAAAGTGGTCTTTACGGGTGGCGTCATTTAACTTTCGGTAGTCAATGCATACACGCCATCTCGTTACCAATCGAGTAGGAATCAACTCGTTTTCATCATTTTCAATAACAGTAATGCCACCCTTTTTAGGTACGCAATGAACGGGGCTCACCCAAGGACTATCCGAGATAGGGTAAATCAATCCGGCATCAAGGAGTTTAAGAACCTCCTTTTTGATAACCTCGTGAATTTTGGGATTAACCCTTCTTTGATGTTGAACCGCTGGTTTAAAGTCATCTTCCATTAAAATCTTGTGTGTACAAAATTCCGGGTTAATACCCTTAATTTCGGAAAGTTTCCAAGTGATGGCTCGCTTGTGTGACTTTAAAACCTTTATGAGAGCGGTTTTCTCCTCATCATTTAAATCTTTAGCAATTATGACGGGTAATTTATCGGTACCCTCCAAAAATGCATATTCGAGATGAGGCGGTAAGTCCTTAAGTTCGACCTCCGGAGGATCATCAACATATTTGATTTCCTCATTATGAAGTTCTTTCGGAGAGAAAGATGATTGTGGGAAACTAGAAGGGGGGGGGGGGGTTGAATAGTTTACCGGTTTAAAAAATCCTTTTAAAAATCTTGTTTTAAAAGTATGGTATTGGATACTTTGATTCGAACTTTATGTGTAACCAATCAACACCAATATGAACTACACACTAAGCTAAGTAATAATAACAAATAAAAGTAAAGAGTAGAGTTGGAAAGATCGAACCGAGACAGAGGATTTATAGTGATTCGGCTACGAAGCTCTTCTTCGCCCTACTCCACTCCCCGAGTACCACACTCGAGAGTTTCAAACACTATATCAACAACCTCCCTTCAGGCGGAGAAAACTGTACACGTCGCTTATCCTATTACCGACACTAAGCTAGATGTCGAGTGCTAATCTTAGCTAGCACCAATCTACCAAGGTCCACGTGACCAAACACTCAAGCCCAATGGCTTCAAGAGATCACCAAGATCTCAACACGATCACAATGATCAACACTCACTTCACTCTACTCAACTAACACTAATCTATCGACCCTTGATCTTCTTGATCAATCACACAAGCCCAATGGCTATAAGAGATGTTCACTATCTCTATAGATCACACTTGATCTTCACTCTCACTCACAAAAGATAGATAATCTTGATGTATGCTAAGATACAACAAGGATGTAACAAGTGTTACAAAAACCTAACAACTATAACTCTTGTATCTTCTTGAATACTTGAGTTCTTCTCTTGCTAATGAAGAGGGATGACAACACCTTGTATCTACTTGGATACTTGTGTTCTTCTCTTGCTAATGAAGAGGGATGACAACACCTTGTATCTACTTGGATACTTGTGTTCTTCTCTTGCTAATGAAGAGGTATGAAGAGGATCACTTGAAGGATGATTTGATCACTCTTGAAACAAAGAAAACTAACCTAAAGAAGTGAAAGGTTTGAGAGGATTAAGCTAAGGGATTTTTCTGTGTGTGAAGGGTGCCTAAAACTGTGAAAGGGGTTGATATTTATAGGCAAGAAAAATCTGAACGTTACAGAAAAAATGGTACGGACGGCTCCGTTAAATACCCCACGGCTCCATTAAATTTAACGGAACCGTGGAGCCGTTGTAGACTAGGACGCTCCAAATTTTTTCTTTTCTGGTGAAAACTTATTTGGGGAAGGTTGGAGCTGATTTGGGGGGGGGGGAAATAGCTGTTATGATTTTCAAACTAATTTTTCCATTAAAACATTTCTTAATAATTCAAAAATAATTTGTCATGTGTATTTTTGAAAAAATGTTTTGTCCCATTTAAAATGTGAATTTTCAAAACATAAATTCACTTCTTTGATCACTAGTTCAAGTTGTAACTTTGTTCAAGAGTGATTTGCGTAGAAACGGGATCTTCCGATTAAAGACTTGTTTACGTTGATTTTAACGTATCGTGATTTCACATTTTGTCATCCTCAAAACGTGAAGTAATCGAAAGATATAAATAACATTTTTAGAACATTATTTGCATTAACAATCTCCCCCTTTTTGATGATGACAAAATATAAACTCATGTTAGGTTAAAATTAGTTTTAACAAGTTTTTAATGAGTTTACTCCCATTTCTCCCCCTTTTTGTCTAATCAAAAAGGTGACGAAGGCTCCCCCTTGATGTGTATTCCCCCTCATTTGGAGAACACAAAGGAATTGAGCAATGGTTCGTGCTACAAAACAAGGTTAGATGACAAATATACAATATCTAACAAGTAGCACATTTGACAAATATCCAACCACACAAGCAATATGGCTAAGTAGCCAAAATGAAAAGCCCATTTCATAAATATAAAATAAATGTCATACATAAGTATGACTACAATAGGAAAGCAAATTAAACTAACAAGAAGACACATAAACATCTAAAGTAACATGAGGCTTCTAGATTTGCTTTCAACTTCAAAAGGTTCCTAATCATTTATTTGGAGACCAAACACAATCATGTTTAGTTTGGGCTATTGTGTGGTGGAGGTGGTGGAAGGATGATGGGTCCTATGGGTGGTGTGAGGAGGTGTTCTAGGTATGAAAACCTAAAGCTAAGCTCATCTCTAAGGTTCATGATGAGCTCAAAGTTGTGATGGCAACAAGCACAACTTAAGGTGTGTGTGTGTAGGGGATAAAGGATGGGATAACCCATTAAGTGTTGAGGTGATGGTGATATGGAAGGTGATGATGTGTTGCTCCCAAATTCAAATAGTGTTATTGGTGATAAGGTGAGGGTGAGAGCTAGAGGTTGTGGTGATGGTAAAAGTGATGAGGGTGTTGTGTTAGTTCCCAATTCAAGGGAAGTTGATGGTGATGAGTTGAGTGTTAAGGCTAAAGGGTGAATGGAGCTAGGTTGAGATGAGTGTATGTTGGTTCTTGTTGTGGAGGATGAGGATGTGGGTTTGTTAGAGGTTGCCTTGGATGGAGCTTGGGGTGTAGTGAAGGAAGATGATGATTTGGTAGAGGTTATGGATGTGTAGGTTTCATCTTCATCATCCAAGGTGAGATCAATGAAGGCAATGTCATTGGTGATAGGTTTAGTTGATGATTGAGGTGTGTAAACATTCTTGATCCATTGATCAACTAGAGTGGTTTGATTTGTTGGTTTGATGTTGAATCTAGGTTTCTTGTTCTTGTGTGAGGTGGAAGCAATGGTGGAAGACATGGTGTATGAATGGTGAGTTGTGAAGGTGTAAGGATGGGTGTAAGGATGGCAATGTATGATGTTAGCTTAAATAGCCAAATCAAAAGCATGCAAGGTTGAAAAGGATGTTGGATTTGGGGATTTGGGTGCATGGGAATCAGGTTTTGTTTGCAGTTTTTTAGGAAAAGAAAGTCAAAAAGTGAAAGAGAATTGTTAAATTCGTCTTCCAGAGGCACAGTACCATTAAAGGTACGACGGTACCACTAAATTTAGTGGAGCCGTGGCCTATTTAATGGAGCCGTGGGCTCTTTTGACCTTCTTTCCAGGTTTGCAGGTTTTAGGCAGCCTAAATGGGGAAATTTTCTGGGGAATCCATTGGCTGCAAATCTCAAAGCCTCAAATCACTAAACACATAGAATTCCTAAAGCTAGTTTCAACTAGCAACTAACATGATCATGTGATCATCTATGTATTTAGGTAACTATTAAGCATGCATGAATTCAATCAAGTTTAACATCTAGTGCATGTAATAAAATTATAGAACATGCATGAACTAGACAAGATTGATTAACATAAAGATTAATTAACTAAGCAAATTAACCATGTTCAAGTGTGAAATGTTAAAGGAGAACATTTCAAGCAAGTTAATGTTTATGGACATTGCCATGACTTTATTTATAATAGCTTAATAATACTTAAGTTAATAGTACTACTTAAGCTAATCCTAACTAGTCTCGTTTCTTCCCCAACTTTTTAATCTTGTTCCCAAGTCCTTTGATCGCCTTGCCGATGGACTTGAATCCCCCGATAGTTTGCTCATGCATTGAGACTTGTCGATTGTACATTACTGTTTGTCTCCTCATTAGGTTAGGTAGGTTGACGTCACCAAACTCAAGGTTGGAGGTTGGTTGGAATGACGAAGTGTCAAGGTTACGAAAGTAGGTGTCGGGAGAAGGGATTTGAGAACTAGAAGTTCCTTCTTCGTTCACCTCATCATCGTCCTCATCCATAGGCTCAGATGATGATTCGTGACTGAAGGAGGAGGATGAATGAGGAATGTCGGAAGTGGATTTACGACCACGTTTGGACCCTTTGTCCTTACGTTGCTTTGTGCGACGTTGTGGTCCACCAAGTGGTTTCATAACCCGATTGACTAGGACATAGTCGACACTTTGAAGATGTGGGAAATGTTCCATAACCCACCTGAACAAACGAGTAAGTAGCATGCCGTATGGCATGAGCTCATCGGAGCGATGATGAATGTTGGCCATCCGTTTGACCATGTAGTATGCGAGGTTGAATGGTTCCTCGATACTGAGATAGTAGAGAATGAGGGCAAGACTTGCCGATACGTGATCACGGTTGCCCGCAAGGCTTAACACATTTTCACGTAGAAGAAGTTCCCAACTTCTAAGGTCGGGACGGAGTTCCCTGAGGTAGATTTTGTGTGGGTCGAGAAAGACAATGGAACCATCACGTTTTTGGTACGTGTTGGTGACTCGAGGAATTTGGATTATTTGTTTGATTACTTCAATGTCGGGAATTTCAGTACTATAAGCACCTTCGATCTCAACATTGTGGTAAAGAGACTCTAGAGAATGGTCGTTAGTGAATGCACACTGACCATGAGAGAGAACACCGAGAATTTGACCAATGTCAGTAACAGACAGGGTGATATTTTGGTGTCGAATCCAAAAATCAAGAAAGACGTTTCCGTCAGAGTTAGTGTAGGTACGGGCACGACTGTAAAACTTGAGAACGAAAAGGGGACATATTGATCGTTTATTGTGTATAAACAATCGAACCGAATAGAAGGAAAACAAGCATTGACTCTGTCTGACATGACATAAAGTGCATCGACTACACGCCCTTCGTGTATGTATCGTGTTAGCACTTTGGCAAAATAAGCCTTTTGTTCATCAGAAATGTTTGGGTTTTCAAGTGTTTCAATGATGTAATGTCGGGTTAATTGATAATCATTTCGAGGCATTGTTTTCTACAAAAAAATATTTTTGTATATGTTAGTTCATTGCATTTTAATGATTACACTTCTAGTGTGTGTGCCTAAATGCAAACAATGTGGAGGTGCGGCAATCTCGACTCTAAAACTATCCTAATGAGATTACCCAAACGCTCCTAACTTCACTTTTGCTCAATCAAATATGTCGAACAATACATTTCAATTATGTACTTCGACCCATATTTGAGAGTTCATGTATGCATGCAAAAACGTTTTTAATTTGCATCAATAATGCATGAAAAAGGTTTCATGATCCTAGACTTGTGAAGTTTTTCGAAAAATGATCGAATTGGGGTGTTTGGCAAACACCTCAACATGGCGCCAACGAGCTTTTAGTTTGAAAAGCTTTTAATGCAAAACGTTCCTAATCCAATTTTAGTAATCCTAAACATGATTCCATTACAAATGATCAATCATAATCCGAATTTAGTGATTAATTTCGGATTAGGTTTTGCAACATAAATGGGTTTTTGGAAATCCTAGGTTTAGGGAATCATGTGAATGCTACATTGTCTAATCCTAGTCTTAATTTCACAAGGGTTTAACTAATTTTGAAAATCCCCAATTCGGATTTATACTCAAGAACAAACCCTGGACTCAAATTAAATGAAATTAAGAGTGATTTACTTACAATTGATGATGTTGTGATTAGGATTTGTTGATTCCAATGCCTCAATCTTGATTTGCAAGAGTTTAGTTGAATTAAGGTGTTATGGTTCGGTTTTGACAGCAAGTGAAAGTGTTTTTGGGTGTGTTTGGAAAGTCTGTGCAGAAGAAAGGGAAATGGGCACGTTTTTCAGATGCACGCCTCCATGGTTCCATTAAACATTAGTGGAGCCGTGCCTCTTTAATGGAGTCGTATATCTGATGGTCCAATTTTTATTTTTTATTTTTTTTTCGTTTTGACTTTTGGCTGATTAATCTTACTTATTTAGTAAGACTTTTTGACACGAGGAAAAAGTTTATACCTAATAAACTTTTTGACGAAAGACGATTAAATGGGATGACCGGAAATGACCTTAGTGTTTCCAAGGAAATTGACTAAGTTGTCATTGGATGAGGATTTACTTCTAGTATTTCTCGTGAAATAAATAGAAGTTATGAGTTGTGTTTTGGAGGATGACTATAATATTTCCCGTGAAATATTTAAGGAGTCATAGAAGGGATAAAACGTATATAAGATATGACGCAAGGGATGACTTTAATATTTCCATTGAAATATTGAAATAGTCATAAGCGGGATGAGAGGAATGACTTAAGAGTCATGAGGCGATGTGAGTGAAATGACAAATGAGTCATGAAACAAGACGTGAGAAATGACGTTAATATTTCAAGTGAATTATTAAGAGGTCATGAGGAGAGAGGTGGACGATGACTTTAATAATTCGAAAGAATTATCTAAATAGTCATGAGTGGGGTGACGAGAACGTATTGGTTGGAGTATTGACGATGTTGTCATTCAAGAGATGGAGGAGATGACGTACTTCGACGAGCTTCGTTCATGAGCAAACTACAGGGTTCCCGGTCAAGTCTAATGGCATCTTGACTGCTACTCTTCATAGGGGGTTGTCTCATCTATAGTGTTTGTTGTCATGCCTTTCCGGCGCTTACGTACTCGGCTTCGGTCGTGGAGACAATAAGAGTAGTTTGTTTCTTGGGGAACCAAGATGTTTGTTAATCAACCAATGAAGGTACAAACATTACTCTCTATGTTTCAATCCACATTTACTCTCTCATTATCAGAGATGGTATAGAAACATTTTCTACATCAATCTCCTCAAGATATTGTAATCTCAAGTGTGTAGTATCTTTAATGTATGGTATGATACATTAAACACTTTGATGTAAGAGGTTTTGGGACAGTTCTTACAAGTGGGCACAAAGCCAACACTATTCATGATAATGGACCTACTTGCCGTTAGGTAAACTACTTTACCTATTATGCCCCTAACCTAGTTATATCCGCTCACTCACCTTCTTCTTCTCTTGTGAGTTTCGTTTTTGCGGATATGGGCGTCAGTGTCAATAAAGACTATTACTTAAACTATGTATCTCATACATATAGTATACATAAGTTTAAAGGGATACTTAATTTAGGCAAGATTACTTATGTGCAAGGAAGGAAACTTGATTCACTCATCAATGCTTAATTCAAACTTGTCACGCATGATCTTCAAGCGATCATCGAACATTTCTGGACAAGTTGAGTTTGACATGATGAGATGTGAATAGAGTTTCTGTGTTATAGTGCCTACCATGTTAGATTCTAACTACACTATTTCATGCCAAACATTACTACTAACAAAGGGTGTTTTAAGAAAGCGTACCTGTGCCTGAGGTGTTGCTCTTAAAACTAGAGGATTAGACTACCTTTGTTGAATGTTGAGCATATAAGACACGACATGACTTTTGCGTCACCAGACTTGTTTGATAACACATCATACTCCTTTTGTTAGACTCCGAAATTTATTTACACTCATGTTTTCCTAGCAAAACAAGAGTTCAAACATCTGGTACCCAATATCTCATGGGTCCAAAGTTGTTAGAGTCAAACATCCTACGCATTTGTTGCGTTAGTTTAGGATGTGAGAATGGAGGACACATTTCCCATGGTAAGTAACTTTGTGGTGGACGATCATTCCAAGTTACGGGAAAGTTACTTGGATGATTTTGTCTTCTAAAGTTACCTCTCGATAGAGGAGTTCTAGACCGATGTTTGGGAGAGTTCACCTTTCTAGGCGGAGGAGTAGTCGACCAAGTGTCACGCTTTACAAATCCATGTTCAGGAGATGACAATGGTTTGTAAGAGCTTTTGACCTCCTCTTTACTTGGAGTAGACACACTAGAACTATTTTTAACTATGTGACTCGGTTTAGGACTTAGGCTACTTTTTAAAATTGAACTAGTTTTGTCTTCAGCACCAGACGGTACCACGGTACCACTAAATTTAGTGGTGGCGTCTGTACCTTTAGTGGTGCCGTCCCCTTCAGACTTAGACGTTCAGGCATTACAAATTTAACTTGTTTGGTACCACTTGTAGAAGCCTGATTTGGGTCAAATCCTAAACCCGCACGGTCATGTTCACTATATCTAATGTTTTCAAGTATATCATTAAGTGTTTTAGTTCCTTCATTAAACTTAATGATTCTTAAAGCATTTTCTTTAAATTTTTCATTTTCTACTTGAAGACTTATACATGACCCGCATCCTAAGTCTACTTCCTTGTTTTTCTCAAGTCTTTTGACTTGATCTTTTAGTTCAAGGACTTGTAGTTCTAGTTCTTGTAGTTTTAACTTAAGTTTTGTGTTTCTACCTAAGATCTTAGTACTAACTACGCATAGTTTGTTGTATTCGTCATGCAATTCACTATCATCTATTGACGAATTATTATCACTATAATAAGAAGAGTCGGAATGTACCTCGTTAGAAGCTTGAGCCATTAGGCACTTTTCATCGTTAGGATTCTTCTCTTCTTCTTCACCGCTATCACTCCAAGAGCCTCCTACAAAGGCTCTTTGGTTGTTGGATTTTGGTGGCTTAGGACATTCTCCTATGAAGTGATTAGGATCTCCGCATCTATAGCATTTCCTATCACTTGTCCCTTTTCTTTCATCATGATTTCTTTGGGATGACCTCTTCTCATCGCGAGGTTGTCTAGGAAATCTACCTTTCCTCCTAAAGAACTTTCTAAAGTTCCTAACGGCTAGTGCGTACTCTTCATCTTCACTACCGGAACTTGAACATTCCTCATCACTAGACTCCTTCTTGGCTTTTAATGCTAGAGATCTAACTCTCTCGCTTTTGCCTTTGACAATGTCGGAGTCCTTCTTGATGATCATCTCTTGAACTTTTAAATTTCCTATAAGTTCATCGAGTGACAATGCCGCCAAGTCCTTTGACTCTTCTATGGCGGTGACCTTTGCTCTCCATTTAGGATGTAGAGCTTTAAGAAACTTCCTAACATAGTTCTTACTAGAATAACCTTCATCAAGAGCTTTAAGACTAGTGATAATAGTATTAAATCTAGCAAAAGCATTATCAATTGACTCATCCTCCGAAATGGAGAATTGTTCATATTGTTGAACAAGAAGATCTATCTTGTTCTCTTTGACTTGGTTATTACCTTGGTGAGTGACTAACAAAGTTTTCCAAATATCTTTTGCCGTATTACACATGAAAATTCTTTCGAATTCCTTTTTAGGCAAAGCATTATAAATCATCATTTTAGCCTCATTATTTTTGGCTAATTTCCTTTTAAGTTCATCACTTTGTTTATCATAAGAAACTATTTCATCCTTTTTAGTTTCCGGATTCATTTGAATAGGTTGAAAGTCACCCTCGGTAATAACATGCCAAAGATCAATGTCTTTTGATTTCACATACGTTTCGAATCTTGTTTTCCAATATATAAAACAATCGGTTTCGAAAAGTGGTGGTCTTTGCATAGATTACCCTTCTAGATATGGGATAATTACCAAAATAGCCCAAACACAAATGGGCGGTTCCCTATCTAACCCGAAATCCGAAAATAATTGTGTTGCCCAGGGCAACCGGCATTTTTTGGGGCAACCGAAGGATTTTCAGTGTATTTTTTGGGCAACAATCGCCCTTTTTTGGGCAACTGGGGGCATTGCCCAGGGCAACCGGGGTAGAAATATCCCATTTGGGTTTTGGGCTATTTTAGTAATTATCCCTCTAGATATTTGTCAGAATTCATTGATCGATTCAAGTTTTAAAATACAATATACTTTAAAGACTTGACTGACGTGGCTCCTGATACCAATTGTGGGAAACTAGAAGGGGGGGGGGGGTTGAATAGTTTACCGGTTTAAAAAATCCTTTTAAAAATCTTGTTTTAAAAGTATGGTATTGGATACTTTGATTCGAACTTTATGTGTAACCAATCAACACCAATATGAACTACACACTAAGCTAAGTAATAATAACAAATAAAAGTAAAGAGTAGAGTTGGAAAGATCGAACCGAGACAGAGGATTTATAGTGATTCAGCTACGAAGCTCTTCTTCGCCCTACTCCACTCCCCGAGTACCACACTCGAGAGTTTCAAACACTATATCAACAACCTCCCTTCAGGCGGAGAAAACCGTACACGTCGCTTATCCTATTACCGACACTAAGCTAGATGTCGAGTGCTAATCTTAGCTAGCACCAATCTACCAAGGTCCACGTGACCAAACACTCAAGCCCAGTGGCTTCAAGAGATCACCAAGATCTCAACACGATCACAATGATCAACACTTACTTCACTCTACTCAACTAACACTAATCTATCGACCCTTGATCTTCTTGATCAATCACACAAGCCCAATGGCTATAAGAGATGTTCACTATCTCTATAGATCACACTTGATCTTCACTCTCACTCACAAAAGATAGATAATCTTGATGTATGCTAAGATACAACAAGGATGTAACAAGTGTTACAAAAACCTAACAACTATAACTCTTGTATCTTCTTGAATACTTGAGTTCTTCTCTTGCTAATGAAGAGGGATGACAACACCTTGTATCTACTTGGATACTTGTGTTCTTCTCTTGCTAATGAAGAGGGATGACAACACCTTGTATCTACTTGGATACTTGTGTTCTTCTCTTGCTAATGAAGAGGTATGAAGAGGATCACTTGAAGGATGATTGGATCACTCTTGAAACAAAGAAAACTAACCTAAAGAAGTGAAAGGTTTGAGAGGATTAAGCTAAGGGATTTTTCTGTGTGTGAAGGGTGCCTAAAACTATGAAAGGGGTTGATATTTATAGGCAAGAAAAATCTGAACGTTACAGAAAAATGGTACGGACGGCTCCGTTAAATACCCCACGGCTCCATTAAATTTAACGGAACCGTGGAGCCGTCGTAGACTAGGACGCTCCAAATTTTGTCTTTTCTGGTGAAAACTTATTTGGGGATGGTTGGAGCTGATTTTGGGGGGGGGGAAATAGCTGTTATGATTTTCAAACTAATTTTTCCATTAAAATATTTCTTAATAATTCAAAAATAATTTGTCATGTGTATTTTTGAAAAAATGTTTTGTCCCATTTAAAATGTGAATTTTCAAAACATAAATTCACTTCTTTGATCATTAGTTCAAGTTGTAACTTTGTTCAAGAGTGATTTGCGTAGAAACGGGATCTTCCGATTAAAGACTTGTTTACGTTGATTTTAACGTATCGTGATTTCACATTTTGTCATCCTCAAAACGTGAAGTAATCGAAAGATATAAATAACGTTTTTAGAACATTATTTGCATAAACAATGATGGATCAGCATTAAGCAACTTCTCAATGAGAAGAATATCTCCCTCCATGTCAAATACACCATCATCAATTCCAGAATAAATTGAATCACAAGATAAACAAGCCTCAATCTCTTCCAAGATGAAGTCACCTCCCTCAAACGGAGTGAGAGAGGGGGAAGAGAGAGCAATGGTAGGGTCATCCACAGAATTAACAATTTCAACACGATAAACCGATTCTTGTTCATCGTAGTCAAAAACACTTTTAACTTATGTAGTACAACTTTCAAACCATTTGCTTGTACCAGGGGTAATTTCCCTTGTTTTGAGCTCAGCACGTTTTTGTGAAGGACTCTTAACCGTAAATCTTGAGAGCATCGAATCACTTCTTTTGGAAGCAATTACGAAATCAGATTTTTGATTAACCGTAGCAATGTTGCATTTGGTGGTTAGAGGTTTAGAGTCCTGATTAATGTTAAACGTGACTTCTTCATTATCAACCCGTATGGATAATTCTTCAGCATATACATCGATGATAGCACGACTCGTTCTTAAGAAAGCTCTACCCAGAATGAGTGGAACTCGAGGGTCGGCATCAAAGTTTACCACAACGAAATCAGTGGGAAAATGGAACTTTCCCACTTTCACAACGACATCCTCAGCTATTCCCAGCGGATGAGTTACAGTACGGTCCGCTAGCTCGAGTGTCATGCAAGTAGATGTAAGCTTCGGAAGAGATAATTTCTCCCATACCGAGAGTGGCATAAGGTTAATGCTTGCGCCAAGATCGGCCAAGGCTGAGCACTGAACCATCCCAAGAAATCACATGGGATTAAAAACTTGTCGAGGTCTCCGAGCTTTTCGGGAAGCTTTTTGAGGAGAACCGCCGAGCATTGTTCGTTTAGTGGGGTCTTTGCCATCTCAGACAACTTATCCTTGTTGCTTAGCAAACTTTTGAGTGTAGATGCAAATTTGGGCATGAGAATGAGAGCATCTGCGAAGCTTATGTCAAAGTGTAAATCACTGAAGATTTTAAAGAATTTCTCCATCTGTTGATTCGTTTTGTCTTTAAGCTTATGATCATTAAGCCTCGAAGGATATGGAATTGAAGGCTTAGGATTGGTCTTCGGAACATCGGGTTCCGGAATTTGAATTTGGACATTTTGAGGTTGGACGTGTGCGGTACTTTGTGGGCTTGAGAAATGCACCTTGTCCGTTGTCACCTCGGCATCTCGAGTCACTACCCCCGGTGGAGGGGGCATAGGAGTCGAGGGTCCATTATGCGTCTTACCACTACGAGTGGTGACGGCTTTCAACTCAGCATTGGGATTAGGAATGGTATTGCTCGGAAGTCGTCCGGAAGATGAAGAAGATTGGTTCATGTTCATATTCATGAAACTGCCCATCATATTCTTCAACTCATTTGTTTGACGAGACATCGTAGTATCAATTTCCTTTCGCAACTCGACTTTCATATTATTGATTTGAGTCTGCATTGAACGCATGCTGGACTCAGTAATTTTCATGAAATCATTTGTCAAAGGAGCTTGAGGAGGTTGTTGATAAATTTGTTGATTTGGAGCTTGATGTTGGTTGAAATTGTTCCGGTTTTGATTGAAATTCTGAGAATTGTTGAAATTTTGTCCTTGATTTTGAACAAAGCGATTTTGATTATTTTGATTTGGCACGGGTGGAAAACCAGGTGGTACCATAGCATTTGGTGCTCGGTAATGAGTTTCAGCATGCGGTCGGTTTTGATTGTAGTTTACTGCAGCTACGGAAGCTTGGCAAACAGAAGCATCGGTTGCTTGACAATCGTAATACGCATGCGGGCCACCACAAGTTTCACACACTTTGTTTATGGCTTTGATTTGTTCCGGTTTATGAATTTCACTCTTAATTTCTTTCACTTCCTTCATCATGTAACGAATTGCGTCCGTTAGAGCGGCTAACTCTGATGAGTTACCGGATGAAGAAGCAGGAGTGACAGGAACATTCACTTTGTTTCGAGAAATAGGAACTTTTGATTTATTTTCACAAATTTCAATCACATCTTTAGGTCGACGATTCAAGATATTGCCACCGGCGGCTGCGTTAAGTGAATCTTGATCGTTTCCATTCAACCCATTATAAAACGTATTGATCTGTTGTAACTCCGTGAAATCATGATGCGGGCATTTTCTTAGGAGATCTTTAAATCGGTCCCATGCCTCTCCGAAGTTTTCATCGAAACCTTGACGAAATCCAGAAATTTCATTTTTCAGATTAGTCGTCTTTGAAGGAGGAAAGAAATAATTGACAAATTTCTGTACGAGATCTTCCCAAGTTTCAATGGATCGAGGGGGTTCTTTGTCCAGCCAAATCCTGGTTGCCCCTTCGAGTGAAAACGGAAATAGCATCAATTTGATAACTTTTTGCGGCACATCCTTGTAATTGATTGTAGAGGTCAACTTGTTGAACCAACGGATGTGTGCATACGGATCTTCTCGTTCAAACCCGTGGAATTGATTTGTAGACACGAGTTGAATCAAATGCGTTTTCAATTCAAAATGATCAGAGTCGATTGGTGGTAAAACGATGGCATCTCCGTAACCCTCGGTGGGTGCTTGGAGCATCTCCGCCATTGTTCGATCATCTGCCATATTATCAATGGGAACAGCACAAATCTCGGGTTCGACTATTCGGGCAGCACGTCTACGATTACGTCTTCTCGGAATATCTACGAGTTCACGTAAAGGACTTGTCGACGTAGAAGAACGAGTGCGCATGCACTAAATAAAATAATTCAATTAAATCAAGATCAAAGCAAAACACAAGGAACTTAAAACCTTAAATCAACAAGCATACGGTAGCTCTCTGACTGAAAAACGCATAGAGTGGCGGAGAAGCAAAGGTGGGCAATAAATGCTCCTTAAAAACCCACTCCTTTCGGTTCGACAATTTAATGTCAAACCTCCTGAAACCTCCGTTAGAGTTTGTTTATCAATCAAAGGTGAGCTGAATTCGCAAGCGACACAAAGGCAAGTTTTAATCTTTGGTTTGGGAACTTATTATGATAATACCCAAGTTGAGGAATATTATATTAATTTTACTTTTATCTTTTATTTTACAATAAAACGGAAAATGTTTTTGGGTTTTTATTTTTTATATGATATTATATATATAAAAGAAAAGAAAATATTTTTATATTTTATATGTTTTATGAAAGTGGAAACTTCAGAAAGAAGGATCTCAAGTCACTAATCGTTTTAAAATCTCAACGATATTGTCGCAACACAACCTCCCCGGCAGCGGCGCCAAAATTTTGATCCGCGGTGAAGCGTGTATAAATAAATACAGACGGATGCACGTGAATAAAGACAAATCAACCCTTTAGGAAAAAGGCTAACTTGCAAAAACTCACGTTTGTGATATGTGTGATACCAGGTAAGTGATTACCCGGGTCGTGTCCCAACGAGATGTGAATGGGCAATCGTTTGAGATTTGGAATTAGAGTGACTGATGATTGGGATATGGAATTTTGCTTTTTTAATTCTAATCTAATTAAATAATGAGAAACAAATTCTCACTAGAAAATTAAGATTAACACAATTTATATAAAAAACGCGAAACGGAAATTCTAAAAACGGGATTAAAAAGTGAAATCTATAAAAATAAATCCTACAAGTACCAAATTATTTTTCCTAAGTTATAAATGACAAAAGAAAATTTTAGAAAAAAGATTTATATTTTTCTGACTTTTATATTTTTTATTATGAATTAAAAACTAAACGTAAAAGAAAAATTAATTAAAAATACTAAAACTATTCTAAAAATTCTGAAAATTTTTGTGAAATTACCTTATGCTAAAACAAACCTAGGAAAATTATAAAAAAGATGCCAGCTTATTCTAATAAGCTAAAGAATTCGGATAAGCTTAAAATGAAAAAGGGTTTAAGTATTAATGGGTGTAGGGATAAACCAGAGAAGTCCCAAGGGCACAATGGTAAGATGTGTGTGTGTTGAGTCCAGAGACCAGGGTTCGAATCCCACTCCTGACCTTTTTGCTTTTATTTTATTTTTTTGTTTTTTATTGTTGAAACTGATTAAGCTAAAGATAATAAGCAAATTTGACTACTACCACTTTTTATGAAAACTTATAATAAGCCCAGAAATAAGCTCAAGTTTGCTGATCGGTGGGTAGAAATGGATTAAGCCCAAGGATTTAGCTAAAATGTTGAAAAGCTATGTAATAAGCTAAAGGCAAATTTGAAACAAACTAAGCAACCAATAATAAGCTAGAATGAACACTGAATAAGCACAAGAACTCAGAAATAAGCACTGATTAATCACAAATAAGCCAAAAATTGAACTGATGCACAGGGCAACTATTTGATTTCTAGGCAATTTTGAGCTTAATTTAAAGCACTTAAATGATTACTAATCTCCACAAAAACTGATGATTCTTAAAATTCACCTATTGAGGATCACACAAAACCAAAAATCAAACCAATGGAAGCTTATTTGTTGCTTAAGAATAGGTAAAAAGCTTACACTAACAACTCCTAGCTTCTGAATTATTCAAGATCAAACTTAAGCTAAGTGCAAATGAACAGTAGTGAGCTATTTTGGCCTGAGAATAAGTTTAAACCAAACACTCCTTCAGGTTCACTGATTGAAATTTGTAACTAGAGACCACCAAATTAACTTATTATTCTTACTTATTTATGATTAACTAACTGAATGAACATGAAATAAGCAAACTTCAGTTAAGAAAAAGCACCTAATAAGCTATAAGCTTATTTTGACTATATGACTGATTTTAGCTATTTAATGGAAAATGAGATTTAAGCTTAAACTAATTATCAAACTAAGCTAATATTACTTCAAGTACAACAGATAAACTAAGAAAATGACAATAAGCAATTAAATAAGCTATGGAACAGTGATAAGCTAAGAATAGCAAAAATTAGAAGATTCTTACAACTGACTTGGCCTAGAGAACAATGAACTAGATCAGAAACACATCTAGCTTGTCAAAAACAAGCTAGAAAACCAAATAAGCTCTTCCATGAACAGCTTATCATTCAGAACTGCTTATTTTGACCTCCAGTTGACTTTCGTTGACTTTTCTTGATATCTTGGAATGAGACTGAGCTAAACTAAAATAAGCTTACACTAAGCTATATTAAGCTTATATGAGCTTATGGAAACAGATAAGAGACTATTTTTAATAACATTTAACCTAATTCGATTTCTCAGTACAACATGAAAATTTAAAAACTTGGAATCAACATTCACTAATGGAAATTGTAAAGTGATTAATGATAAAAAGACTTAGATTAACTTGGAATTATAACTGATAATTAAAATTGATACAACTTAAGCAATAAAATTACAATACGATTAAAAGAAATTAACTACTTGCCAATTAAGGCTACATTATGGTTCTATTTATACTACAATATTAGGGTTTCCCTTGTCTTCAATCTCTGAGCAAATCCCAACCTTCCTATTGTCTTTTTATGATCTCAGCCGTCCAAATGGATTTTGGCGCCAAAATGGAGATAGTGGAAAAAAAATCCACTATCTCTGATAACTTGAAATGGGGAAGAAGCAATAAATGCCCCTTGGCTTGTTAGGTGGAGTGGGATAGGAGAAAGGGTGAGGTGATGGGTGGTATTGCAGGGATAAGGTGGGCGATGGTGGTATGGTTTTGGCGGGGTGGTATTGAAGAAGAAGGTTTGACCGAAGTCAAACCTTTTGTTTAACTAAGGGATCGGGGTTGGGTTGGTTATTTGGGATTGGGCTTGGTTTGTGTAGTGAGTGGGCTGGGTTTATAACTGGGTTTATTATTAGGATAGAATTGGGTAGGTTAGTTTTTAGGATTAACTTTGGATTTGGATTTAATTTTAGGGACCAATGTTGTAACATCTGAAAATCCAAGGACTAAGGCTGCCAAAACTAGATATTATTTCCAAGGACCACTTGTGTCATTTTGGTATTTTGGGGGTTGACTTTGACTCTGTCTTTGACTTTCGTCTTCACTTGATCAAATGCACAATTGTTGTCGAGTCGATCCAAAAATGCTCGTTTTGGTTCTGTTTTCAATCCTTCAGTACCTGAGACACATAAAACACAAACCAAGGATATCTGCAGTATAATTCAGTGTTTTAGGTCATTTCAGTGTCTATTATGGGTATAAAATGATGAGTATTTAGACACTCATCAATAATTATTAGAAAAAGTGTTGATATGATAATAAGACTACTTCTAATGTGAATATTTATGTATTGTTGGAATGACATAAATAAATGAAGTAATCTTATACTACTTCAAATTTGAATGTTTATGTATTCTTGAAATGACATAAATATATGAGGTAATAAATTAACTTGAAATACTATTGAAACCAAGTTATGGGTTTCATAATTACTTTAGTTATGCACATTTATATTTATTGTAAAAATATAAATATGAAGTCTTTTGTTGTAAGACTTATAACAAAGTAAGACATTAACTTGTTATGTTTTTTTTTTTATTTAAAGACATATACAAGAAGTCATTGAGTTGATTAATGACTTATAACGTACATTAGGATTATAAGTTATAACAGTTTATGTTTTTTTTTTTTTTTGTAAGACATAGATATTAAGTGGCTTGGACAATAAGGCACTTATGTTATAAATTATGCAATTGGCTTGAAAAATCTATTGTACAATTAAATTGACTTAGATGGTAAATGGGTAAGCCAAAACGAAATATATTTATCTCACATATTGTAAGATTAAATTACAATATTAATCCTAATGAAATACATAGTGTTTATGGTATGTTCAGTTAGGAAAATCAAACTCTTGAAAAATTGTTTGATTAAAGATAACTATATCTTCTAATCTTCCTAAAGATATCAAGGTTAGAAATTGAGTATGAATTGGATACACTCAATTAAGACTCCAACCTAGAAGATTAATAAGACACCATTTGATTATGGAATGTGTTGAATCACATTAAGTCTTAAAAATTGAAGTTCAGAATTTGTTAAACTACTTTTTGGGTAGGTTGTTAACAAATTAAGGTTAGGAACTGTCAATATATATTTGTAAAGTCCCAAAAGAGAACAATGATTGTGTTGCTCCATTGGCCAAGTGTTTATAGATATTCTATAAATTGCTAAAGGCAAGTGGGAGTTTTATCTTGATAAGATAATTTTACAAAAATACGTTATCTTCTAAATACGCTAGAAAAATCATAATGAGGATTTAACATGTTAGTGTTAAATCTCAAAGATGATGGAATTCTTATTCATAGATCCACAAGGGTATCTCAAATATTTGTAGAATATGTTGAGGGTTATGAGTTACAGGATCGTGATATGCCTGTTAATAAATTACAAATGTTTATTTGGCAAATTACTCATACTATGAATAATAAGATGCAGTCCAAAAAGATAACTAGTTTGGAAACGTAGTTAATCTTAAACTCTATTGTAACACTATAGAATGGAAATGAATTTCTACATTGGAAATGAAAATCCTAGAGATTTAAAATTCTTGTGTAGAAATCATAATGGACAAAATTTGTGTACATATTTAATATGTGAAAGATTATTGATCACACTTAAGTAATTAAATGTGATTGAAATTCTTTCTAAGCACATTAAATATATAAAGATTATGATTGTCGTTATTAGTTTCTTTTATATGAAATTAATAATGGAATATCAAAACTCTTTCTTGGAAAATTACTTGAGCAAGGACGAAAAGTAATTGAAAGGAGTTTTTGAATTCAAATAATCTTTAGTAGTATACAAAGTGCAAATCATTTGAAAATGGATTAATGCTTGCATCTAGAAGATATACTTAATTTTAGTTATTAAATCTAGTTCTGATTTATAATTAAATAAGATATTTTTTTAATATTCCTGAAAGCTAGTGGGAATGATGTATTTATTTTCTTATTTCATATATTTTATATAACATATGGGAAGTAACATTCCATTAACATTAACATTATATGTTAAGACTAAGTTTGGAATGAAACTTCACATAGAAAATAAAACCTTGGAATATATGTTTATTTGATTATAAACATAAGCGGTAAAAATAACTGATTCTAAAAGAACATGATATTCTATTAAATAGAAACATATCTTTGGAAAGATATGACATGAACAAAATCTAAGTTTGACAAGGATTTTTCATGTACATCATGTTGCTTGTTGAATCATACTTGGATGCAAGATGATTGACAACATTAGTATCTAATTAAAAATTATTAGATAGCTAAGTGTAATGGATATGGTTTAGAATTTACATCCTCAGCCTCGATTTGCTCCAAAATTCTAAATACGAACCATATGGCAAGTTATTGCTTGATTGATATAGTGGCCAAATCTTGAAGGATTTGAAGATATCAAACATTACACGATGAATGTTAAAAGTTTACGGAACTTGGAAAGAGCATATTGTTGTTTACAATGATGCTAGTAAGATTGAGATGACACTCAATACTGGTCATGGAGGGAGCTCATCCTTATTAGGAGACCATGTGTACTAGTTATGCTCAATATGAGCATAGTTGCATTATACATAAAGAATTAGAATACTTTAACTACAAGGTTCGGTAGTTTAATTGTCATAAATTTGTGCATGAGGATGTCACGCATTTTTATGAAGTATGTGGCAATATCTAGATAGATGAATGCACACATAAAAGAATTTCATTATTGAAATAAGTATTCTCAAAATTCCGATAGATCAAATTAAGTGATTTATGCTGTAACACCCCAACCCGACAAGGGCAAAGATGTCACAAATATATGGTTTCACATCAGAACAAACATAGCATTCAATAAATAAACAGCGGAAGTCTTAACATTAAATCCAAAATAAGTCAACATGACTTATATCAAATGCAAGACAAAATAACTGAAATAAAAAATCCAATATTCAAATGCCTAAACAATGGCATATCAAAATAAATAGAAGTCCAAATGGTAAAGCTGAATAACTAAGGTCAAAACTCCAAGTCAGATTGCTCTCATCCCAAAGCTAAAACCCAACTTCCTAGCTTAAGTACCTGCCGCAGGAAAAGAAATGCGGCTGAGCTACAAGAGCTCAGTGAACAGATATATAGATAACAGAAATGATAACAGATAGCAGTACAGAACAAATCAGGAATACAGATCATACAGATACAGAATCAAAGTGAAAGAATAGGAAAGGAAATAAGGAAAAAGAAAAGAATGAAGAAGAGATAATGAAACAAATCAGGTTTAGGGAAAACAGAAATCCATCACGAGCCCAGATAACAGATAATACCATAGCATAACCATATAATGCAACAAACCTGTGTAGAGTGGCCAACTCCCAGATAATGTGAGAGACGTGTATCGCACACACCATCAGTCACCAGATATAATAATAAACATATAACATAAACAGATAACATATAACAGATAACAGAGTCAGAACTAGGATGCATCCATGCGCCCCCGGTGGCCAGAAACTCCTCAACACACCAGATAAAATAAGTCAGGGACGGGATAGGTCATCACTCTCCTACCCTAGAGTCATGCCATCGGTGCATCAATGACAATGACATGAAACCCTCATGCCTAGTGATTGGCTCGGATATCAAACTGTAGGTCAGAGGTCAGAGGTCAAATGTACTATCAAAATCAGAACGTCATGTCTTAAGGGTACATGGCAAAAGGTTCATGTCAAAATCCAGAGATATATGTCAAAGGTTCAAATCAGAGTTTATGCAAAGGTTCAGAATAAAGAATCATATTAGAAGGTTCAAACAAAGGTTCAAGTCAAACAGATCACAACAGAGATTCACAAACAGAGGGGAACATAGCAGTGGTATAGGGAATCCTAATAAGGAAAATGAAATACTGAGAGAAAAGGAAAGAAACACCCTTACTGAAAAAGGGCAGAATATCTGTACCTTATTAGCACAGCAGACAAGCAAACAAACACAGAAATAAGATCAGGACTTCTCCTTCTTCACACCTAAGGAAGAGGAAGACAAAATTACTAAAGATTCTAATTCAGGTTATTACTTTTAGTTTACCTTCCCATTTTAAGTACTTTCTATTTTTAGTAACTTTCCAGATTTAGTAAGTTCCCATAATTAGCAGGTTTCCAGAATTAACAGATATTACCATTTCAGATTAGGTTGAACCCTTATTCAAAGATTATTATGGAATAACAGTATATTTTATCAAGTTACAGAAGTTTAGGGTTAATTATGACATGATCACAAAGTTTAGGGTTTTAATTGTAACTTCATCTAATTCAAAGGTCTTAAGTGAAAATACTTTAAGTTACAGAATTATATGCTCATTTTATTCAGAATTACATTTTATTCTCTTAAGTTTCACAATTTACAGATTATACCCCTTTAGTTACATAATTTAAAAAACCAACCTTATATTTACATATTTTACAAATTAAACCCTACAATATCCATATATACCAAACAAGCATATTATATTTCATAATTACAGAATGTATTATCAGAATTTAGTACATCATTGATTAGACCCCTCATAATTCAGAATTTACACAATTAGTCCCTTAAGTTTACAAAACTTATAAATTAAAATCATAATTCATAACAATTACATATTTAGCCCATAAATCCTCAAAATTACACATTACCCTTTTTATATCAGTATTTACTAAAAATAACCTCAAGATTCCATAATTACACTTTTAGTCCCTCTCTTTTATTTAATTTCAATTCGTATCCTTAATATGCCATTAATTCATTATATTGAAATATTTACACTTAGGACCCCAAAGTTATATTTTTACCACATTCCTACAGATGTATATGACATTACAAAAATACCCCAGAAGTTTCAAAGTTGTCAAAACAGGTCCTTTTACTTTTTTATTTTAGATCGGATTTCACTTTTTAACAACAAATACAAACCCTACTATTAACCAATCATTGCACCATCATTATTATATCCTTAAAACATCTTAAATGATCAGATTTTTTCCCAAAAGACCTAACCCTAATAGCCACGATTTGATTTTTATTTGTTTCCTTTGTTTTATTAAAATCCGGTTTTAACAATAATTTACCACGCTTAAAATAAGCTTCCAAAAATCAAACTCATATTTTTCCCAGATCATAAGACATATAAAGAACCCACGAAAAATAAATAACATGCCCAGAAAAATCGTTTAGCATATATTAGATTTTTACGTACGTTTTTTATATTAAAATTACCACGACATGATCTAGACTACCATAATTTGTTCTAACATTTTTCCCAGGTCTATTACTTCATATGAGGTCTAAATAAAATACTTATCACGCCCAAAAGTTCGGATTACATATATTTGTGATTTACGTGTTCTATGTTCATATAATTTTCGTACGTATAGATTAGCTTGCATGATTAGATTAACACAATTTATATGAGTTATATAGGATGTAAAGATCACAGGAAAATTGCTATATCAGATTTAGAACGTGTAATCAAGGCGCACGAATTTTTTGTACCTTGCGTATGAACTCTCGACAGAAATTAGTACCAAGAACGAATCAACGAATCCACGAGCAAACCCTTATTTTTCTTAGCTCCCTTACACCTCCAAGAACTCCAGAAAAATTCTTGATCACGTCCAGAAGTTGTGTGGCTGCTTTGGTCGATTTTTGTTGTGTCGCTTAGGGTTTTCTTTTGTTTTTGCGATTAGGGTTTTTTTGAAGAAAAGAAATAAGATTTGTTTATATCTTTGACAACCGACCTAGGGGAGGGCTAAGATCAGAAATTCGGTTTTAGAATCAAATAATAATTTGGATTGATTTTATTTGACATTTTCTTTATTTATTTTTATATATTACTTAATATAAAAGATTTAATCATTATATTTACTTAATTTTATTTATTTCGGATTTTAATAATAAATGTGCATAATAATTTTTGAACATTCGAAATGGTGTAACGTTGTCCCAGAAATTAGTTCGTTTCAGATATAGTTCGTTTTCAGAAGTTTTGGAATTGTTTCAGAATTTATAAGTTATTTAATTAGGTTTTATGGTTTCAGGGGTAATTTGGTCATTTTACGGGTTATCTGAATTTCAGGTATTACAACTTCTTCCCCACTAACAAAAAAATTTCGTCCTCGAAATTTGCAGAGAGCAGAGAGAAAAGAGAGCAGAAAACAAAACAAGACATACCAGATTAAAACGAGAAGTGCGGATAACTAGCTCGTATCGATTCCTCGGTTTCCCAGGTAGCCTCACGCTCCGGGTGGTTCTTCCAAAGAATCTTTACGAACGGAATAACTTTATTCCTCATGACTCGTTCCTGACGATCCAGAACCGCTTCCGGCTCTTCAGACAAGGACATATCAGGTCGGATCTGATCAAGCGGATAAGATACTACATGCAACGGATGATAGTTGTATCCCCTCAGAAGAGATACATGAAAAACGTTATGCACATGAGATAGCTGAGGAGGTAAAGCCAGACGATAAGAAACCTCCCCAATACGCTCCAGAATTTCAAACGGTCCAATAAATCGAGGACTCAGCTTGCCCTTGATTCCAAAACGCTTAACACCACGGAAAGGAGATACTTTTAGAAATACCCGATCACCTACATTGAATTGCAGATCCCGACGGTGCTTATCAGCATAACTCTTCTGACGAGCCCGCGCCTCCTTCAATTTCTCCCTAGCCACAGCTACCTTTTCATTAGTGATCTCGATCATTTCAGGACCCTCAATCAGACGTTCACCTACTTCATTCCAACAAACAGGAGCCCTACATTTCCTACCATACAACATCTCGAAGGGAGCCATACGGATACTCGCATGCCAACTGTTATTATAAGCAAACTCCACTAAACACAAATACTCATCCCAACTACCGGTCCATTCCAATGCACAAGCCCGTAACATATCTTCCAAAGTCTGAATGGCCCTCTCAGACTGACCATCAGTTTGGGGATGAAATACAGTACTGAACTTAAGACGAGCGCCCCAAACTTTATGAAGTCCTTTCCAGAAACGCGAAGTAAAACGAGGATCACGATTAGAAACAATAGACGAAGGCATACCATGCAATCTAACGATTTCCTGCTGAAAAATTTCCGCCAATTGACTGACACTATAGGTCATACGGATAGGTAAGAAATGAGCTGATTTAGTTAGCCGATCAACGACCACCCAAATCGCATCATGTCTTTTACGAGTAACAGGCAGACCAGAAACAAAGTCCATGGAAATCTCATCCCACTTCCATGCAGGAATCTCCAAAGGCTGTAACAAACCACTAGCCCGTTGATGTTCAATCTTAACTTGCTGACAAGTCATACATCTAGCCACAAATAACGCCATAACTTGCTTCATACCGTTCCACCAGAAGTGCTGCTTAAGATCCCGATACATCTTGGTAGAACCCGGATGAATAGAGAAAGGAGAGCTGTGAGCCTCAGTCAACACAGCCTCACGCAGATCAGAATCATTAGGCACACATAACCGATCCTCATACCAGACAACTCCATCCTCATCGACTCTGAATTCAGTTTGCTTACCCTCTTCTATATTTTGAACAATGGCCCAAAGCTCACCATCATCTTTCTGAGCCTCTTTAATACGCAACATCAGATTTGACTCAATCTTTAAGCTAGCCCAGTAACCAACATCACGACGAACACACAACTCAACATCCAAACGCTCCAAATCCTTGAGAACACGCGGATCAATTTCCAAACTAGCAATCATTCCAGATTTCCGACTAAGTGCATCAGCAACAACATTAGCCTTACCTGGATGATACTGGATGTTCGTGTCATAATCCTTCAGAAGTTCTAACCATCTCCTCTGTCTCATATTAAGCTCCTTCTGAGTAAAGATGTATTTGAGACTCTTGTGATCGGTGAAGATATCACACGATTCGCCATACAAGTAATGTCTCCAGATTTTCAATGCAAAAACAACAGCTGCTAACTCAAGATCGTGAGTTGGATAATTTTCTTCATAGGGTTTCAATTGCCTCGAAGCATAGGCAATCACCTTGCCGTGTTGCATAAGCACACAACCCAAACCCTTCTTAGAAGCATCACTATAGATTTGGAAACCTCCAGATCCCGATGGTAAAGTCAGAATAGGTGCAGACACCAAACGCCGTTTCAACTCCTCAAAACTCTGCTCACGCTCATCAGTCCATACAAACTTTTCACCCTTCCGCATCAACTGAGTCAAAGGCAAAGCTAACTTAGAAAATCCTTCAACAAAACGCCGGTAGTAGCCAGCTAATCCCAGAAAACTCCTGACTTCAGTCACAGTGGTAGGTCTCGGCCACTTGGTGATAGCCTCGACCTTAGATGGATCCATGGTGATACCATCTGCAGACACAACGTGACCAAGGAAAGCTACTTGGTTCAGCCAGAACTCACATTTAGAAAATTTCGCGAATAATTTCTGCTGCCTCAGAATGCCCAGAACAATACGCAAATGCTGCTCGTACTCCTCAGACGATTTAGAATACACCAGAATATCATCAATGAAAACGATGACGAACTTATCAAGAAATTCATGAAAGACCCGATTCATTAAATCCATAAACACAGCAGGAGCATTTGTTAAGCCAAAAGGCATAACCAGAAACTCATAGTGCCCATAACGGGTACGGAAAGCAGTCTTAGAGACATCCTGCTCTTTAACCCTCAATTGGTGATAACCAGATCGCAAGTCGATTTTAGAGAACACCTTGGCTCCTTGCAGCTGATCAAACAAGTCATCAATGCGAGGAAGCGGATAACGGTTTCGGATGGTAATACGATTTAACTCACGATAATCAATGCACAACCGCATACTACCATCCTTCTTCTTCACGAAAAGCACCGGAGCACCCCATGGCGAAACACTAGGGCGAATAAAACCACAGTCCAACAACTCTTCCAGTTGCTCCTTTAACTCTTTCAGTTCGACAGGTGCCATCCGGTACGGAGCCTTAGAGATAGGTTCGGCACCGGGAATCAGATCAATAGCAAATTCAACTTCTCTAGCCGGAGGAAGACCAGGAAGTTTCTCAGGAAAAACATCGGCAAAATCCCGAACAATGGGAACATCAGAAATATCAGGAGTCTCAACAGATGAATCTTTAACAGAAGCCAAATAACCTTGGCAACCATGAGATATCAAGGTCCGTGCCTTCATAGCAGAGATGATTTTAACAGATTTCAGAGGGCGGAATCCATGATAAATGAATTCAGGATGGTTCAGATCTCCAAAAATCACATTCCTAGCATGACAGTCAATGGTAGCTCTATGGGAAGCCAACCAATCCATGCCCAGGATGACATCGAAATCAATCATATCCAGAGGGAGTAAGTTAGCCGGGCGAATCCGGTCATCAAAGCGGAGAGGACAGTTAACATATACATGATCGAGAAGGACACTGTGTTTCATTGGGGTGGAAATAGATAGTTGGTTTATTAATGGTGTTGGAGTCGTTTTAAGCTTCTTAGCTAGTTTTACGGATATAAAAGAGTGTGTTGCGCCAGTATCAAATAATATGAATACAGTGTGATCACCAATATACAGAATGCCAGTAATGGTACCTGATGCTTTAGCTGCCTGATCCCGAGTAGTCGAAAACACACGGCCTGTATTCGGAGGAGGAGGAGGAAGATACTGCATAGCTGGGGTCGGATTATGCTTAGGGCAATCCTTCACCCGATGTTCAGAAGACCCACATCGGAAACATGCACCAGAAGCCCTACGACACGGTCCGGGATGACTCTTCCCACAAGTAGTACAAATGGGAGGAGGAGGTAAAGTCTGAGAACCCGATCCAGAACCTCTAGACTGCTGCTGATAACCCTTGGAAGGCTGATCCTTCCACTGTTTCTGACTGTCACTGCGTCCATGACGATCACTCCCCTGCCTAGAAACCGACCTCGAATCCTGACCCTTCGAGTCGTGCCTCTTCTGATCATAACTCCTGCCTGACTGACCCTGATAGTCACGTCCACGATCTGACTGACCTCGCTGTTCAAAGTTCCTACCAGAATACCCCTTGTTGTCCCGACTCTGACTCTGATGCTGAACCCTGTCGCCATCACGGTTTCGCTTGTAACCAACGCCCTCATGAAAAATCTCGATGTTGCGAGCTGCATCGCAACATGCTGACGGATCCAGAAACTCATCATTAAGCATACGATCGAGCACCCACCTAATTCAGTAGCAAATTGAAAAGTGCATTAGGGTCTATTGGTACCAAACATCAACTTTATACAGGTCACTAACCTTTTGAGTCCCCATTTGAATTGCTTAGCTTGACGCCTTGCATCTCCAGCAGTGGGGCCCACAAAGCTAACCAATCTCTGAAACCGCTCCAGATATTCCCCTGCGTTCTCAGAATCTAGCTGGGAAATAGTGTTGTACTCCCGAATAAACCTCTGCTGCTCAGAGTCAGGGAAGTACCGATTATAGAATGTAGTGCGGAAATCAGCCCAAGTACAACCAAGAACATACGGATCGCCCCCTTTAGCTGCCTTGTGCGCCTTCCACCAGTTAAGTGCATCACCCTCGAGCTTAAACACAGCCAGACGAGTCTTAAACTCGTCCTCACAACCTAGCACCTCAAACAGTTTCTCCATGTGGGTAATCCAGTCCTCTGCAGCATGAGGAGTAGCAGCAGAACTGAAAGACAACGGCTTGAGTTTATTGAAACTCTCAAGCCACCCATTAATGGTAGTGGGTCGGCCCCCACCACCAGAAGAACTGCCAGCACCTCCAGATGAACTAGCTCCACCACTGATAAGCCGGTTGATCACCGCATCAGTGTTAAGGCCGGGTAGCAGATTGGCTATAGCATTAGCCACCATAGCCTCCAGATTGGGGATTTCAGCATCCCCTCCAACATTATACTCCTGGTGACGAGTGTTAACCATCTATAGAATTATGAAGACGATTAGTAAGATCAAGCAAAATATGACAGAGCAGAATAAGGAAAAAAGAGTACGCGAAAGGAAACCTAATGTCTACCCAATCCTCACAGGTCAATGGCCTAAGCCTACGGGTTTCGGATGCCTGTTTCTCTGATACCACAAATTGTAACACCCCAACCCGACAAGGGCAAAGATGTCACAAATATATGGTTTCACATCAGAACAAACATAGCATTCAATAAATAAACAGCGGAAGTCTTAACATTAAATCCAAAATAAGTCAACATGACTTATATCAAATGCAAGACAAAATAACTGAAATACAAAATCCAATATTCAAATGCCTAAACAATGGCATATCAAAATAAATAGAAGTCCAAATGGTAAAGCTGAATAACTAAGGTCAAAACTCCAAGTCAGATTGCTCTCATCCCAAAGCTAAAACCCAGCTTCCTAGCTTAAGTACCTGCCGCAGGAAAAGAAATGCGGCTGAGCTACAAGAGCTCAGTGAACAAATATATAGATAACAGAAATGATAACAGATAGCAGTACAGAACAAATCAGGAATACAGATCATACAGATACAGAATCAAAGTGAAAGAATAGGAAAGGAAATAAGGAAAAAGAAAAGAATGAAGAAGAGATAATGAAACAAATCAGGTTTAGGGAAAACAGAAATCCATCACGAGCCCAGATAACAGATAATACAATAGCATAACCATATAATGCAACAAACCTGTGTAGAGTGGCCAACTCCCAGATAATGTGAGAGACGTGTATCGCACACACCATCAGTCACCAGATATAATAATAAACATATAACATAAACAGATAACAGATAACAGATAACAGAGTCAGAACTAGGATGCATCCATGCGCCCCCGGTGGCCAGAAACTCCTCAACACACCAGATAAAATAAGTCAGGGACGGGATAGGTCATCACTCTCCTACCCTAGAGTCATGCCATCGGTGCATCAATGACATGGACATGAAACCCTCATGCCTAGTGATTGGCTCGGATATCAAACTGTAGGTCAGAGGTCAGAGGTCAAATGTACTATCAAAATCAGAACGTCATGTCTTAAGGGTACATGGCAAAAGGTTCATGTCAAAATCCAGAGATATATGTCAAAGGTTCAAATCAGAGTTTATGCAAAGGTTCAGAATAGAGAATCATATCAGAAGGTTCAAACAAAGGTTCAAGTCAAACAGATCACAACAGAGATTCACAAACAGAGGGGAACATAGCAATGGTATAGGGAATCCTAATAAGGAAAATGAAATACTGAGAGAAAAGGAAAGAAACACCCTTACTGAAAAAGGGCAGAATATCTGTACCTTATTAGCACAGCAGACAAGCAAACAAACACAGAAATAAGATCAGGACTTCTCCTTCTTCACACCTAAGAAAGAGGAAGACAGAATTACTAAAGATTCTAATTCAGATTATTACTTTTAGTTTACCTTCCCATTTTAAGTACTTTCTATTTTTAGTAACTTTCCAGATTTAGTAAGTTCCCATAATTAGCAGGTTTCCAGAATTAACAGATATTACCATTTCAGATTAGGTTGAACCCTTATTCAAAGATTATTATGGAATAACAGTATATTTTATCAAGTTACAGAAGTTTAGGGTTAATTATGACATGATCACAAAGTTTAGGGTTTTAATTGTAACTTCATCTAATTCAAAGGTCTTAAGTGAAAATACTTTAAGTTACAGAATTATATGCTCATTTTATTCAGAATTACATTTTATTCTCTTAAGTTTCACAATTTACAGATTATACCCCTTTAGTTACATAATTTACAAAACCAACCTTATATTTACATATTTTACAAATTAAACCCTACAATATCCATATATACCAAACAAGCATATTATATTTCATAATTACAGAATGTATTATCAGAATTTAGTACATTACAGATTAGACCCCTCAGAATTCAGAATTTACACAATTAGTCCCTTAAGTTTACAAAACTTATAAATTAAAATCATAATTCATAACAATTACATATTTAGCCCATAAATCCTCAAAATTACACATTACCCTTTTTATATCAGTATTTACTCAAAATAACCTCAAGATTCCATAATTACACTTTTAGTCCCTCTCTTTTATTTAATTTCAATTCGTATCCTTAATATGCCATTAATTCATTATATTGAAATATTTACACTTAGGACCCCAAAGTTATATTTTTACCACATTCCTACAGATGTATATGACATTACAAAAATACCCCAGAAGTTTCAAAGTTGTCAAAACAGGTCCTTTTACTTTTTTATTTTAGATCGGATTTCACTTTTTAACAACAAATACAAACCCTACTATTAACCAATCATTGCACCATCATTATTATATCCTTAAAACATATTAAATGATCAGATTTGTTCCCAAAAGACCTAACCCTAATAGCCACAATTTGATTTTTATTTGTTTCCTTTGTTTTATTAAAATCCGGTTTTAACAATAATTTACCACGCTTAAACTAAGCTTCCAAAAATCAAACTCATATTTTTCCCAGATCATAAGACATATAAAGAACCCACGAAAAATAAATAACATGCCCAGAAAAATCGTTTAGCATATATTAGATTTTTACGTACGTTTTTGATATTAAAATTACCACGACATGATCTAGACTACCATAATTCGTTCTAACATTTTTCCCAGGTCTATTACTTCATATGAGGTCTAAATAAAATACTTGTCATGCCCAGAAGTTCGGATTACATATATTTGTGATTTACATGTTCTATGTTCATATAATTTTCGTACGTATAGATTAGCTTGCATGATTCGATTAACACAATTTATATGAGTTATATAGGATGTAAAGATCACAGGAAAATTGCTATATCAGATTTAGAACGTGTAATCAAGGCGCACGAATTTTTTGTACCTTGCGTATGAACTCTCGACAGAAATTAGTACCAAGAACGAATCAACGAATCCACGAGAAAACCCTTATTTTTCTTAGCTCCCTTACACCTCCAAGAACTCCAGAAAAATGCTTGATCACGTCCAGAAGTTGTGTGGCTGCTTTGGTCGATTTTTGTTGTGTCGCTTAGGGTTTTCTTTTGTTTTTTGCGATTAGGGTTTTTTTTGAAGAAAAGAAATAAGATTTGTTTATATCTTTGACAACCGACCTAGGGGAGGGCTAAGATCAGAAATTCGGTTTTAGAATCAAATAATAATTTGGATTGATTTTATTTGACATTTTCTTTATTTATTTTTATATATTACTTAATATAAAAGATTTAATCATTATATTTACTTAATTTTATTTATTTCGGATTTTAATAATAAATGTGCATAATAATTTTTGAACATTCGAAATGGTGTAACGTTGTCCCAGAAATTAGTTCGTTTCAGATATAGTTCGTTTTCAGAAGTTTTGGAATTGTTTCAGAATTTATAAGTTATTTAATTTGGTTTTATGGTTTTAGGGGTAATTTAGTCATTTTACGGATTATCTGAATTTGAGGTATTACATATGCCTTGTCAACAAGTATGGTGGTCATGACTTGTGGCATATTCATTAATGGGAATTATCATGCTTGATCTGGTTAGTATTTGGATAAGTGATGTTAAGCAATATTATTAAAGTGTGGATAACGTTTATTCTCATTTATAATATTGTATCCTATATTTGCATGTTTAAATCCGTGAATAACTTATGTTATTCTAAATGGTCCGTTGTCAATTAATAATATGGGAATATTATTGAACTAAGACAAATGTGAGGATTGGTAGAATGTACTGTAAGGTTGAGACACCAATGTCACATGATATTCAATATTGGATAAATGAATATAGGACTTATCCCAACCACATGATTATACTTTATGTATCGTCGTCATTAAGTAAATCATGAATATTTATCCTCAAACTTGAGATACCAGGTGACTGCCAAGGATGTAGCTCATTTTCTGTAAGATAGTCTAACGCTATCCGTAAAAGGTAGTTATAAGGGCTATTTTCGGAGGTGATGCAAAGTTCGAGGGTCACGCTCGTAGTCAATAAAGGATTTGTTCCTTCAACTTTGTGTTGAAGTTTAATATTGCTCGGCCACTCGTAGGGTTGACAAGATGTTTGCGTGGCCACGCCCAAAGTCTATCTGGAAGACGTTCAGATGTTTTGGTAATCTTAATCAATTAAGTATAAACGAGAAACTATTTTTAATTATGGAATGACCGAGATCCATATCCATATTAACGCGGTATTAGAAACAAAAGGATAAGTATGATGATAAAATCATCACGCGGTTTTTCCAGGAAAACCATACTCGGTTCAGGCTGGGGGCATTGGGAAGGTTAAGCTAGACTGACCCATGTCATTACGATATTAATGAATATCCAAGTGGGAGCTGTTAGAGTTAATGGATATAAATTAATATTTGTATGACCGGTTTCGAACCCGAGACTTCGGGATTGCACACATTACGTATGAGTCTCAAAATATAACGATTTATGATTAATTATTAAATCACAAATATTTATATGATTGAACAAAGAAAGTGGAGGGGGTTGAGTGTCGATTTATGGAACTTAGGGAGGTGTTGGACTCAAACTTGGAGAGCAAGTTTGGAGTGTATGTAAACACCTCAATAGCTCATATGATCGGAACACATATCCCTGAACGATTAACTTTACAATCGATTCTCTATTGGGAAAATTCTTTAAATACCCCAAAGGTACAAGGGTGTTTACCCTAGATGCCCCAAATTTTTTTTTTCTCTAAATACCCCAGGGGATCAGGTCGCTCAACAAAACTTGGGCGGATCTCATATAATGGTGACATGTATCCCTATGTATGTCCCCACTAAAGTACTAAGATGTACTTCTTGCAGTATGTACTTCTTGGGCGACTGGGACCTACATAACTTGGGCGACTTTTGATTTTTTGTCTTTTTGTAAAAAAGTATTCTCTTATTTTATTATATAATAGTACAAAAGTCTTGGGCGAATGGGTCCCACTATTCCTTATACTTGGGCGACTTGTTAGGTAGATGGTACACTTTATATTACTTTATTGTATTGAAACTTGTGCCATACTTTTTATTTACAAAATACACTAAAAATACAAAATTACTCTTTAATACTTTTAATATTTTTAATATTTTGTATACTAAAAATTACTTCAGTATACTAACTAAAAATACACTCGTTTCTCTCACTCTCACTTTACCCTTTCATTTACCCACAGATCTAGGGTTAATCTCCACACATACAAAAAATACACTCACAGATTTAAAGCCCAACTGTAGCAATTTGACACACACAGAATAGTAATCAGATTCTACTTTGGTGTCGGCATATAGTAATCAGATTCTACTTTGGTGTATTGTTTTTGTTTGTTGATTTATCTGATTATTTACTTGTTATATATCTGAATAGTAATCAGATTCTACTTTGGTGTCGGCATATAGTAATCAGATTCTATGATGATTGTTTCTCTATCAGTTTGGTTTGGAGCTCATGTGCTTAGATGAAACTTATCTGATTATTTAATTGTTTGTGTTTCTTTAATTAGGGTTTTTAGTATTAGGGTTTATTGTTAGCTTTTTCTTAATTATTATTGTTAGCTTTTTCTTATAAAGTTGTGATTTCATTGCTAGTGATTTGAGTATCCTCTTACTCATCTTTTTCTTAATTATAGGAAATGATGCAGATACTCATCTGCATCTCATAGGCTTGAGTGTTGTTTATTAGCCTCTGATGTAGGTGGTTCAAGTGTGTTTATAGTTAGATAGTTAGATGGCTTTAGCCTCTGATGTAGCCTCTTCTTTTTTGTTAAAATAATACTAGAAGATTACCGCGCGGCGAGAGTGTACGGTAAACTGTGGTTGTTACATAGTTAGATAGTTAGATGGCTTTTATATTGTGCCTAAGTGTGACAGATGATGGATGTTTAGGGAGTTATATATTGGAAAATCAAACTTCACATAATTTTACAAAACAATTTTCAAGTGCTAGTGTTGGAAACCTTTGTTTTTGTCTTTGCGATCGATCTAAGTGTTGTATCACCACGGTGGTAATCGGCTATTCTATGGGAAACAACTAGGGTAAACGGATCAAGGGGTGATTCCGGGCGACCTTGAACCATAGATGGTCGGTTTACTTAACCCTGTAGAGTTGGGCTCAGATATCGGGCCTCAGATTATTCATCCTGCTTGTGATTAAGACACAGCGGAGGTAGTCTGTACTCCCGATCAGGTTCAAACTACACGGGCAACTGTTTTGACAGCTTGTGATCTTGCGAAGACTTAGTGCATCGGCGGTACACACAATCTTGTAAACTCTTTTGCAAAATTTTGTGAACTTTAATTTTCCACTAACAGTTAGTATACGCAGATGAGACTTTTATTTCTTATGAACTAGATTTCGGGATTGTTTGATTAAGATTTGATGTTACAGCTTGTTTATGGAAGTAGAATTCTGACTAGTTTTAGGTAACAGATCTGAAATTTGCTCGAAACGAAGAATTACCTTTTAGAACTTGGTTTCGCTAGCTTGAAAATGAACAAAACCAGCTCCAAGATGCAAGTAACTAGTATGACTGACATTGTAATTATATACCACTAAGCGTTCATTCACTTGAAACATATAAGTTTGGAGCCTTCTGCCCAAATTCAGCGACGTATAATACCTATCGGGATCTCCTTGACTGGAAATAGGACATTCTGGGCACATATAACAGCGACGTATAGTATCCTTGACTGGAAATAGGACATTCTGGGCACATATAACAGCTATGTTGCACGGAAACGTCATCACGGTGCCGTCTCCCGTACCGGAAACGTTTCGGAAACGGGAAACGGCAAGAAACGGACGGAAACTTGCCGGAAACGTATCCGGAAAATAAGAAACGTTTCATGTAAAAGGAAACGTTTAAGAATCGTTTGTGGGCCTTTAAATCACGTTTCTGTTATGGAAGTCGGAAGATTGTATGGTTATGGAAGTCGGAAGATTGGAAATTTGGAATTGGATCTGAAGTGATGAGTGAATAGTGATGACTGATGAGATGAGTAAAGTGAAAAAGAGTAAAGTGAAAAAGTTGGGAAGTGTAATACTTTATAATTTTTGTAATACGGAAGATTGTAATACTTTATAATTTTTGTGGCAATAGTAAAGTGAATTGGAATTGACTTTTTTAATTTTTGTGGCAATACTTTATAATTTTTGGGAAGAGTAAAGTGCTGAGTGAATTGGAATTGACTTTTTAGTTTTTTTTGAGGCAATATTATTCAATGCAACTTTATAATTTTTGTGAGAATACCAACTAGTTTTGACATGTTATTACTTATTACTATGTGTTTTTTTTTATTGACAGATTCATGGTTGACAAATCTTTTGCATATACTTTTCATTAATGACACTTTGGTGATAATAATTTGATGTTGGATGTTTAATTTTTATTTATTTTATTAATAATTATATATAAAATTATATAAAATACACAAACGTTTCCGGCCGTACCCGTTTCTTGAATTTTGGGACATTGGCGTTTCTACGTACCCGTTTCTGTCCCCGTCCCCGTTTCCGTATCCGTCCCCGTGCAACATTAATAACAGCATTTCTAAGAAAACACAGGTACCAAATGTATAAACTTTAATCACATAAATTGATAAATTCCACTTTGATTGCAGTAATCATCAATTTCTATTAAATATAATAGGGAATTTGTAGTAATCGTATGATGTATCATGATGTAACTTAAGTATGAATGTATAAATGTATTTCACGTATATATGTATCAAGATGTAACATTAGTATGATGTGTAACACCCCAACCCGGCAAGGGTAAAGATATCACAACAATGGCTTCATATCAGATTACAAGCATTAAATCCAAAACATCATAAGTCCATAACATTAATGGTCAAAGGAAATAAGTCAACATAACTTATGTCCAAAACAGAAATAAACCGAAGTATATAAATCCAAAATGCCTAAACAATGGCATAACAGAAACAGAATCCAAAATGGCATAACTAGAATGCTAAGGTCTAAGCTTCACACAGTTGCTCTCATCCCCAAAGCTAAGAACCCAGATCCAAGCTTAAATACCTGCCGTACATGAAAAAAAACGTACGGCTGAGCTTAAAAAGCCCAGTGAACAGATACATATACAAAGCAATAATAATGAAACAGAACTGAAATATGGTGCACGGGGAAATATCATGAGGTATAAACAAGAGACAGGAATATATATAAGAAGAATAGGATAGTCATCCACCACGAGCCCAGAACATATCAGATAGTAACCATCATAATCTAGAGGGGATGCCTCTTAAGTAACCAGATAATATGAGGGGTGTCCTCATGTATCAAATGGAGTGATCAGCTCCCAGAAATATGTGAAAGGCGTGTATTGCACACAAGCACCAGTCACCAGAACAGAAATCATATCATATATAGTTAAATCCACTAAACAGAACAGATCTAGGATGCATCCATACGCCCCCCCCCCCCCCCCCCCCCCCCCGAAATATATATAATCCATAATCAAAGTAATGCGCATATCATAATCAGAATGGGGACGTGGCGGAACATCACTCTACCGCCCTAGAGTCATGCCATTGGTGCATCAATGACACGGACATGGAACCCCCATGCCTAGTGAAATGGCTCGGGTATCAAACTAAGAGTCAGATATCATATCATAATCAGAGGGTCATATATCAAAGGTCAAAACAGATGGTCCATAACAGATATATCAGATGAAATACCAAAGGTCCAAATCAGAGTGTAATCAGAAAGGTTCATAATAAAAGGGGTCATAGCAATGGCTTTGGGAAAACTTAAACAAATCAGAATCAGAATCATAACCATGGGATAGGACACCCTTACTGAAAAAGGGCAGAGTATCTGTACCTTATTGCAAAGCAAAACAAAACCAGAAATAGCAAACACTGACAGGTTCAGGACCTCTCCTTCTTCACACCTAAGAGAGTAGAAGACACAATTACTACAGATACCATTTTCATATTAAGTAACTTCTAACTTTTTAGCAGGTTTCCATTTTTAGAAAGTTTCCATATTTAGTAAGTTTTCATATCTAGAAAGTTGGACCAACATTCTTAGTTAAATCATTATTTCTGGAATTAGGGTATCTTTTATCACATTTACATATTAGGTCCTTAAGAATTCACAATTTACACTTTACACCCTTTAGTTTCAAAAGTTACACTTTAGACCCTTAATTTATCCAAGTTTCACAATGGTCACTTATTTTATCCTATTATAAGAATGTATCCTCAATTTTATAGAATTTACACAATAGGTCCCTCTAGTTTACAAAGTTACATATTTAGTCCTTTAATTTATAATTTCAACTTTATATTAATAATAATTACATATTAACCCATTAAATCACCAAATTAACACATTTCATCCTCATTATATTTTAATGTTCGAATCACACCTAACTTTCCAGAATTTACATTTTTGGTCCCTATATTTTAATTATTTCCATTCGGTTAATTATAACTATATATATTTACTAATTAATCCCATAATTATCGAATTAACACAAATGGTCCTTCAAACATATTTTATACATTTTTCCACAGGTTTATAACACCTTACAAAAATATCCCCATAGTTTATAAAATTGCAAAACACACCCTAACTATTTTATTTTTCAATCGGTAATTACTTTTAATTTCAAAATCACAACCCTAATTGTCCAAATCATTTAGCAATCATAACAACATCATTATTATGCAATAAAAGTGCAGATCTAAATCCCCAAACCCTAATTCGAATGGTCCTAGGGTTTTCATAATTTTATTCTTTTATTTCCCATAGATCCGGTTAATCAAATAATTCGAACACAAGGATTTTAGGCTTCAACCATTTGAATAAACATTTTTGTGGTGTTATATGATGAGTATATAGGCCACGAAAAATATCCAATATGTCCAGAAAATTCGCATGAATGAATTAGAGATTTATTTCGAATTTAGGGTTTTCGAATCCATTAAATCACAACGATTTATGTAGCATGCATGGGTCGACTTTTGTATTTTATATACGACTTATATGATGTATAGAACATGAGAAAATTACCAGGTCGATTTTAGAATGAGTGGTAGAGGCTGCACGAATTTTTGTCCTTCGGATGTATTACTCGACAAGAAAAGAATTCCCACGACCAAACGAGCGATCTACAAATCTTGTAGATATTTTTCCCAGGTCATATATCATATGAGGATCAAGAGAAAAATGAACAACGAATTTTACAAGAGTCGAATGAATTGTTTTGGAAATTACCTTCGTATGGTATTTAGCGACAAGGAAATTAGCTAGCGATCAAATGAATGCCTCCCACGACCTAAACCCAATTTTATTAGCTCCCTTAGATCACGTACAACACCAGAAAAATAACCTTGGTCCTCCAGAAATTCGTATGAAGGAATGGTGAAATTATTTGTGTGTTTTTCTTTTAGTCGGCAAATAGGAGGATTAGGGTTTGATGAGATAATTTTATGAGGGAGCATAGGAGCGTCCTAGGGGAGGGAAATCAGCCCCAAAATCACGGAAATTATTATGGCCATTCAATGTGATTTAATCTCTCATTTAAATGTATTTTATTACCCTTTTTAAACTAAATAAATGCTTTTTATTCCAATCGGTTCATCCAAGGGTATTTTGGTAATTTCGTAACTTGTATAAATATTAATCGAAGTTGTCAAAATTATTTTACAACATATCTTGTTCTTTTCCAGAAGTTTGGGATCGATTCGGTACTTTATAAGCTTTTAAATAATTTTATAACTTGTAGGGGCAATATGGTCATTTTACACGTTTTGGATTTTTAGGTGTTACATGATGTCTATTCAGGCGTAAAGAAATGTGTGGTTGGTGAAAATGACGAAACTTTTGTGCTACAAGCCATTAGAAACAGAAATCAGGATCAGTTCTCTGTCAGATGATGAATTTACCGAGGTACGGGATTATATCTGTTCACCGTAAACCTAATTATTTGATGTTAACATGAACGCAATCAATCTTCTTATCTTAATGCATAATGTGCAAAGTAGTAGTGTATTTTACACTAATTCGTTTCTATGTTCATGTCTTTTGGTTTGTTAATCTCAGGAAGAATGTCAAGATTTGAAAGCTAAAGTGTAATCTGGGTTACTTAAAAAGCTTGAATTGGTATGCATAATCATTTACTCCACTTACAGTTACTATATTGCTTATCTGCTTCGTGTGTGTGTGTACGTTTCAGGTATCATTTTTTTACCAAATTGACTTGTATGGCAGGTAGAACTTGAAGAAAAGGCTAAGAGTTTGCACAGAGATATTAAAACACACGTAAGTGATGAAACAAATATTCATTATTCTCTGTTAATATCTTTACGTTTCTACTAAAATCATTATATTTGTGTCAATTAGTGGCTTCCGCGAGAGCTAGCTTTACTGAAACACCGTATTGATCAAGCAAATGAAAAAGGATGAAGAAAAGAATATCCTTTTTTAGTAGTTAATGAAATATACTTTTCTGAATGATACATAATATGAGATAATGAAATTGTAATGTGGTCCTTAACCTATGTGTCTATTATACGCTGTTTGAGTACTTGCAAAGAAGGGCATTCCTAAAGAAACCAGAAAACCATAAAGAGTTACTAGAAAAAGTGCCGCCTGTGGTTCCAGATTTTGAAGAAACTGAACCCGATGACAACAAAGACTCACCAAAGTCGATATTAACTAATATGTCATATGGAAAATTTAAGACTGCTTCAGGTATGATAAAGGCAAAATGCTTTGCCGTTATTTTTATCAGAGTATAGTTGTAAGAATGGGTGGGTCGGGTATGTTTTGAAACGGGTAAATTTTGTATGGGTCAAAATGGAACGTGTTAGGTTGCCCAGAACTTGTGTCCGAGATCAATCAGTTTTTTATGAATAATAGTTTGTCAAACATGATTTAGTTTTATTTAATTATTTCAAAAATCAAATGATTTAGGAGGTGTTTTGCAATGAAAATATGCGACTACTTCAGACACTATCAACCATTTTTCGGACATAAAAAACAAGACTGTAACTTTAATCAACCCATTTGTAAGTAAATGGGTCGAAGCTTCTCCCACTCATTTTTACTTGTATTCCATAGAAACCCTGCTTTAGTAAGGGAGGGCGGGGGAACATTCTTTTTTGCTTGTAGGTGAACTTTTGTACACTTCATTTTATTACACTAATTTGTTTGTACCAGTGGTTTTAAAATGTGTGGGTTGTGCAACAAGTCGAAGGGGTTTAGGTTTGGTAGTGTTTTAATATAGATCCATAGGGGCCAACCAATTTTTTACCTTTTCACGGGAACTAATAATTATATTAGTTAACTAAATATTAAAATACAATATTATATATCTAAAATTTTTCGTAATAAAGAGAGTAAGGAGGTTGTAACTCCAGATCACTTTCGACTTGTTCGACCCATTGACCCATTTAACTAAATTGTTAAAGTTTACCCCTGTTAGTCATTATATATTAAACATAGCCCAAAGTTAACCATCACTAACCTTTTTTGTCAAAATTGTCACATCTGCATTATACTAGCTCAAGTGGTGATAAGGTCGAGCTTGTCTCATTAATGGTGCTTAAGAACTGGAGCCAAAACCTAGGTGCTTCAGAATTGAATATCTACAAGATGGATCAAACTGAAGAAAATGCCAAACCATTGACTGCTGTACTTCAGCTAGCTTTTCCTGAGATGTAATGTTTGTAAGGGTTCTTCTGAAACTTGTGTTTTGGCTCTGCCAAAAGTCTCAGTATGTACAATATTTGTAAGTCTATTAAGCGGTCTACTATATAAGACCTCATAAGGGATCAGATATTTTGGGGAACACCGGTGTTCATAGCCATCTGATGGTAAGACTGATCTCGCTATGTAGAACTCTTGCAGTTTATGTAGTTGTTTGTGCTTAAAGTAAGGTGTTTTCTTTCATTTCTTTATATTTCTTAAGAGTATGAAGCATTGCTGGCTGATGCTCTTATGCGACATCTGGACAAGACTAGAAGTTAGAAAAATGGTTGTCAACGTGATGGGGTGAACTGCACCCTTCTGTTTAACTGTTTTGAACTTCGCAATTACTTGATGTGCTAAATCTCACTACAAGCACTAGAATCTTTCAATAATGACTTTAGTAGATGAAGTACTTAAAAAGGATTTAACGCATTTTGATACATTTCAGATAAATCTATCTGATTACTATGTTTCATTTTCTTTTAGAGCACCTTGATGGGTTTTCAATGTTGTTTACATTTGTGTGGGAGGGTATAATTCTATCGAATGATCAGATTTATACCCTCTTTTAATGTCTGTTTTGGAAAACTGTTTTGGCATTGGGATGGTTTCTATCAATAGGTTATGCTGCAAAATATAAAAGATTTTAAAAGGTTTTCCATGCCAGATGCTACAGATTAGCGCCCCCATTTGACTTGTTAAACATTAAAATACAACTTTTGTATATAAACGGGTCAAAATTACCTAGTCAGTTATGCTCCAAAAACTTGAAGATCACCAGCATATTGAAAGGATACAAGCACAGATAGCTATTATATTTCTTTCCTTTTTGCTATTAATACAAACTGGATCAAATTAATGATAAATCAACACTTCCCATAAATAGAAGGAAACAAATTCTAGTTTTACAATTTGCAAAATCCCATAAAAAAACATCTGCTCGGTAAATGTATTACAAAACATCACTTGGAGGTAGTCTCGATTTACCCATGTATTTTCAGTTTCCAACTACTACATACATTGAAACTTATCTTCTTATTAAATGAATGCCATCATTTTCATAATGCCACACGACCAAAAGTTCTGAAGGATTTACATGATGTTCTCAGTTTCAGCAGCTTCTTTCCTCAAAGCTTGTAGCCTCTCTTTAAGTTTCTTACTCTCTTCAAAATTTGCCTTCACAGCTTTCTGCCAGACCCAACAAGAAAGATGCAAGGTATAAGAATGCTTAATTCTTTAAGGGATTAATGAAATAAACTTCTTGTCGAAAACACTTATCGAGCTTTATCTTGAGATCTGTGCACTCACCAAAGAACTTTCCGTAAGGATCAAGAAGACAAAGAAGTGCAACATTCAGCCTAATCCACTTTAGACGTAAAGATTCAGTTACAACTCCAACATTGCAATCCCTAAAGTCGTTTATCTAGACTCAACTAAATCGTACATATCTTCTTAATTGTTTTGAGATCGATAATCAAGTTCCACTGATTTCAAAGACTTGAGTTTAAGCAAAATTTCAGAACTTTTCACAACAGAATTCCTTTAGATATGAATACATACATTCCTAATAGCATAATCAGATGAATAGAGATAACTTGAGAGGTCACAATGTTTGCTTTGATTGACTTTCTAGAAAGAGAGACACCAAATTTCGCAGTATAGAAGATACCCAAGCACATAAAGCTATTCGGCTAACTAGTTTCTATTTTGGTTATTGAGTCATGGGGCACCAAAAACATTTCTTACTCAGATATTAATTAGTAAACTAGCCTAAAGGCAAGAAAAAGTAGGTCAAACGTAATAAATAATGGGTCAACGTGGGTAATGGATCATACGAGCGGGTATAATGGGTTCTTTTTCTTTCTAAAGTGGCTCGTGGAATCAAATGGAATCAAAGTCATGCTAGTCAGGTTGACATGTTGAATACTTTTTTAGTCTAGACAAAACAGATCTTGAAGTTCATTAATAACCAAAATATAAAAACCCTTGTGGAAAACTACAATTCATCTGTAACAAGTTCTTTAAAAGAGCCCAACAGTAATTTGTTTAAAAGAGCCCAATAACAATTTGTTTAAAAGAGCCACAGGAATGCAGGATGGCATCCCAAACCCCAAGACAAATTCAAGGGAGTATCCATCTTATTCGCTTTACACTTATGGCCTGCAAGTAATTAGATTCTTACTTAGCTTTATATAAGTTGCATTAAGGTGGAGGAGAGAAAGATCATGGCTGTTTGAGAAAAGGTGAGCGGTATATATCTGCTTCCTAATAATGGAGAACACTGGAAATATCTATCATATGATCTATGGACACAGGAAGAATAACAAATATTAAGCCTATAGTCATGTAAAATATAAATGTGCATTCCACCATAGTATCTCATGCTATAACTAGTACATACACAGGCAACCATTAGTTGTCTATCTCCAATAGTAAGTGTGCTATGTTTCTAGCTCAACTGTCCTAGAGACACAGAAAAGTGTAACACTCATCTTAATCGACTAAAAAACATGTAAAGATTCAGTTACAACTCTAAAATTGGCATCCTTAAAATGAAAAATATGTCCAGAATAAGCTGAAAATTACATATCTTCAGCACATAAAGCTTTTCTACCAACTAGTTTTTAGTATTATTTTAACAGCCAGCAGTACTCAAATAAAATTGTAACAAGCTAACTGATGAGAGCAAGTTACAACAGAACCACATGTGTGATGCGGCCCCAAAATACATCCAATGATGAGCATGCTTAAGATATGAACGCGGCTAAACACTTCAGGGCTTAAACTATGACCAAGTCTAACCTCAAGGCCTAGCGGTAACATCAAGCACCAGAATCTGTAAACTGGTCCTAGAACCTAATCAATACCATGTGGAGTGTCATTTTCCAATTCAGCAAGATATATTTGCATACGGAAAGTCAATCATGCAAGTCAAAAAAGATAATATGAAACCATCTTCTCTTATATCTGCGTACATTGGCTTTGATAATTTATCTCTACGAGGACCCGATCCCGTATGAAAGAAAAAACACAATTTCAGAGCACATTTTTTGTTTTCAGCAGTGACGTAAATAATGTGACGATCTCATCTTTCACATCCTAACCTTTTGCTGTTATTGTGCCTCCGAAGATGGTATATTCAATGTATAAAAGAAACATTCAGCACATAAAGAATTTAGATGTGGGACATGTGACTTGGGCCATGGCCCGTGGGGTACAAGAGGATTCGATTAAAAATGGTCACCGCAGGCACTTTATACAAACCGATCTACAATTCTACATATTAAAATGCAGTAGACAAGGTAGAAACATCAACAAAAAGGATCTCACACAGAATATATGGCTCCTCAGATCGTTAACATAGGCTCCCAACATCAAATAACGATTTTGTATGTTTCACCAGTACTTAAAACATATTACACTGACTATTTGTTTGACGAATTCCTGCAAGCAATTTTTGTTTTTAAAGAAGACCACAATGAAAAAGAAGTTTTACAGTACAGAACCCCCTACAAATCGGTTTGTTAGATGGAGGGGGGGGGGGGAGGATTTTGTTAGTGGAAAATTAAAGTTCACAAAATTTTGCAAAAGAGTTTACAAGATTGTGTGTACAGCCGATGCACTAAGTCTTCGCAAGATCACAAGCTGTCAAAACAGTTGCCCGTGTAGTTTGAACCTGATCGGGAGTACAGACCACCTCCGCCGTGTCTTAATCACAAGCAGGATGAATAATCTGAGGCCCGATATCTGAGCCCAACTCTACAGGGTTAAGTAAACCGACCATCTATGGTTCAAGGTCGCCCGGAATCACCCCTTGATCCGTTTACCCTAGTTGTTTCCCATAGAATAGCCGATTACCACCGTGGTGATACAACACTTAGATCGATCGCAAAGACAAAAACAAAGGTTTCCAACACGCACTTGAAAATTGTTATGTAAAATTATGTGAATTTTGATTTTCCATAACTTTCAATATACAACACTTAGTACAGACACAGTGTACATGCGCTTGTTACTTAATTATTTATTAAGGTTACAATAGGATGGATCTGTGTTAAAACCTGAGATAACACTCTCAGTTGTGGGTTGGATCTGTTATAATTATTGTTACAATTGTGCATGCACAGTTTTTAGGGTCATCTTATCTCTGTATGTATCCTCTTCAGTTAAAACTAATTTTGGCCGGTGCAAACAAAATTAGGAACAATTATTTAAGGATCTTTGCAGTAGAGAGAAGAAAGTGAAGTTGGTTGTTTTCTACCTTTAATCACTTGGCTACCACCAAGCTCAAATTCGAATGGGGTTCCCCTTTCAAAGCTCGAATCGAAAACGGTGCCATCAGTAAGTTTTCCCTGCAAGACAAGTGAAAGTTGGTGTCAGCTAATAAAATGTTTTCAGAACAAATGTGAAGCACATCCCATCGAGGAAATCCTATCAATTAAAACAAAGTACGGCGTTTAACTTTCAAAACTAAATAACTAAACTAGTAGTAGTTATAATGATAGTTGGAGAGCATGTATCACAAACCCCTTGATAGGTCATACATGTACATCAAAATTAATCAACCATTTTTGGTCAAAAGTAGTCAAACATTATAAACTAAAGAACAAGTATGACTACATAGAATTGTGTCTATGGCGTCTATGTTGTACTATTTGTTTGCGAGTTACATTGAAATATGATCTTCACATATCACAATTGTATCAGCACTATATGTGCTTCCAAAGACATCCGGTCATTAACTGAAGAGTTCCAATTAATATAAGACTCAAGAAAGAACAACCTAAACTGATATTTGGAGAAACTAGATGACTACTAACAAAGAAAATAAAGTAGGACGAAACAAAAACGATATTTGTTTTTTACCTGCTATTATTATTCCTCGACAGTAAACACTTCTAACTTTCATAACCAGGAACCATTGACTTGATTCATGCATCCGAAAAAGAGACTTCCAAACATTACTATTGTTTTACCAGTTGTAGGTTCTTGTGTAAGACGCTCTTGTGGCCGTCCATATGCTTAAGTTAGACCAAAGTGAAACTGAACGAATGACTCAAGTAGCAAAAAGTTACTATTTATCATCCTTACTTCACTTGTTCACATATCCGAGCTCGATCAGGATTCAGAAGAGAATCTGACATCACCCATCCCTGCACATGATCATTCTAATAATAAGCGCGAAACAAACCTCATACCGTAGTGGTTGTTATGTTAATACACATAACCTATTGAATGGCTTTATTTAAAAATTAGAGAATAAGATCTTACTGTAATCATTTTGATATGACAAATTATTTAGAGCAACTGATTAACTTGAACAAACATTCTTTTGGGTCTACCCAACCCGAACTGTTTTGACCCATACATAAAAAATTACACTTTTTGACAAGATAACCATTTTGCCACCTTCAGCATTCTTGTTTTGAATCCATGATCCAATTCTGGGTACTAACAACATAATCCAACATGATAACTAGATTATAAATTTGGAATAGGGATGTAGCATCTCAAATGCGGCATGAACTTGCAACCCATTTCTCAGACATTGACACAACGACGGATTAGACACCTAGAGGTAGTAATATTGGCAGGTAGAACAAGTTGAGAAATGAGTCAATACAGATAAACTTCAATATAGGTCAAATCAGATCAAGTGACACTATTTTTTTACACTAGTCCTTTTATTAATATAAGACTCAAGAAAGAACAACCTAAACTAGACAAATGGAGAAATAAACAACAAAAAATGCTAATAATCTCACCCGATAATGAACTTTGATTTTGTCACCTTTTGTGTGCTTGTATCTCACAAGATGCTGGCTTATGCTGCAACAATAAAAGAAACAGAGAATGATGAATCATTTTGCTATTAAACTAAGGCAATATGGCCATAACATATCAACTAATAATGAAATTTAGCCAAACGACAACCTTAATAAAAGTAAACCAACTATCACAAGAAATGATAGTTATGTGTAATGCAACGATCACCTATTAGCAAACACGGAGTATCTTATTTCGTTCCATTATTCACAGGCACACAGCTTATAAAAGCTATGTCATCTTCACAGCAAACCCTAACCCTAAATCGAATCCAATCATTTTACCGTAACCCTAAATCGAAAAACAAGGTTGTTAGCGGTTGCTTCAGCTCTGTATGTGTCTAATTGCTACAGTTGGGCTTTAGATCTGTGAGTGTATTTTGTGTGTGTGCGGAGATTAACCCTAGATCTGTGAGTGTATTTTGTGTGTGTGGAAATGAAAGGGTAAAGTGAGAGTGAGAGACACCAGTACTACTGGAGTGTATACTGAAGTAATTTTTAGTATACAACGTAAAAATATTAAAAATATTAAAAGTATACAAAATATTAAAAGAATTAAAGAGTAATTTTGTTTGGGCTTTATATAGTCGGCTTATGGCTTATTTGGTTTTCAGCTTATGTTTCATAAGCTCACTTTTTATGGCTTATTTTGAAACCTTTCGGACTTTCGGCTTATATAAGCTTATTATGTCATAATAAACTTATATAATCCAAAAAGTTTCAAAATAAGCCACAAAAAGTAAGCTTATGAAACATAAGCCGGAAACCAAATAAGCCATAAGCCGGCTATATAAGCCCAAATAAACACCCCCTAAACATATTTCTATGGACTATGGTCCTATCAAAATGCCATATACTCCCAGCCTAGGCAGATAACTAGCTACAGACTAATGCCTACCATCATTGAAAATGATACTATGCTTATTAACCCATCTTACAAAAACTGAGTGTCACACTTCCTTAAACCATAAACCAAAAAAAAAAAAAAAAAAAAAAAAAAAACCATTATAGAGAACCACCTAAAAGATCAAACCCTTAAACCATTTATGATAACAATAAAGATTCATAAATTTATATAAATATACCTGAAAAAGCCTTCTCTTTTGTTTATGACTTTGGGTTATCACTTGTCAACGTGTCTAATTGTTTATGACTTTGGGTTATCACTTGTCAATGTGTCTAATTGCTTCAGATCTGTGTGTGAGAGAAAGAGTAACTTGATTGGGTAGAGTAGGAGGAAGGTGTAATTGATTGGGAATAAGGCAGCCATCGGATTTATTAAATTAGGAAGAAGCTTAACTCTAAATGTGTTCATCTATGTATTTTCTAATTGCTTCAGATCTGTGAGAAAAGAAATTTAAAAGAAGTGTGTTTCATATACTTAGGGTGTATTACTGTAGTATAAAAATTAAAAATGGGTTATACTATATAAGCCCCCCTTACTATGTGGGCTCCGCTTATTCTGGTCAACATGTACAAATTTTAAAGCGCGCAGTACAAGAGGCGGTAGCACATGAAAAGTCAACACCCCCTATAGGAGGGCTTGAATAACTCATCCCATTAAAAATATTAAAAGTAGCATAAATGTATTTCTATATAAAATTGTACCATCTACCTAACAAGTCGCCCAAGTATAAGGAATAGTGGGACCCAGTCGTCCAAGACTTTTGTACTATTATATAATAACATAAGAGAATACTTTTTTACAAAAAGACAAAAAATCCAAAGTCGCCCAAGTTATGTAGGTCCCAGTCGCTCAAGAAGTACATACTGCAAGAAGTATATCTTAGTACTTTAGTGGGGACATATATAGGGACACATGTCACCATTATATGAGATTCGCCCAAGTTTTGTTGAGCGACCTGATCCCTAGGGTATTTAGAGAAAAAAAAATTTTTAGGGCATCTAGGGTAAACACCCTTCTACCTTTGGGGCATTTAAAGAATTTTCCCTTCTTTATTCCTACTCACTTACATACAAATCACAAAACAGTAACTAGAATAATGAGATATACTATGCATGCATGTGCATGTTTTATTTATACGTGTATGCATATGTATGTGCTTGGTAATAAGATTAATTCTTTATATTCTTGTTTTGAAGAAGAGTGATGTGTCCGATTCGATCATGTATTATAACATCAAACCCTAGTTGTTGTGATGTTTTATTTTGTGATACATGAACTTAGCTTTTCACATTGAGACGCTACTAATACGTGTGTACAAGAACGGAGATCAAGCTTACTTTAGCTTGTTGTTATTTGCCCTATTCGACTACATAGTGGTCAATCCTCAATAAACTCTATTTAGGGTTTATATTGTTCTTGGTGATCACGTGGTTTCTTGTTCTTGCTAGAAACCTAAAGGTACGCATCTATTTAATTTTTAGTTAATTATTTACATGTTATTGTAGATCCTAATTCCGCTGTGCTACATGCTTTGATGTTATTTGTTTATGGCTATTAGTTTATTAGATTAAGTTTTATGATTATAATATTCTAACGGTTTAGGGAATATGTGACCATTATTTGTCGTCACTAATACTTGTCATTGTGACAACTTAATGACCACATTTTGTAACGGTCACTAATTCTGTGGCAATGACAAAAATGTTGGTAACTAAACTATGTTAATAGAGACCAAAGCATGAGTGGTCACAAAATAATTGGTCACTAAACTATGTTTATATATCTTTTACATAACTACGTACAAATGTACAATTAAGGTTAAGAACAGTTGTAGTCATTAAGTTATACATATATTTGTTACTAGAAATCATGAACGATGAGCAAGAATTTAAGCAGACAAACATCCGATCCCATATCGAGTATTTGGAAATACTAAGAACAACCCACTACACACAATCCCAACCATCAACGGAAAACTCTGCATAACTTCATCAATTTCTTTCGTGTGCCTCGGAAACAAACAATTTGTGACCCGATGATCAGAAAACGCAATGGCTAAGAAAACCATGGATGACATCATCGCGTGAACAAAGTCACTAAACCCAAGTTTATACCTTTCATCTTTAGGCACTTCAATACCTGACCTGGTGGGGCTGATTTAAAGACTATAAGCCCCCAAGGGCTAGCAAAACCATAATAAGTCTTTTCATCAGCCCCACGAAAACTATCATAAAATTAAAGAAAAAACAAGAAGTTGTGCAAATCCCGAGCAGAATATTTATCATGAGGGTTGTGACCATTGTGCATTCGCCTTTTCCATAGACAGAAGGAAGCACCAATTCAAAGGTTAGTAGGGTCCCGGTTGGGAGGAAGTTTACGAGCATTGAAGTCTTGGAGAGTGTTTTTTGGACCCCGTTTGATATTGCTCGCCTTCTTCGAGCCCCACTGGAGGCGTTAAAGCCTGGTGGCGGCATAGGAGGCGGTTGTGGTGGGTCCTGGTTAAAATTGGCTTGTGGGGATGGGGTATAGATTCTGACACCAACTTCATTTTGCTGTTCCATTTTTTATTTTGGAGTAGAATGTGGTATGAATGTTTGATTTGGATTTTGCTGTATGTCTTATGCAGAATGTTGTGGTAACTGGTAACTGCAAATATTAACTTTGGGACGGTTATTAATGGCCTGTCTTTAACCGTCTTACATTTGGGTTTTTTTCAAAGATTTGAACTTTGTATCCTGATTTTATAATGTTTAGTCATTTTACCTTTAAAAGTTGTTACATTTGCCCCTTATAAAAGAAATCAGACATTTGTCAGAACTGATATGTAGAGAGAAAAAAATGTGTGATCATGATCAATAGAAGTGTTCAATAACTTCAGAATAAAATAATAAATTATAAGATTTTCGCCGTAAAGAAATAAGTACATCTAATTTGGGAATTTAGCATTTCAGGTTATATAGTGTTGTTTGCAACAGTATAGGCTGTATAGCAAACACACATCCTACAGGAGATTGACTACCAAAAGTCAACAACTACATAGAATATTTTACATACCCGTTACAATATAAGGAAAATTGCACCCAATATGAGCAATTTGGGGCTCTTACTATAAGTTAAATCATAAAAAACCGCCAGTTTCACAAAACCGATTTCGCGCTTACTGTATATACATACATGTTACCACTTCAGGACTTCTTTCTTGAACTTGATGCTGACTTTGAACACCCGACACCATCAGAACCACCAGATTGTGATGAACAAGAGCCACTTTTCTTCAAGGACAGACTCTTTTTTATCCGGTTTCGGTTAAGCAGCAACATAGCATTACGTGGTGGTGCACTCAGTGCCCCTTCAACACAATTTCCCGCCTGAACACATCCCCATGGTCTAGATGATGGTCCATCCTCGCGAACAGCTCTGGCCCGTGGGAACCCATTTTTTACCTTCGATGAAACCCGTTGATCAGGAGAGCTTTTGGGTTCAGATTTAGCACAACAAATGGGACACGGAGGGTCCCCTTTTTGTGCTTTTGGTGTTGTTTGGTCCAAGCAATCAGCATGAAAGACATGACGACATGAAAGAACTCCTGTGACTGGCATATCTCCATTTCTGGAACTCCAAGGCGATCTCTGTGAAATAAACCGCTCACACAGGCTGCATTTGTGACCATTGGATCTGTTGAAAGAACCACGCTCCATTGGTTCAGAAACATCTGAAAACTCAAAATCATCCAGATCATGAAATTTTGGGGTGTTCGTTTGGACTGGAAGTGCCAAGGGGTGGACGGGTTTGGACATGAAGCAACCACGAGCGGTGAAATTATGGTGGGAAGATAGCGATTTTGATATTGGATCGTAATCGCTGCTGTCTGAATTGGAAGAAATGGAAGCTCTGCCATCATGGGGAGCGGAAAGTCCCTACAAAAGAACTTGCTTCATCAGAAAGTGTAATATTTTGGTTGGGAAGGCAAGATGGTTCCGTTGTGCAACAGCCTAACAGGTCAAAATAGTTTAGATGAAAGTTGTAACAGGTAATTTGTTAAGGCAGGGCAAAGTGGACTAGGCAGGGGTGAGTCACCCTCAAAAAATTTGATGTCCATTTTTTATTACTCTAGACAACCTAAATCTTTGAATAAAAATGAATTAAGAGGTGTGCATTATATAAAGACTACTTTGAGCAATTTTCAAACCGTTTTGACCTTTTTAGCTACATTTCATATTTGAACTAATTGAAAAAACGCAGCCCAAATCGACCCATTATTAAGCAAAAGGGTCCAAATTATCACCTCCAATACTGAGAATGATAAGTATATAATGATTCATGAGTCATGGGTATGAAAATAAAATACCTCAGAATTCGGCGAAAATGGCAGTGGCCCCAAAACTGCAAAATGAATTGCAGAGCAAAGGTATCAGCATGCAGCTTGATAACATCTATCATTAAAATATGAAACAAATTCTATATATGTTGTGAGCTATGGCCTATGCATATCCTCAAATAAAGTTGACTAAGAATGACACGTTCTCAAATCTTACTAAGCACAAGTGTAGGAAAACCGAACTCGCCCCAAAAAATTGAAAAGTCACATTATAGCAAGATCCCAATCCAAAGTCACCAATTTACAACTTGCAATCAATTGTTGGTGACACTGAGTTTGGTCCACATGTTTTCCCAATTTTGATTTATTAAGAGATATTTTAGATGTTTTAATATTAGTCAAATATGTGCCAAAGTCAAATATTGCAATTCTTTCTGAATAAAGGAGTATGACACATTATAACTAAACTAGACTTCTACAAATCCTATTTTAATCATTTAATGATCAACTACAAAGGTTTATGGCAATCATTTAATCAATTTAAACAACCATCCTTAACAAATGATATATATATATACAGAAGTATGAATGCAGATTTGTTTCGTTACCCGACAACCATCCTTAAATCATTAAAAATAAATGATCAACTACAGAGGCCTGTCTCATTTGTTTTGTTACCCGACAATCCAGATTCAAATATGAAAAGTTGCTCGAAACCACTTCATAACTAACGAATGATCTATATGCGTGTGAGTATGAATGCATAATATAGAGTTGCAAACAATATTTTCACCAAAGCAAGACAAAGAATGCTCCATATGCTCAACGACTAACATCAAACAAAAGTCTATGTAGCTAACTTGCTTAAGCTTCAGGAAATAGTGGCCAAACTCATCGAATTATAGATACCAAAATAGAGGTCAAAATGGGATGGGTAGCCACGACCAGCTAGCTGACCATTTCTAAATTTAAAAAATAATCAATGTATCTCATATAACTACTAAACTATACTATGAAAATCGTTACATAGCATCATTTATCAATAGAAAGATTTAGGAACTTGTAACCATGTGAATAAACTTTGGTGATTTTCTACACGCTTGACACATTTAACCCATTCCTTTATTAACTAAATTTAATCCATTTAACCACAAGATAAAAATATAAGCATAGAACTTGGCAAACCTATTTTCGGAGACCTGGTCAATATTGGCAACTAGATAGAGAGAAGTAAATTGAGTTATAAATAGACATCGATAGTTGCTGTCGTCATGTTAAATTTAAATATCCATTGTTCCACAACCCAATGGCCAATACAAACACAAGTGTCACTAAATTCAACAAGATACCAACAAAGCCTAAGCACACACATACCACAAGGTAACATAGATATAGCAGATGTAAATATCAATGGATGTTTATAAGGTATGAAAATTACCTCTTTTTGATGAATTAGCATTATACTCGTCAAAGCTGATTTCTTGTATTGTAGGAGGAGTCCACTGCTGTGGTGACAAATCAGAAGGACTACTAAAAAACGCCCCATATCCATCAGAAACAGAATGCCGATGATTGGGTACATAATTCCCTCTTAACCAGCTCCTACTTTCTCTACTATTTGAAGACGTTGAAGAGCCATATAAACGACTCCCCTCTTGAGAACCAAACGACTGCCCTTCGTTTTGGAACCGAAAATCCCATCTAGGCGGAGGAGGCGAGAAACTGGTGTTGGTTCTCCAGTAAGGGTCATGTGGACCCATGGACCAGTCCTGACTAACCGCATTAGACCCATGTGGCCTAGCAGCCACACAACAAAGCGAACCCGTCTTAGCTATCTTTTGTAACACTAGTACGTTATTCTTTTGCCTGCCACCTCGAATCCCCAACAATCCACCCAAACTCAACTTCACGCCAAATTTGAAGGTTCACTTATAGTAAAAGCCCTGTCCCCTGAAATGACAGGAAATAAGGTTATCGACCCACGAATAGTGATGTCATAGCATAACATCATGTATTAAACAAAAAATGACGTAATTTTACTAACTAGTTGAGCTAAACATAAACAAAGACCTGATAATTCAGTTAGCAAAGTCAAACCAAAGAATCAAATTTGACTTCTAGAATTAGAAAATAAAAATCGCCGAAAAATAAAGCTTGTATTACAAAATAAGACCCATCTATCAGATGACTAAAACAGAATTAAATTCATTCCAAATATGAACACATTGACCATGAAACTAATTATTATTTTTCCAAAAACAACATAATAATTTATATATTTTAACTTAACAACAGTTGCAAATATATCATCAGGGCCACAATTCATAGATAATAAAACAATTTAAACAGAAAAGGTGGATGATACTTTCAGCATGTATGACACATAATAATTATAACATAAGTGTATGAAAACCTAAGGATAAATTAATATGGGAAAACAACATAAGTACATAGAGAGTGTTTGTGTACTTACTCAAGTTATGATGATTAATGTTGTTGTTGTTGTTGTTGTTGTATATGAAAATGAAAATTAATAAATAAGAACCCTAATAAAACGGTGACTAGTGCCCCCATTTTTTTACTTATTTCTTTTTGTTTTTCTTTTCCTTTTGCCTTTCTATCTTTTTCTTTACTTTTTCTTTTCCAAAAGAATTTCAAATAGTAGTATATAGTACTACATTCATCCTAAAATTATTATCTTCAAATAAAAATCACAAAGTCTTTAAAAAATGAGACCAATACACTCTTCATCTAATAAAATATCATACTCACTCACTAAACAATCATTTGATTTTGCTTGAAACGAAAAAAGACAGTTATTTTAAGACATCTCAAAATCAAAAAAAGGGACAATAATTTTAGACCAGAAGGACTACGTATCTATAGTTAAAAGACTTTTAACCGTCACTAATAAAAGGGTTTATCTAAATATAAAACTGTTATTAACTCGTGCACACTTTTCATAAAACTTTAAGGGAAAAATGATGCCTGCTTCAGATGTAGCAATTGCCTACATTTTCTTTGTAAAAATTAAAAATGTACAGTTTAGTCCCTTCTGTAGTCCTGTTCTGTTCCCCTATTCCCACCCTTTTTTTCAAAGGGAATATAGTCAATTGGCTACATTCGGATGTAGGCATGATATCCCCAACTTATTCATAAAATTTAAAATATATAAAAGTTGATGCCAATGGTTGAGTGCTTATTGGTTTATTATGATATTGATTAGGGTTGCAAGGCCACTTGACCATTTCTAATGTGATCACTAAAATTTTGCATTAAAATAGCGTAAATGAATCATCTTTTTAACATATACTTGCACTAAATATTTTTTTCTCCAATGTTGTACACTGAACCTATTTTATTATTTTAAAATGCATAATGTTGCAACAAATAGTAGAGATATTTAAACTAATACTATATATCAATAGATGAATTTTATATTTGTTCACTTTCATGATTAATTTCATATATACCAAAATACAATAACTGAATACATAAAGTATAATATTTTTAAAGCATGTTTGGGTAAATATTAAATTTTTAAATTTAAGGAGAGGAGATAAGAAATTACCTCTATATTAATATTCGGCTCATTTTGACAATAGTAGCGTGAAGATTAAAATTATATTTTTAATAGAACTTATTTATTAATTTTAGTGTAAAATATCAAATTTTAAATGAAAATGTTGAGTTTTAATTGCATCGAATAATGTTTAGTGTGGTGAATAGTATTGTATCGTGGATTTTGCCCATTATTATTCATCATATTATAATGAGGATAGTGCAATGTTTAGTGCTAACATTAGAGAGTAATTTTATCACTTTTGCGTTAATCTAGTTAAAAAATGTACTCTTTTTTCCATCAACGATTGCCACGTGAAAGCTCTAAGTCAAGAAGCCAAGCCTTTCATATGAAACTTGTTGAAATTATACTACCATGACAATCATATAATAATAAAACCAAATCATCATAGAACACATATAGCGGAAGCAAATGATACATATAACACATAAATAATTAAACCGAATACTAAAGTGAACGTACCTTGATAATTCTAGCAAGAACAAGAATCAAACCGTGCAATATGGATTATGAACCCTAATTAGGGTTAATAGGATTATAGGAATTGCCCCTTACCGATTTTGCAATTCAATCCAAGATTCTTACAATAATGTGTAAGAATCACGTTCTTGTACACACGCACTAAACCGAACTAAAGTAATGCAAGTTAATGATCACAAAATAAAACCAAACGTTATGTTTTATCACAAAATTTCGGTCGACCCTTTTAGGGGTTAGAACCGATCGACTAATGACAAGAAAAAAGGGAAGAAAACTTTAGGTTTAGCTAGTGCACAAGATGTACCAAAAACTAGAACCTTAGGTTTGCTTATATAGGGAATGAAAACTTAGAGCCCAAGTTGGACTTGGATTAGGAAACCCTAATCCTAACCCAAACCGATCGCCCCCCCCCCCCCCCTTTAAGAGGTGGTTCCGGATCCTTCTTGGATACTAATTACATTCTAGTCCTTTCCTTATTTTATTTAACGACCATTAGTCACTTCCGTTAAATACTAACGTTCGTTATTTATTTTGTGATAATTAATAATCAAATATAACATTTTACATTTAATTATTAATATTTAGTTCTCATACGTAATGTGTGCAATCTCGTGATCTCGAGTTCGATCCTAACACACAACTACTATTTTATGTCTATAAAACTAACAGCTCCCACTTAGACATATCATAATAGTTGTGATCACATCGGTTAGCGTCTTGCAACACGCCGATGCCTCTAGTACCACTCGAGTAGGTCTCCTGGAAAAACCTTTAATGATTCATCATTATTATTATCCTTTTGTTTCTAATACTACATCAAATAAAGATATGGATATTATCTTTATTCAAAATTCTGTTTCTCGTTGTTTGTGATTGAGTAAGATTACCAAATCTTCTGAACATATTCAGGGGAGATCTTGGGCATGGCCATGCAAACATCTTGTCAACCCTACGAGGGGCCCAGCAGTATTAAACTCCAAAAATAAATTTGGAGGAACAAATTCTATCTTGACTACGAGCATAACTTATGAACTTTGCAACAATTCCGAAAACAATCCTTATGTCTACCAGTTACGTATAGCGTTAAATTGTTCCACAGAATGCACTACATTCACAACAGTTATCTGGTATCTCAAGTCTGAGGATAACTATTCATGATTTACTTAGAAATATCCATAAGTAATATCATGTAGTTGGGATAAGTCCTATATTCAATTCATTGAATATCATGTGAATTTGGTATGACTACGCATCAATATACTTTCAAGTATATTCTACCAAAACTCAGATTTGTCTCAACATAATGATATTCCCATATCATTAACTGACAACGGACATTTAGAATAACTAAGTCATTCACGGATTAAAACATGCAAAAATTAGGACAACAATATTAAATAATAAATATAAACATAACCAATACTTTATTTCATTAATAAATAATAAATGTTTACAATCATTTATCCAAATACTAAACACATTCATGCATGAAACTACTAGCTAATATAAGTCCAATTCCATTGGATAATTCAGTAAGTTTTTCTTTAGCTAAAGCCTTAGTGAATGGATCAGCTAAGTTATCATCTGTGTGAACTTTCAAGAGATTTATTTCACTTTCGAGGACTTGTTCCCGAACATAGTGATACTTCAGTAGAAAATGTCTGGTGCCCTTCATGACTCCTGTAATAACCCGAAATTTTCGAGTTATTAACTTTCTGTAAACCCGAAGCAATTGATTATGAACTTTAATCAAGTTATTTTATTCACCTTTGCATTCGAAATATTACTATATATTTTTTTTTTACTGAGAAATAACTAGTGAGATTACAAAACGAACCCTGTGACAAAACTCACGTTCCATTTTCACTGGAACCGTACGCGTACCGACACCGTGATAGTATGGCATAAGTTTAATAGGTCCAAACGAAGAATGTACAAAACAGATCATAAAAATAAATACGAACTCGGAGATAAAAACAAATAATTTATGACGACTCTAAAACTCTCGAGCTAGAGATATTTAAACGAAGCCAGATCCGACACAGTCTAGCGAGACCCGGGTATTTAGATTATCCACCTTACCTTTAAACACTTATAAAATTTACACCCTACTCCTAAATAAATAAAAATCTACTACATCCATATATATTTCTTTTCTTCTAGTTTTGTCGGTATCCCCACTAAATTCCAATACTACTACTCCTTTGACTCCATCAATATTTCCTACCCTAACCTTATATCTGCTGCTACTTATCTTTTTTCTTCCTAGTTCTTGTCGACTTCCCAAACCAACCATAACACCATCACCTTTCTACTCCCACCTTCCCACCTTATCCTATTCTCGGCACAACACAATCCTCAAAAGCACCATTCTCACTTTTGCTGCCACTCTCGAAAAACCCAAAACCGAACCATCTCCATCACCAATAAATTAGAGTTGACCAAAAAGCTTTGTCCCATTCTTAGTCACAAGACCTCATAAGAATTAGAATCATATATATAAGGATTTGACACCGATTAGGAAGGTTGGTTTTCCCACAACCCGAAAGCTCGTATGGAGCTATTCTCCTCAATCCAGCATAAATCCGAGCCTTCCAGGGAGAGATCGAATCACAACATTCATCACCAAACACCACAAAAACTGAGAAGTTCTCAAGTGAGGATAAAAGTGAAGGTTGTGATTCGGTTTGGAAGCTAGGATTGCTCGGGTTGGAGCTTTTGGATTCGGGTTTGGAGAACTTGATTAGTGTTCGAAACATTCCACCAAGTTTCAGGTTATTTTTAATACTTGATGCTGTTTGATATTTTTAATTATTCGATTATATGAAAGTTAAGGTTAGGTCGAATTAGGCTTGAATAAGTATGGGTGATTTTTGATGAAAAGATAAATCGATGTAGTTATGTAACTGTGAAAGATTTAAACGGGTCAAATTAGGTGTTGTTATAAAACGGGTCGAAAGGAAAGATTTGACTTAAAAAGTCATTGGGTTAGTTTTGATTGTTAAAAGTTATTAAGGATTAAAAGGATAGCAGTAAGGGTAGTCGAAATCGTTACATAAAACCCGGGCTAGCCTTTGCGTATTCAACCCCTTAGTAACCCAACGACTTGAGCTCGAGTGGTACTCGAGAGTCGTTTAGCAGGCGAGACCGTAGCTTTGACCTTAGTAGTATTCGAACCTCGCCGAATTCTCATTGAGACAGTCTATCTTTTAAATACTACAAATGGCTGTTTTTGTCCCAACGAAAATACCAGGCAAACCACAAAACTCAAAACATGTAACCTGCATTTTCTTTTACAAATAGAAATGGATTTAAGGTTGGCACAGGCCGAAGCCCACTAGGGAGTTGGGATTAAAATTTTATTAGGGCCGCAGCCCATTATGACTTATAAAATAAAATGCAAGGTGTGTTTGGTTATAGAAAGTAAAATGAGAATATCTCATTTTTTTTAAATAGGTTAACACTTAATAAAACCCGAACTAACAACATGTCGAATATTAGCTATTAAAATTGTGACAAAAACGACTAACCGAAATACTAAAAATTGTTATACGACAATAATAATTACGCCGTAAAGTAAATAGTTAACACATGCAACAATAACATGATCGTTTTGAAAATATATAAACTATTTTACGTTCATCAAATATTAATCAAAAATACAAACTAAATTATGCCATACTAATCTAGGTCACGCGTTGAAGTTACTACACACCATTTGATTCCATTGCATCACAGATTTCTACTACTACCAAGGTGAGTTCATAGTCCCACTTTTACTATGTTTTCAAATCCCGTGGGGAGATACATGCTATAAATCTGAACACAAATATTTTTGTATGCTATCCTGATTGATATTGCTAAGTTAATATTGCCTAAGTTACCACCCTGCCAAAAAGCCCCTCATATCATGAACCATTAATCACTTGCGAGTGAACGCGAATTCAGTGAATAGATCTATTGGAAGTTGACGACCCATTTGAAGTTAGCCTGAAATGGTAACCAAATGCACTTTATTCGAATTATCAAGAGTTTGGCAAACTCCTACGACGAGGGCATTATCACCTACATCATTGCTATGATGTGGGCTATTTATATCATTTATTATTACACCTGATGTTAAGGTTTGCGTGTCATGAGGCTTAGGGCAATATATATATCACACTACAATATCATTGTTTTTACTATTATCTGACTTGTGTTCAAACTATTACAAATTAAACACTATGGATTCACTCAACCTTTGTGTTGATCGTTTTAAGCATGTTTTATCTCAGGTATCTAAAGAAGCTAATGGCACGGAGTGGAACAGGGCCCCCTTTTGACGATGTCCAAAAACAAATGTTTTCATTCATCTTAAACATTTTCATTTTGTACTTTTAAATATTATGATTCTGTTGTTGACAACTCTGATTTTAAGATGATGAATGATAACAAATTTTCACAAAACGTCTCTTTCGAGTCGTTTTCTATAATTATGACTACGATCTAAGATGTAATCCCCCAAATTAGACTTCCGCTGCTTCATTACGATTTTTGGGGTGTTACAACTCCAGGCTCATTGGCAAATATGATTGCAGCAGAATTGTCATAATACATATTAATAGGCGATTCAATTGAAGGCATAACACCAAGCCCTGAAATGAATTTCCTAATCCAGACTGCCTCCATTGCAGCTTCTGAAGCAGCTATGTACTCGGCCTCTGTCGCAGACATCGCAATTGTACTCTGCTTCTTGCTCCTCCAGTCTACTGCTCCTCCATTGATAACAAAGACATAACTAGTCTGAGACTTCGCATCATCTTTGTCACATTACCAGGACGCATCACAGAAACCTGTAACATCAAGTTCTGTAGCTGGATTTCCACCATACACAAGAAACATATCTCGCGTATGCCTAAGATACTTCAGAATATGTTTAACTGCAATCCAATGTTTTTCACCTGGATTCTATTGAAATTGACTGATGATATTTTGAGCAAATGCCACATCTAGCCTTGTGCATCTCACCGCATACATAATAGATCCTACAGCCAAAGCATAAGGAACTTTACTCATGCGTGCCACCTCTGCAGGTGTTGAAGCACAATGCTCACTACTCAAGCCATGTTTTACTTCCATTGGCAAATATCCTTTCTTGGAATTTTGCATATTGAATCTCTTCAATATTTTGTCAATGTAAGCACTTTGACTTAATCCGATTAACCGCCTTGATCTATCTCTATAGATCTTGATTCCCAGAATATATGCAGCTTCTCCTAAATCCTTCATAGAAAAGCACTTTCCAAGATATGCCTTAACCTTTTGCAAACTTGGAATGTCTTTTCCCATGATCAATATGTCATCAACATATAGGATAAGGAAAATTGCATTACTCCCACTAGCTTTGTGATATACACATGGCTCATCAAGATTCTGAGTAAATCCAAACATTTTGATTTTCTCATCAAATCTTTATTCCATTGCCGTGATGCTTGCTTCAATCCATAAATGGATCTTTGAAGTTTGCATACTCGGTTTGGAAATTTTGGATTCACAAACCCCTCAGGCTGCGCCATATAGATGTCTTCATCTAGGCGACCATTTAAGAAGGCGGTTTTAACATCCATTTGCCAAATCTCATAGTCATAATATGTTGTTATAGCTATGAGAATCCTAATAGCCCTAATGTCAGCTACAGGAGAAAAGGTCTCCTCATAGTCAACACCAAATGTTTGAGTAAAGCCTTTAGCTACCAAATACCAAATGTTTGAGTAAAGCCTTTAGCTACCAAACGGGCCTTATAGGTGTGTACATTGCCATCCATGTCAGTTTTCTTCTTGAAGAGCCACTTACTCCCAACTACCTTGGCATTAGGAGGAAGGTCTACTTCAATCCAGACATTGTTATCTTTCATGGATTGCATTTTCCCATTCATAGCAACTACCCATTTGTCCTTTTCAAGACTCTCAATGGCAGCCCTATAATTAGTAGGTTCATTAAGATCCCCTAATATAGTTTCCTCAACTTCTACGTTAAGACATAGACGTTCAGGTGCTTTCACATGTCTTGAAGACTTGCGAATGGGAACAATGTCAACTTCAGGTGGAGGACCCAGACTTTCAGGTTCCACAGGAAGTACGCTAGTGTTTTCAGAAGGTAATGTATCTATATGATCATCTTCCAGATCATATACTCTCCCACTGAATTCTTGAGATATAAGTTCCTTTTCTAAAAAGTCTCCATATCTTGCAACAATTACTTTGTTTTTAGGAGGATAGTAAAAGTAGTAACCCATTGTTTCTTTTGGGTATCCTACAAAGATACACTTTACAGATCTCTGTTGGAGTTTATCTGCTGAGTCACGTCTTATATACGCCTCGCAACCCCAGACCTTTAAATAAGACAAGTTCGGAACCTTTCCATTCCATATTTCATATGGTGTCTTATCAACCTTCTTTGTGGGAACCATATTCAAAATACGAACCGCAGATTCTAAGGCATAATCCCAAAAGGATAAAGGAAGAGTTGTAAAATTAAACATTGATCGTACCATATCTAACAATGTATGATTTCTTCTCTCAGATACACCATTTTGTTGTGGAGTATATGGAGATGTGAGATTCTAGACAATTCCATTCTCAGCTAAATAATCTTTAAACTCTTGGCTTAAATATTCACCGCCTCTATCGGATTGAAGAGCTTTAATCTTCTTTCCTAGTTGCAATTCTACTTCTGCTTTAAAAACCTTAAATGTTTCAAACACCTCATGTTTATGTTTAAGTAAATAAACATAACCATAACGGCTGAAATCATCAGTAAAGGTTAAGAAGTAGCTAGCACCTTTCCTTGACACATGTCTAAGTGGTCCACACACATCAGTATGTATTAAACCAAGTAGACCAGAAGCCCTTTCCATATTACTATGAAAAGGTTTCTTCGTCATCTTCCCAGATATACAAGACTCACATTTATCATATGATTCATCATTGATACTTTTCAAAAGCCCATCATGTTGCAGCTTTTTCATGCGACTCTTGCCTATATGAGCAAGTCTATAGTGCCAAAGGTAAGAAGAATTCAAGTCAGACTTAATTCTCTTACTAATGCTATACATTGAATTATTATTGGACATATTATCATTCATATCAATTTCAAGCACACCATTAACAACAATAGCATTAAAATAAAAAACATTATTTAAAGAAACTGAAATTCCATTGCTACTGATAATGTGATTAAAACCAAGATCCAATAAACATGAAAAGGAAACTACACCCCTAACAATTGAAGGTGCATAATGACAATTGTTTAATAACAGTACTAAGCCCGAAGGCAAAACTAAATTAAACACTCTTATGGCTTCAACAGATGCAGGTGCTCCATTTCCTACATGCAGATATTGCTCCCCATAGGCTAGCTTTCTTTCCACTCTAAATCCCTGCAGCGTATTACAAATGTGAATACCGCATCCAGTATCATATACCCATGAATTAATTTTATGATTTAGAGTAAATAATTCAATCATGTGTAAGTTACCTGAAGTGCTGGCGCCCGAGTGCCCAGTCTTCTTATTCTTACTCTCCCGCAACTCTAGGATATAAAGAGGGCAGTTCCTCTTCCAGTGACCCACTACATTATAGTAGTGGCAAGCCTGATCCTTCTTAGAATTATCCTTCTGCTTAGTAGGGTTTTTCTTGGGTGGAGGTGGAGGTTGATAAGCCATAACTTGCTTACGCTTATCAGCCTTACCCTTACCCTTACCCTTACCCTTCTTGTTCGTAATAGGATTGTTAATCCTACCCCTTTGAATAACAAGTACCTGGGGCGTAGGAGAAGTCCTTGGTGGTAAACCCTTCTCGTAATCAATAAGCAATGCATGTAAATCAGAAATTGTCTTCCCCACGCAATGCATATTGAAGTTACGAACAAAACCACCAAAATTCCTTTGTCAGGGATCTATTGATTAAGTTGATGGCAATGTCCTATTCATAGACTTTGCCCAGTGCTTGTAGTTGATCCATGTAACCTTTCATTTTCAACACATGAGCACCAACGGGTTCACCTTCTGCCTGTTTGCAACCATGTAGAGATTCCATTAAGTCATAGACCTCAACATTAGTTGGTTTTTCAAACATCTTCCTGAGTTCGTTTATCATGTCCATTGGGAAGTAATTCTCAAACTGCTTTTAAAGAGCAGGTGTCATCACCCCCAACATTAAACAGGCCACATCATTATGCGTCTTATACTCAGTTTTCCACGCTACTTTTACTTCATCAGTAGTAGTTGCAGGTGGTTCAGCAAAACAAGGCTTGGTCAGATAGTCAAGTTGGTCAAGCACTCGCAGGACAATCCTGAGTGAACGAAACCAATCATTGAAATTCTGTCTGTGATTCGTCGTTTTTAGTATATTTTATTTCCGAAGGAAAAGGCAACGTATGCGTTTTCCCCGGGTCGTTTCCCAACGAAGGTCGAATATCGAGTCTTTGTTCCGGTGTCGAATATGTGTAGTGAATGTGTGTGAAAAAGAGTGATTGATTTGATTTTATACTACGAACAATGAAATAATAAAAGTAAACTACTAATTAATCTAATGAACAATTAAACTAAGCATATAAATTTAAAAATGAAAATTTGAAATTAAAAACGTTATGCGACGTATTATAAAACGTAACTAAAAATGATTTTGTGAAATTTAAAACCTAAAAATATAAAAATAATTTTCCTAGATTAAAAATGATAAAAGAAAATTTTTGGAAAAAGAAAAATATTTTTTTTTACTTTTTAATAATTTTTTATGAATTAAAACTATTAGAAACTAATTAGGTGATTTAATTAAAATGCAAAAGTAACTTTGAAAAAACTATTTTATAAAAGAAAATTAGGAAATAGTTTATAAAGAACTAAAGGTACTGAAATTGTAATTTAGAAAAACTACCATATATAAGAAATGAAAGAAAATTAAAAGTTTATAAAAGCTAGGGACTAAAGTTGTAAAAACTGAAACCATTATAGATTTAATAAAAGACAGGGACTGAAATTGCCAAAACAACAAACTATTTAAGACTAAATTCTACTCAGTCACCATTTAAACCAACTCAAAAAATACAGGGACCAGAAGCGACAAACTCATAAACTTATTTTATTTTCTATATCAGTACATACTCCTCACAAGCTATTTTCAAAAGCTTATAACAAGCTCAAAACTTATCCAATTTTAAAGATGAAAGCTGTTTTGGAAAGCTTATCAAGCAAAGTTTACTAATATCCGAAAAGCCCTATGACAAATACTCAATTGCTTAGCTGAATTTAGCCTAGAACAGTAGCCAAAAGAATCTGCTGCACTATTTTTTAAACTAAATCAACTACTTAAAACTAAAACTAAATTAACTCAAAATTTGCAATTGTAAATCAACTCTAAAACTAAACCAGATTTTGCAAACTTCTTTTAAACTACTTAGATCAACCTCAAAAATTGCCGCTATGTAAACTTAATCAGCTACTAAAGCAGAATTAACAAACAAAAACAGTAATATAATCTACATATGAAATAGCAGACAACAATGCTAAAAAAAACATACTAGTCTAACAAGTGATTCTGCTGCAATACAGATTAACTCAGACTAATCAACCAGGCTTTAACAAACCATGAAAATATCCCCAGAACAGCTACTATCGAACCCAATTTCCTGCTTCTCTCGACCCCATCAGCATAACCAACTTATCATTTCAACTTCTCTCTGACTTTTATTTTATGAGAAACAAACAATATGGATGTAAACTAAAGCTTAACATAAACTTAAAGAAAATTCAGATGAACAGCTTAATCAATAAGCTTAGAAATATTTTTTCTCTTTTTTTTTTTTTTTTTTTTTTTTTTTTTTTTTTTTTTCAACTGAAGTATTACTAATACAAAAACAATACTGAATAAAAATTTTAGATTCAAGAACAATAAACTACCAAAAAAACAAAATTGATTTAAACTTTAATTCGGATTCAAATAAACTTGGTTTAAGCTAGAACATCAACCTTTAATTCGGATACAAATAAAAGCGACTTAAAATTTAAACAATTACAATAAAATCAAAACATTAAGAACAATTACCGATTACAAAAATTCTGATAAAACCAAAATTAAAGTTCGACTGAAAAAATTAAAGTAACAATAAAATGATTAATATTAAATCTAATCTATCTAAAAAAAACTAAAAACTAACTACTAAAAAGACTAGCCTCCAACGAGAAGTGATCCCCTGGTATTTATAAGCCTCGACCGATCCTTCTCGAGGGTCCATGCTGGCGATCCGCGTATCATCAGCTACCCACCACCCTTGGATCTTCCCTTTATCTCCAAGCTTCAACTCTTGACCGTACGATCAAAACAGCCACGCGTTCGGACCAATCATCTGCTGCCACGCGTCATTCTTTGTGTCAGGATTATCCTCGAAGTCCGTGCAATGACTGAATTACCCTTAATTGTGGTAATTTTTCGGGTTAAAATTTAGGGTTCATCCGGTTTGGGGATTTGGGGGTGAAAACTTGTGGAGCGGCATGTGAGAAAAGATAAGAGGGTGTGTTTTGTTTATTTGACCGAGTTGACTGAGTGGGAGTATTTAGCTTTTGACCGATTGGGTTATTTTAGTGTTGGGTCGGGTTTAGGGGTATGGGGAGTTGGATCCGGTTTGCTAAATGGGTGGTGTTAAGGTTGGGCCGGCGATGTTGGGTTTTATAGTTTAGTTGAGTGGGCCGGTTGTGGGATGGGGTTTATTTGAAGGTTGTGTTAATTGTTTTAAGGATTAAAGGTTGGGTAAGTTTTGAAGTGGGTGATAATTTTTAAATCCGGTTTTTGTGTTTAGTTTTAGGATAAAAAATAGTTTAGCCAAGGACCAAAGATGTAATTCATGAAACCTCAAGGACCACATTTGCCATTTCTCCAAGAATAAATCCAAGGGCTTAATTTGACAATTTCTGATAGATGGAGGACCTCGGTTGACTTTTTGACCATAATTTCTCCTCGGCATCGGCTACAAATAACACTTCCATATCTCGTGCTCGGTTTCCCGGTTCTTTGCTTGATTTTGTCCTTTTCTTTGATATCCGAGCCTGCATATGTAAAAACACAAAAACACAATATATTTGGCATTTTGGTCGGGTTTTTGGTCTTTTTGGGTCCGGTTTTGGTCTAGAAATGGTATGTGTTTAAGCACATACCAAAATTCCCCCAGACTAAGCTATTGCAATGTCCTCATGCAATGTTATAAGAACACATTTTCAAAACCAAAAATTTCCAATCTCTTTTTACTAACTTTGAGAAGTAGCAAAATTTTCAAAAGAGATCAAGAAATCTTAAGTTCTAAAAACTCCCCGAATTTCCTTTTATTCTATTTTTGTATTTTTCTCATTATTCAAGTGACGGCTTTTGTTGACAATCATTATCTTTCGATAACTTTTAGGGTCTTCGAGTAGGAAACACGACACAAGAGGAAGTGACCATATGGATAAAATTCGTCGTTCCTAATTTTTCACGAGTCCCCAAACTAAGCTTAAAAACGAAATCATTGTTATTTACAAGTTAGATTGCCAACACTACTCAAAAAGCTAATTGTGGACTTCTCGTTCCCAAATTCCTATTTTTTCTCTATTTATTTTATTTTTGGTGAGAAATGAATTTCTTCAAATTCTCGTTTCGATAATTTTTTTAATCCGATAAAGATACCTAGTTTAGACGCTAAGTAGTTTCCAAAACTTTCCTCGAAAACCGTTGCATACAAAAATGAGGTCCATATCAAGGTCTCTGATTTAACACGATTTTGAGGATATCCCTTTTATTTGCGACCGAAACAACTCATCTACGAGTCCAGAGACGGAAGCCTTTATTAGGAAACCTCGGAGTCGAAATTTGGCATTATTAACATTATTTAGCACATTAACGTATTTGATCCTTGGCCCTTTATAACAATCACAACATCGGCTGCGAACCGGCAAGATGTGATAGTCTATTATGACCTTGGAATTTTTCCTCTGCCTTTATTAGAAGTCTACAACATCGGCTGCGAACCGGCAAGATGCAGAAAACTTTTTATGGCTTTGGATTATTATTATTATTTATTATTCATTATATATTTTGCCAAATCCCGAGTCCTACGGCTTTTATAACAATCCCAACATCGGTTGTGAGCCGGCAAGATGGAATAGTCTATTACACCGTAACACTGGCAGTACCTTGATGTGTACCCAACTCTTATAAGCAAGGATTCTCTTAAAAAGGATTAAAAACTAAATTTCGCCAAAACCAAAATAGCTTTAATTATTTATAGAGTACTATTTTTGGTGAAACAAGCTGATGGGAACAAAAAACCACAAATAACTTCGATGAGCTCTAAAGAGAACCACTACTCCACGTTTAGCAATCTGACTTATAAACAACTCTATCATTTCTCGTTCTTCGCAAATTTAAAATCTTAAATAATAGGATCCGCGAATGCTTAGCCTTATAATCAAGCCATGCATATATAAAGTCAAATACGGGAACTTGCAAACTCTTAAAAAGAATTCGCATTTTCTAGCTCCTTGTGTAAAAGACTAGCACGAGCTTATAGATTATAAACGGTTAAGGAGACAAGCTAGGGCTCAACACGCCCGGTCAAGTCAGAATTTTATTCCTACTCTACCCAGCGGAAAATCAACAAAAATGTCAAAATTTATTATATTTTTGCAAAAATTTTTAAATTTTTCTCATTTTTTTGGATTTTTTTTAAAATTGGAGGAAAAACGGGATTGCACGAGACAATAGCAAAAATGCAAGGCAAAAATCAAATCGAAAGATTACCCCCCCCCAGACTAGAACGAGACATTGTCCTCAATGTCTTAAAGGTAAGGGTTCTCCTACATAAATCTAAGGCCGTTTATTAATTATGCCAAAAGATAGATGCAAAACGATAAGATTTAGGATATCGGATAAGCAGCGGATGATGAAACTCGAGTAGCGTGAAGGAAACTACGAGCACGAGAGTCTTCATCATCGGGCATTCCTGGACATATCACAGAAAAAACACGAAACACAAGATACGGAAGAGGGGATCCCTCCTCACTCACTTTATTAGAAAATAGATAAGAAGATAAAAGGATAAGCATGGGGTGCCTCCCACGAAGCGCTTGTTTTTGGTAACCGAGTCACATGAGCTTGACTCGACCCCGAATTTATTTGTCCTTGGGGGAGCAAGTAACGGACACCCGGCATGAAAGAACGGAGATGCCGGGGTCAAAGACGGTGTCTTCACTCCCTAAGGAGTGAATGAGAGGAGAAGTCACCGGGTAGGTGAAGAAAGGAAGAAAGATCATTATCAGAATGGGGACCCATTCTTCGTCATCAAAGCTCTTGAACACCTCGGGAGGGAGGGTCGGGGTGAAATCATTGATAGTCAAACTCTTAGGATAGAGTACATCTCCCCCCGGGTCATGATCTTCCTCAAAATCATAGAAATCATACTCTGGAGGAGATATGATATGATTCTTATGAAGTTTGTCTTTGAGCTTGAGCTCTGAAAGGATATACGGAGGTGGGACATGTGCTATACTTTGTATGCTAGAAGTTTGCACCTCGTCCATTATTGTCTCCGTATCTGACTCATTACTTGTAGAGTCCTTGGCCTCGACGTTCTCTAACCCCTCATCAAAAAGAGGATTAATAACACTGAAAGTGTACTCTTTATTATATTCAAAAAGAGGATTAGAGAAAATTCCGGAAGTAATCTCGGAAACGTCAAGGGAATCTCCATAAGATTGTGAATCAAATTCACCGTCAAATATTTCCTTAGACTCACTTGGGATTGGGACGAGGTTCTCAACATCGTCTGATTCCGTTGCTGGAATAGTGTCGAGATGCTCGTCCCCCATTTTTAGAGAGTCCTCGGGTTCTTTGGTAGGAACGACGGGTGCTATTTGAGGGAAGGTTACCGGAACAAATCTCTCCTCGTCATCATCGGAATCATCGTCATAGGTAGATACCCTTTGAGGGAAAAGGTTGATCGTAATTTTCTCATTATAATCGTCGTAAATAAAAGACTTTTGATAATTGGATGCTCTTTCCTCGGCAAGTAATTCTTCTATAGACTTCTCATGATGATTGGGAGTAGAAGTATAATGTTTAATCACTAATCTCTTAACTTCTTGGAAGTCTTCCCAAATTTTTTCAATTTCGCTCATTCTATCTTGATTTGGACAATTGCCGGGATTTTGTGGGGGTTGGTTAAAACCATGAGAATTGTAACACAAATTTGGCTCAAAATAAGAATTATCAAACGATCCCCCACAATTTTCAAAATTTGACGAACTTTGAAATGAATCACCATTATAATATGATACTTGCTCATACGAGTTTTGAAAAGGAAGATTGAAATCGTTTTGAGGATAATTATCAAAACTCGTATCACAAGCATAAGACGTTTCAGCACTCGGGACGTAGCATATACAATTCGTGTATCCACATTGATTACAAAAACATTGTCCGCACGGTGATCCTTCATTGGATGGGTTTCCACAACTAAAACAAGTGTACGAAGGTGGTGGTGGTGGTGTCGGATAATAATCGGGAACGTTTGAAAAATTGTTAAACGAATTGTAAATATATTCGGGAGAATTACAATTCAAACAAACGCCATCATGAATATCACTACCACATTGTTCACACGTACACCAAACACATGAACCTTCGAAGAACGGTTCTCCACAATTAAAACAAGTCGGATCCATAAGAATTAAACATAAGAGGGTGAAGAGAAAGAATTATCGGTTTAGAGGATTAGAAGTTAAGAATTAAACATATAAGAGAAGACGAAGAGTATTTTTGGGATTTTCATAAAAACAAAAATCAATTTGAAAAAGAAAATATTTTTGGGTTTTTATAAAAAAATTAGATTTATTATTTTTTTTTTGGTGATCGTTAATCAACCGTACTCGTTTCTTTCAAAACTACGCGCAGCGTGGCGGGAGAGAAGAATGGATCTCTCTTCGGTCTGCAATTTAATGTCAAGACCTCCTTAAACCCCGTAATTAGGTTGTAGTAAAGAAATAATCCAAGAAACGTTTAATTTTCCGATCTCTTTTGTTGTTATTTTGGAATGGTTTACAACCGCCCTCCTTCAACGAAAGACCGAGGATTTATTATTAATGGTGAAAACACTTTAGAAAAAGTGTTTTTTAATTATTATATTTTTGTATTTTTTTTTATTTTTCAAAAACAATTAACTTCCAAGGAAGGTTCTTCAAAACACAATTCTTATGGCGAAACTCCAACTCTTTTCAAGCCTTCCCCGGCAGCGGCGCCATTTTTTTTGATTCGTTTCTTTTTGTAGTGTTATTTTTTATTTTTCCGAAGGAAAAGGCGACATATGCGTTTTCCCCGGGTCGTTTCCCAACGAAGGTCGAATATCGAGTCTTTGTTCCGGTGTCGAATATGTGTAGTGAATGTGTGTGAAAAAGAGTGATTGATTTGATTTTATACTACGAACAATGAAATAATAAAAGTAAACTACTAATTAATCTAATGAACAATTAAACTAAGCATGTAAATTTAAAAACGAAAATTTGAAATTAAAAACGTTATGCGACGAATTATAAAACGTAAATAAAAGTGATTTTGTGAAATTTAAAACCTAAAAATATAAAAATAATTTTCCTAGATTAAAAATGATAAAAGAAAATTTTTGGAAAAAGAAAAATATTTTTTTTTACTTTTTAATAATTTTTTATGAATTAAAACTATTAGAAACTAATTAGGTGATTTAATTAAAATGCAAAAGTAACTTTGAAAAAACTATTTTATAAAAGAAAATTAGGAAATAGTTTATAAAGAACTAAAGGTACTGAAATTGTAATTTAGAAAAACTACCATATATAAGAAATGAAAGAAAATTAAAAGTTTATAAAAGCTAGGGACTAAAGTTGTAAAAACTGAAACCATTATAGATTTAATAAAAGACAGGGACTGAAATTGCCAAAACAACAAACTATTTAAGACTAAATTCTACTCAGTCACCATTTAAACCAACTCAGAAAATACAGGGACCAGAAGCGACAAACTCATAAACTTATTTTATTTTCTATATCAGTACATACTCCTCACAAGCTATTTTCAAAAGCTTATAACAAGCTCAAAACTTATCCAATTTTAAAGATGAAAGCTGTTTTGGAAAGCTTATCAAGCAAAGTTTACTAATATCCGAAAAGCCCTATGACAAATACTCAATTGCTTAGCTGAATTTAGCCTAGAACAGTAGCCAAAAGAATCTGCTGCACTATTTTTTAAACTAAATCAACTACTTAAAACTAAAACTAAATTAACTCAAAATTTGCAATTGTAAATCAACTCTAAAACTAAACCAGATTTTGCAAACTTCTTTTAAACTACTTAGATCAACCTCAAAAATTGCCGCTATGTAAACTTAATCAGCTACTAAAGCAGAATTAACAAACAAAAACAGTAATATAATCTACATATGAAATAGCAGACAACAATGCTAAAAAAAACATACTAGTCTAACAAGTGATTCTGCTGCAATACAGATTAACTCAGACTAATCAACCAGGCTTTAACAAACCATGAAAATATCCCCAGAACAGCTACTATCGAACCCAATTTCCTGCTTCTCTCGACCCCATCAGCATAACCAACTTATCATTTCAACTTCTCTCTGACTTTTATTTTATGAGAAACAAACAATATGGATGTAAACTAAAGCTTAACATAAACTTAAAGAAAATTCAGATGAACAGCTTAATCAATAAGCTTAGAAATATTTTTTCTCTTTTTTTTTTTTTTTTTTTTTTTTTTTTTTTTTTTTTTTTTTTTTTTTTTTCAACTGAAGTATTACTAATACAAAAACAATACTGAATAAAAATTTTAGATTCAAGAACAATAAACTACCAAAAAAACAAAATTGATTTAAACTTTAATTCGGATTCAAATAAACTTGGTTTAAGCTAGAACATCAACCTTTAATTCGGATACAAATAAAAGCGACTTAAAATTTAAACAATTACAATAAAATCAAAACATTAAGAACAATTACCGATTACAAAAATTCTGATAAAACCAAAATTAAAGTTCGACTGAAAAAATTAAAGTAACAATAAAATGATTAATATTAAATCTAATCTATCTAAAAAAACTAAAAACTAACTACTAAAAAGACTAGCCTCCAACGAGAAGTGATCCCCTGGTATTTATAAGCCTCGACCGATCCTTCTCGAGGGTCCATGCTGGCGATCCGCGTATCATCAGCTACCCACCACCCTTGGATCTTCCCTTTATCTCCAAGCTTCAACTCTTGACCGTACGATCAAAACAGCCACGCGTTCGGACCAATCATCTGCTGCCACGCGTCATTCTTTGTGTCAGGATTATCCTCGAAGTCCGTGCAATGACTGAATTACCCTTAATTGTGGTAATTTTTCGGGTTAAAATTTAGGGTTCATCCGGTTTGGGGATTTGGGGGTGAAAACTTGTGGAGCGGCATGTGAGAAAAGATAAGAGGGTGTGTTTTGTTTATTTGACCGAGTTGACTGAGTGGGAGTATTTAGCTTTTGACCGATTGGGTTATTTTAGTGTTGGGTCGGGTTTAGGGGTATGGGGAGTTGGATCCGGTTTGCTAAATGGGTGGTGTTAAGGTTGGGCCGGCGATGTTGGGTTTTATAGTTTAGTTGAGTGGGCCGGTTGTGGGATGGGGTTTATTTGAAGGTTGTGTTAATTGTTTTAAGGATTAAAGGTTGGGTAAGTTTTGAAGTGGGTGATAATTTTTAAATCCGGTTTTTGTGTTTAGTTTTAGGATAAAAAATAGTTTAGCCAAGGACCAAAGATGTAATTCATGAAACCTCAAGGACCACATTTGCCATTTCTCCAAGAATAAATCCAAGGGCTTAATTTGACAATTTCTGATAGATGGAGGACCTCGGTTGACTTTTTGACCATAATTTCTCCTCGGCATCGGCTACAAATAACACTTCCATATCTCGTGCTCGGTTTCCCGGTTCTTTGCTTGATTTTGTCCTTTTCTTTGATATCCGAGCCTGCATATGTAAAAACACAAAAACACAATATATTTGGCATTTTAGTCGGGTTTTTGGTCTTTTTGGGTCCGGTTTTGGTCTAGAAATGGTATGTGTTTAAGCACATACCAGTCTGCCAGTCAATTTTTTCCCGTTCAAAAAAGGATTTGAACGCAGAACTCATTGTGGTGTTATTGTTTTGAGCCATTCTACAGATAAAGAAAGTTCAAATTAGTATTTTCGATAATACAATTTTTCAAGAAAATAAAATACCCAAGGAAATATTCATATAACCATAGTACTTTCTTGAAAACTAGGATCCAAATTATCATAGTTTCATTACATCAGCTGATCTGCTAGTAATGAAAGAACACAATAAGGTAACTGTCGTACAATAATTGGCAAACAATTTTCCAATTCCTAGATCAATGGTATTTATATTGTCAAACAATTTCCAATATAAGCATGTTTTATCCCCATCTTATGCCTTGAGTCCAAGCTCTCACTTAACTCAATTTAAGTCGTCTAATTAAAAAACTGTAAATTACCATAATCCCATTACATCAGTTGATCTGCTAGTAATGAGAGTATGAAATTTACCTTTCCATTGAAATTTAGTCCAAGCTCTCACATGACTAAATAACAACTTCAAGTGTTCTTTAACTAGATGGCATTGACTTAATTTTAAAGGGTAATAAATTTTGATGTGTCAATCAAAATATGTACGAAGAAGCATGCATACATCTTCGTATCATAAAGTTTTTCAAAACCTTTTTATCAATTTTTAAGCTAAGATTTCAATCAACAAAGTTTTAATTGAGGTATTGGGTTCACCAATCAAAGAATTACCTACAATTATCGTCCACTATATCCTACTACTGCATGATTCAAAAGACCCAAGTTATTCGGATAATTACCACAAAAGTGGAGCGTGGAATTGAGGTCAATTCAAACTTAAGTTGATTTTGTACATAAAATAGTCTTACTTGGTAGCTCCAATTTGACGCACAAAGGAGCGGAGAGACAAACGTTTGCACAAGTGCTAATTAAAAATGCGTCTCTTTCGGATGACAATTTAATGTCAAGCCTCCTTATACGCCTCTTATAGTTTGTCAAAACTGGGTGAGCCGTTCAAACTATTTGTACAAAACTCAACAATCAATCAAAAGTTTATGACTTTAGTCTTAAAAATTATGTAATAAAGTATAATCTTGCTAGTCTCGCCTGGGAGCAAATTACCGTGCGAAGCGAACCACTATCTGCGCATAAGACTTTGCAAGATTCATAATTTATTACCTATGTTTCACCATTATTTAGTCCGTTTAACTTTTATTAAAAAACTACCCTTTTTGCTTAAAACATGTCGAACAATTAAACAAAAAACAAGTAATTTTAAAATAAAACAACTAAATAATTACACATAACTTAACAATTGATGAGGCGAAAAGTGTACCGCTTTTAAGGGGTCATTTAAGCCCGAAATCGTATTTATTTGATCAAATATTGCCCTAAATCGTTCCTTTTGTCATTTTAGGTACTTTTGAGGAGAAATCTGGAAAAGGAGGCATTTTGGACGTTTTTGGAGCATTAAAGTGAAGAAAACGGCAAAGTCTCAAGAATCGGCTGAAAGTTACTCTTGACGGCGTCACAATTAACATGGGACGGCGTCATGCCTTGGCAAGAAAAGTTGGATGTGAAATTTACTCATGACGGGCCAGTGAGTTAGCATGAGAATTCTGACGGCGTCACGCTTTAACTAAATCAAGGGCGTCACGGCTTAAATCATAAGGGGACGGCGTCACGTTCATGATCCGACGGCGTCAAGCCTTGATAGGCCAGAATGGATTTTTGAAGAGCTAAAGAGGGACGGCGTCAAGAAGGTCACCCGGGAACCCTAAAAGCGGCGAGGTGACGGCGTCACAATGCATAAGGTGACGCCGTCAGATCCAAAAATCTATATATAGTTTTCTAATTTTTTGTCATTAAGGGAGAGCTTAGTGTGTGGAATTTTGGGATAAAACCCTAAGACGATTTTAGCCACTTTTTCAGGGCTTTTTGCCTTGAGATCTTCCATGTTTCATTGAAAGATAAGTTATCAATTAATCATTCAATATGTCTATGTGTTGTTTGATTCTATCTTATTCTTGTCTTTTGTTTAACATGTTAGGCTAAATTTATCTTGTGTTTGCTTAGATCTAATGAAACTTAGCTATTGATTATTGGTTGTTAGTGTGTTGTTAGTTGTATTGGATGATTGTTTATCTATGTTAGGCTTAAGAAAACTGGCTAACTTCCTATTCGGTAACTTGCTTGAACGTCTTAAGAAACATGAACCAAACGCGTACTAAAGGTTTTTATGGTTGTATTTAATGCACAAGCGAATTCTAGTGATCCCATGTTAGGAGCTTCCTAGCCGGCTCGACATAGGAGTGAAGTAGGAGCTTGTAGAGTTGGGGAAGTAAGTACGCCACCCCACGAATGGTATTAAGGAATACACCCGTCATCCACGCGACTAATACACACTAATTAACCGGTAAAAGATAGTTAGGGAGTAAGGAAATCTAAGTAAACACATTTCTCTACACATAAGTTTCTCACCACATTTCATTTTTGTTATTTTATTTTATTGCATTTGTAGTAATTTTGGGTTAGTTGACTAGCAACTAATTCCGCCCACTCCTTCAAACCCGAGATTTTACTTGCTTTCATAAAATTATAAAAACATAAAAAGAATCTTCCTCAACCCTTAGACCTAATTAGAGTAGCCTTTCATACCTAACGAACACTATTCCCTGTGGAGAACGATCAATCCCCCGTACTTACCACTACACTATACTACATCGGTCAGGTACACTGCCTGGTGGGGTTGTAAGCCTCTTGAGATCCCTCGAGAGGTAAAACCTGTTGTAAGGTTACAAAACCACGCAATCAAGTTTTTGGCGCCGCTGCCGGGGAATAGTTATTATTTAGGTTGAATTTTTATTTCTATTAGGTCTACTCACTAGATTCCTTTCTAGTGAGATTTTTATTTTATTTTTCTAGGTTTTCTTTAGTCTATCTATTTTCTTCGTGTCTTTGTTCGTAACCATACCATCCGACATCATGGAAGATGGTAATATCCTTAACCCCCACAACCCACCACCACAACAACCACCACCACCTCCTAGAGCCCGTACTTTAGGAGAGTATTCCCGTCCTAGCCACCATGGCTATCGAAACACCATTGAGCTCACTCAAGGAGCCAATATCACACCCTTGCGATCCGACACCATCCGGTTGGTGCAAAGTGGATGCGCATTCCATGGACTTCGTTCTGAAGATCCTAATCAACATCTCAAGGACTTTCTTAAAATCGTTGATTCTATAGACCTTGATGTTGCCACTCGAGAGACGACCCGATTGCGTCTCTTCCAATTCTCTCTGCGGGACCAAGCTAGTCAGTGGCTAGAACGTCAACCCGCAGGATCCATTACCTCTTGGGATGATCTCACCACTCGTTTCCTTGCTCAGTTTTTCCCACCGGGAAGAACTACCAAGCTAAGGAATGATATCTTGATGTTCCAACAACGTCAAGGCGAAACTCTCTACGAGGCATGGACTCGATTCAAGGACTTACTCCAAAAAGTCCCTCACCATGGCATAGAACTTTGGCTCCAAGTCCAAATCTTCTATGACCATATCAATCTCTCCACGAGGCAAACCATTGACCAATCGGCCGGTGGCAAGCTACGTGATCTAAGTGCGGAACAATCATGGGCTCTCCTAGAGGATCTTGCTCTTTATGACAACGAAAGTTGGAGTGATCCCCGTGATTTGAATAAAACGGTCAAGGCAATATCTTTGCCTTCTAACAATTCAAGCACTTCTGACCGTAGGATCATAGAACTTGAAGACCAAGTCAAGTTTCTCATGAAATCCTACGAGGCTCCTAAATCTTCAAGCCAAGTGAACAAAATCACTTCCTCATGTGAATTATGTAGTGGTCCCCACGACACTCGTGATTGCATGGAACTCCCCGAACAAGCTTTTGTGGACTACGCATCCTCGCGTACCGACGGAGCGGGAGACAAGTGGTACACTTTCAAACCCGAGCCAAACCATTATGGTGATTCATACAACCCCTCATGGAAAAATCACCCGAACCTTAGGTGGAAACAAAACCAAAACTCTCAACAAACCAATTCTTCCAACCCACCTAATCGTTTCCAATCAAGCGGTTCCAACTCGAACCATACTTTCAACAACAATCCTTCCGGCAATGGTAGTACCAATAACTTTGAAGGATTGATGTCTCAATTTATGGCATCTCAAGAAGCTCGTTTAGCCAAGTTTGAAGCCGATTTCAAACAAAAACAAAGCGAGATGACCGATAAGATTGACACCTTGTTGAAAGCCCTCAATGACCGAGAAATGGGAGCACTCCCTAGCAACACGGTCAAGAACCCGAAACTAAATGTCAACGCTATTTCATCGGTTTCGTCCCCTAGTTCTTGTCCACAATATTATTCGGTCAATTCCATGAGCACGTGTTTCAAACAAACCCAAGTCGTTCCAAATGACCAAGAAGTTATGACATCCAAATTGGTCAACAACATAGTTGAAACACCTCCCACTCAAAACCTTGACGAAGAATTCAAGGAGCTCCACCTTGAAAGTCCGGTTGTTGATGTGTTGGATGAGAAGAAGCTCAAATTAGGCGAAAAAGGGACCGCCTTCGTTCAAAACAAACTACCTAAGAAGTTAGATGATCCGGGCTTATTTGTTCTACCTTGCAAGGTCGGTAATTCGGAGGCTTATGACACATTAGCCGATCTTGGATCAAGCCTTAACCTACTTCCGTTACCTCTCTACACCTCTCTAAAACTTGGAAAACTTGAAGAAACCGAGGTGATAATAGGCTTAGCGGATGGAAGTGTTGCTTACCCGGTTGGAGTAGTTAAGGACGTGTTAGTACACATTGGAAAACTAACCATTTTAGCCGATTTCCACGTCCTTGATATGGTTAGCGACCCTACATGCCCCTTGTTGATAGGTAGAGGATTTTTGGCGACCGCTAGTGCTATGATTGATTGTAAGGAATCTAAGATAGCGGTAGGAGAAGGAGATACTTGGTCAATCTATGATGTTAAGAAACACGCCTATGATACTAGTGAGGAACCGACACCCCATTGGTTAGAATTAAATAGGAGACCATCTAGATATGGACCTTGGATTGATAGAGACTTCATAGGACCCCAACGCCCATTTTACCTAGAAGAGGACTTTGTTAACCAAACACATACGGTGGAGCAACTCTTGGCTAGGGACACCGAATTGGATCCATTTGAAGACCCTCTAGTTTTTAGAAAGATGATTGATTTCCTAGGAGTTTTGCCAATTAACCTAGGAATGAATAAGTGGATTTGTGAGGAAGATGATCATAAGTGGAATTGGGATAAACCACCCAAAGATGGAGACGGGTCATGGCATATCAAGATGACATTGTATGACCCGGATGGAGAGAAGTTTGAAAAGACATATCGTACTAAGCGAACCAATAGGAAACTTCAATCCAAGCTTAACCCTAAAGACGTCCTTGATGACGAGCTCACTTACATAGGGTAGCGTGACTTTGAGTCTAGCTACAAGACTCGTTAATAAAGAAAAGCGCTTCTTGGGAGGCAACCCAAGCTTTATTTGTTTTATTTGCTTTGTGTGTTTATTTATTTGCTTGTTTGATTTTATTTTCCGTATGTGTGTTTAATTTTTATTAATATTGATTCATGTTAAAAACTAATTTGTGAAAATGCTTTATTTTGTTTTTAACTTCGTCTTAACTACATATAAAGGTATTTTGCAAAAGATAAGTGTAAGGGAAATCTAAATCGGTTTATTAGAACACATATGAACATGAATCGTAATAATAATAAATTAGCATACATATTAGTATTTGTTTGAGTCAAATGCTTGTATCGAGTCATAGTGATGTTTTGCAGGATTTCCAGGAAGTAAGGTAAAGGTTTTTCCAGAAATTTTCCGGAAACTTAAAATGAAAATTTTTGTCAGGTCATTTCGGACGGCGTCAGGGGTTATAACCTGACGGCGTCAGATTTAATTTCCAGAAATTTTTGAAAGTTTTGTTTTCATAAAAAAGTTTTTATTAAATCTCCAACTTATAATCTCCAGGAATCTGCAAAATTATCAGTCCACAAGCATTATATCCTTATATATAGATTTTATCCCGCCGATGTTATGCAGGTTTTCGTGTTTGTTTTCTCAGGTTAACAGGTTATTTTGGACAAGGAAATGTTTATGGAATCAAGCTTATGGCGATGCATTAGTCATGGAGCTTCAACATTCTCTTTGGAGGAAGATTTAACCGTGTGATTTCACTATCCAACGAGCGAATCAGGGGAGTATTTGATTTCATTCTTTTACTTTATGCTTTTACATCTTGTTATTTGAACATTGGGGACAATGTTCATCTTAAGTGTAAGGGGAGGGTAAAAGTACGATTTTAGAGAATACAATTGCGCTTGATTTTTGTTTGTTTAATAATAGATGTGTAATAAAACTGAGAGAAATACTTGATTAGGGTAATTTTAGTGCCAAATTTAAAATTTTTTACAACATATAGGAGTGAAACTTTGATCTTAATGAGCGTCTCACGGATAGGAGTTATATGACTAGCACAAAAACCGTACCACTAAAAAATTTTCCACCCCCAAATATGTGAGGTTCGCCCCTAGAATTGGTAGGAAAAGCATTTATGCTATGATGTGTGTACCGGTAGCACTTAGATTCTAGAACTTGCGTTAGGACCATTCCAAGGCCACAAGTGAGACTACATTCGTGTAGTTAGATTTACTACATGATAAGAGGCATTAGGATTAACCCATTGTTTTACACCTGTGTTTTTGTTATAATTACGTTGGCTACATTGGTCAAGTAATTCTCCCACACCCTTTGCGTTGTACTCATTTTTAGTACACGATACCCCTAGTACACCCCTCAGAGCCTATCTTTTCGTTTCGACCTTTAAGCATTTTACTTAAAGGAAGAATTTGTTACACCCCACTAAAATGTACACCCAAATCGCCTTAGCCTACCTTGTATGCACTCATCTTTAGTGCATTATTGTTACAACATTTGTTTAAACCCAAGTTAATGATCTAGTTGATTACATGGTTGCTAAGTCGAGTCATATCCTTGTACATATTGTTTTGGGACGATTGGGACTTATGGGTAAAGTACTAGTGTAATGGAGTAATGGGGAAGAACATCATTTATTACCCCCATATGTACGTTAATATTTTAAAGTACTCCAAATGTTTCGATTATCTTGATTCGAGTCATTAGAATAATTTTATGTAAAGTATGTAAAAGTTTAAGTGTAAGGGGGATGCAACGCCCCTATGATGTATTATTTTGGATGGTAGGGTAAAAGTGTATGTCAAAAAAAAAAAAAAAAAAAAAAAAAAAAAAAAAAAAAAAAAATCAAGAAAAACACAAAAAAATGAGAAAATGAAAAATAGAAAAAACATACGGACTACCATCCCGTTTCATTTTATGTTTATCTTTATGTTTTTGTTATTTTGTTTCTAGCTTAAAATTGAGTCTAGTCTTGGCTTAGCAACATTGTATAGTACATGTAATTGATCAAGATCTTTAACTCGCCACCAGTAAAATATCCCGTATCCAACAAAACCGTGTTTTCCTTTTCCCTACACCTAACGTTATAACCCATGTAAAAGCCCTCTTTGATAGTTTATCTTAGGTGCTTACGCCTAGTGGAGGAGGTTTTCGATCCTTTCCCAAGCCTATGGTAATCTATTTGCTATGACAGGTAGTGAGAGATATTTTCCGTTTTCATTTATGAGATTTATTTTGATGACACTTGAGAGATGTGAGTATCTAAACACTACTTGTGAGGTGCTAGTATGTAATCTCCGTGCTTATTATGATTGAAGTGGAACGATTATTTGTTGTAATTACTTTTATGTTAGCATTAAATGACCCCTAACTTGTATTTTGATTAGAATAAAAGCGCATTTGCTTGAGGACAAGCAAATCTCAAGTGTAAGGGTATTTGATGAGGCGAAAAGTGTACCGCTTTTAAGGGGTCATTTAAGCCCGAAATCGTATTTATTTGATCAAATATTGCCCTAAATCGTTCCTTTTGTCATTTTAGGTACTTTTGAGGAGAAATCTGGAAAAGGAGGCATTTTGGACGTTTTTGGAGCATTAAAGTGAAGAAAACGGCAAAGTCTCAAGAATCGGCTGAAAGTTACTCTTGACGGCGTCACAATTAACATGGGACGGCGTCATGCCTTGGCAAGAAAAGTTGGATGTGAAATTTACTCATGACGGGCCAGTGAGTTAGCATGAGAATTCTGACGGCGTCACGCTTTAACTAAATCAAGGGCGTCACGGCTTAAATCATAAGGGGACGGCGTCACGTTCATGATCCGACGGCGTCAAGCCTTGATAGGCCAGAATGGATTTTTGAAGAGCTAAAGAGGGACGGCGTCAAGAAGGTCACCCGGGAACCCTAAAAGCGGCGAGGTGACGGCGTCACAATGCATAAGGTGACGCCGTCAGATCCAAAAATCTATATATAGTTTTCTAATTTTTTGTCATTAAGGGAGAGCTTAGTGTGTGGAATTTTGGGATAAAACCCTAAGACGATTTTAGCCACTTTTTCAGGGCTTTTTGCCTTGAGATCTTCCATGTTTCATTGAAAGATAAGTTATCAATTAATCATTCAATATGTCTATGTGTTGTTTGATTCTATCTTATTCTTGTCTTTTGTTTAACATGTTAGGCTAAATTTATCTTGTGTTTGCTTAGATCTAATGAAACTTAGCTATTGATTATTGGTTGTTAGTGTGTTGTTAGTTGTATTGGATGATTGTTTATCTATGTTAGGCTTAAGAAAACTGGCTAACTTCCTATTCGGTAACTTGCTTGAACGTCTTAAGAAACATGAACCAAACGCGTACTAAAGGTTTTTATGGTTGTATTTAATGCACAAGCGAATTCTAGTGATCCCATGTTAGGAGCTTCCTAGCCGGCTCGACATAGGAGTGAAGTAGGAGCTTGTAGAGTTGGGGAAGTAAGTACGCCACCCCACGAATGGTATTAAGGAATACACCCGTCTTCCACGCGACTAATACACACTAATTAACCGGTAAAAGATAGTTAGGGAGTAAGGAAATCTAAGTAAACACATTTCTCTACACATAAGTTTCTCACCACATTTCATTTTTGTTATTTTATTTTATTGCATTTGTAGTAATTTTGGGTTAGTTGACTAGCAACTAATTCCGCCCACTCCTTCAAACCCGAGATTTTACTTGCTTTCATAAAATTATAAAAACATAAAAAGAATCTTCCTCAACCCTTAGACCTAATTAGAGTAGCCTTTCATACCTAACGAACACTATTCCCTGTGGAGAACGATCAATCCCCCGTACTTACCACTACACTATACTACATCGGTCAGGTACACTGCCTGGTGGGGTTGTAAGCCTCTTGAGATCCCTCGAGAGGTAAAACCTGTTGTAAGGTTACAAAACCACGCAATCAACAATTAATTATATAAACATGTAGGCACATGCAAATTAATTCAATAACCTGTTAATAATCAATCTAGGTTTTAATATGCATATATTTAATTAAGACTCCCATTGGTTTTCGAGTAAATGGTACCAATGGACCACATACACCAAACAATTTGGTTGCGTAAGTCCTAACCAAATATACACCACGTTGCACATAATTGATTACTTAATTAATTGGAGTCTTCCCCTGTTAGGAATATAAATATTCATGTGAAGACTCGGTCACCCGAGTATCTATTTAGCATTCATGTAGCTCGTAGGCTTATTAGTATTATTATTATTATTAGTTTAGTTATATTAATATTTGTGAAGTTGGGTCGGGTCAGGGGCACCTAAACCTTATAGTATATATACCCCTTCCCACACATGGGAAGGGTTGGAGCTCTAATCATTCAACACAAGTTTTCTTTCATTCTCTCTCTCTAGAACTCCCACTCTCTTATCTCTCTCTCTCTCTAGAATTCATCTAACATCTAATCCAAGTATGCATAACTTACAATTGGTATCAAGAGCCAAGGTTAGGTTCGATTGATTGTGTGTGCATGGATTCGAGGTTTCTATTTTCTTGTTCTTTATTCTTTTTGGTTCAAAAATTATTTATGTCATTTATGTGTGGTTCGAACACCACTTTGGTTTACAAGTCCAATTGTTTCTTGGGCTTTAACAGTTTTTTTTCTTAGTCTATTGCAACTTGTGCATCTCAAAGTTCAAGTTTTAAGGATTTGGTCTACTGTTTAGGGATTTGTTTGTTTGTTTGTTTGCTTGTTCATGTGCTTATGGCTTATCTCATGATTATTCCATAATCGTTGTGGTTTTTTTTGGTTAAAAGTGTGCTATAAAAAGTTGTTTTCTTGGTTGAGTATTGGCACTACTTCTTGACTGCGATTTGGTGGGAGTTTTTGTTTGTGGTTTGTTGAAGTATATTTCTTCACTGGTTTTTGTTCTTGGGCTTTAACTGGTATTTTTTGGGCTTTAACTGTTCGGACAGTAACTTGTATTTTTTTGTTCTCTATAATCACTGGTTTTGGTGATTTTGTTTGAAAATTGGAAGTATATTTCTTCACAGCGGTTTATTGAAGGCTTTGGATGCTTTTGATTGCGGTTTGAGGAAAAGCTTACTTGTGTTTTGGTTTGTAGCTAAATCAAGTATAAAGACAAAGTCAGTGAAAGTGACTACATAGTCTCTTGCGGTTTGTCAAAGTGCAATTGCAATTTGGTCTCTAGCGGTTTGACTGGTCTAAGAAATGCTGTTTGGATTTTAACTAAAACGGGTATAGTGACAAAACTGACACTTGTACTTTCAAGAAAGTGACCTGCGGTTTGAAAGTTGCATTTTGACCCAAGAAACCTGCGGTTTGGTCCGTCAATGTTGCGGTTTTGTGATCTTGCGGTTTGGCCTGAGTTAAAAGTATCTTGCGGTTTGGTACTGCTGTTTTGACCAGCATTTAGCCTAAGTGTTGTGATTTGATATCACCCATTAACAGTTACGTCATTAAGTGTTAACAAGAAGAAGCAAAGTAATAAAGATATCAAATCCAATCCCAAACAAAACATACTCAGTACTAAGAAAGAACAAATCCAAATCAACATAACAAATTCACTTCTATTCTTCATTCACTACAAACCGAAATTACATCAACTTAATTTTACAACAACTTGAATAGTGTTAATCTAACCTCAACAACAAATCACTTTTCTATTCGAGTCATCTCACAATCATCCCCGCTAACAAACAACAACAACCCTAACAACAACTCTAACAACAACAACGAAAAGGAAAATCACTTTTAATTTAGACCTCAGATCAACAAGAACAATTTTTTTAATTCAGACCTCAGATCAACAAGAACAAGAGATTAATTCATACCTCAGATCAATTTTTAATCACAAAGTACGATTTTTTTCCTTTTTGGCTGCGTCTCATACTACCTTGGAGTTTGATTGGTGGTTGAGATTCATACATCCTTGGTGTTCGATCTGCGGTTGCGTTTTTTTGTGTGTGTTCGATTTGTGGTTGAGATACAAAAAGGTTAAGCAGATTATTAGGGTTGGTGAAAGGTTATTTTCTGTGATTGCTTTTTTTTATAGAGTGAGATTAGGGTTTGTGATTGAGTAATATTGGTTATAAGTGTGATTAAGTGTTAACCGGATTTGGATTGGGCTCGGTTTGTTTTTCTTTTGGGCCTTGTTATATTGAGTTCTGACATTGGGCTTATTTCTTTTGAATTGATAACACAAGGCCGACTTTGTTGATGTTGTTTGGTTATTTTTGACAAGGAAAAATTCGGTTGTTTATAAACACGTTTGAGATATAATTTTGGACAACGTTTTTGATCGTGCTTTGTTAACCCGAGACTGTGAATTGATTTGGGTTGAGATATTTTCGGGTTTGTTGGATATAACTACGGGGTTTATTCGGACTTCAAAACACGATCATTGTCTAATCATCCCCTTCAACACACAATCACTAATCATAACACATTCAAGTAATCATTATCATTTCACGGTTTATTCTTGATTTTTGTAAAATCCCGCGAAAGAATCTATTTCTCGGTTTAAATCGTAGAATTGTAAAATCCCGTGCACGTTTACAACATGTCTACTATTTCAGATTCCTTCATATCTGAGGTACTCAAGTTGTACGACACATATGATAAACAAATGATTTCCAATTCTGGACAACAAATAAACGTGTATGATTCTGATAATGCTAATGTGGAACCTTCGTGCTCGAATTCGCAAGAGAGAGAGTTGCTTCAGTCACTAATGTTGCCTAATGCAAAGGAAAGTCGCATTGAATATTTTCGTCTACTTCACTCACATCTCAAGGTTCTCTCAGAAAGACCTGAATCCATGGGAGGATTCGAACGAGCTTTTGCATCACTCTTTGGTCAAGATGTTCAGACTTTCACAGGCACTATGTTCCTGAACTTAGATCATTTAGAACAACAACTTGACAAAGAAGAATTTCATGAAATTGGATCCATGGCTGCTCTTCGGGTGATCAACAAACAACTTTAATTGTTCATCAATTCACAATACACTTGGGATTATGATAGTCAAATGACAGAAAAGTGTTTTTGTGATTACACTAGGTTTGAAGTTAACATGTTCAGAGAAACATTACTCCAACACATGGGTAATGTTGAGAAGTACATTGAGGAAAGAGCACATCACCAACTAAAGAATGAAAGTCGGATGCAATCAAGAGAGATTAAGGTTGATTCTTGTAAGGCACTGGGTGCTAGTTCAGTTGCCACAGAATGCAGAGGGACAAAGTCAGATAAGCATGATGCAAGCAATAGTTATGTGACTCATATCATACATGGTGTTGATGAGTGTGTAAATACTCATCATTTTATGCCCATTTTAGACCATAAAAATACTGAAAACGGCCAAATACACCAAATATTACTGCAGATATCCTTGGTTTGTGTTTTTATGTGTTTCAAGTACAAAAGGATCGAAAACAGGGCAAAAACAGACAAAACCGAGCACAAGATTGGAAAGTCGTGAAAAGCCGAGGACGGGGAAGAAATTTACAAGTTTGGACCAGGATAATGCTCAAATTGTCAAAGTCAACTTCCAAGAATGTTGAAATGTCACAAATAGCCCTTGGAGATGATTTTCAGAAAATACAAGATTGGTCCCTGAAGTTTGAAACTTGGCAAGTTTGGTCCTTGAAGTTTCCTAAATTACAATTTGGTCCTTGTGATTAAATCTACAAAAACCGGATCAAACTAAAACCTATTAAACTCACTAAACCCAGCCAACCCATTTCTATCCTATAAATTAACCCAGCCCACACACAAAACATAAACCCAAGCCCAAAACCATTAAACCCGATCCAACCCACCACCCTTAGCTAATACCAGAGTTTGACTTTGGTTAAACTCTTCTTCCAAACCAAGACCCGCCAAAACCATACCACCATCACCCACCTTATCAGACAATACACACCCCCTCCTAAGCTTCTTCTACACACTCCCTGACAAACCAAAAGCATTTAATGCTTCTTTCTCCCCACAAGTTATTAGACCAAGTGGTTTCTTACCCACTATCCATTTTCCCGCCAAAAATCCCAATGGACGACTGGGATTGATTTATGCCATTCCAAATGGTGGGATTTGCTCAGAAATTGTCAGAGATGCTTTTGGGATATCTATTTAAAGAAATGAAGACACACTGATAGAGTTGTCCCTGCTTTTAGACCATTCGTAGTGTAATCTATGCTTATGTCTGTTTTTAAGCTTATTGCCTTTGAAATTCTGTCTTTCATTATTCCAAGTATTGTAACTTTAATTTCAGACTTAATTTACTTTTAAAATTTTTGTATTGTTTTAACTTCAATAAAATTCAAGTTAACTGCTAATCCAGTACTTTGAAATTATTGTTGTTTCAAGTTTAAAAGCCTTTCTTTCTTGTTCAATAAGCTCACATAAGCCTGTGACAGCTTATTGTTAGTTTTTGTTGCTTAGTTCAGTTTAAATTTCAAAAAGTTCAAAAAGTCAACTAAAGTCAAACAATTACTATTCATTAGATTATTTTAGTGTTATTTCCTTTTTCTGTGCTTATTTGTTTAATCAGAGGTTAAAGTAAGTCATTTTGATAGTTAGTATAAGCTTGTTCTCAGTTTTGCTTAAAAAACCTTAAAGAGTCCAAAAACAGTTAAATTTAGTTCAGCTTAATTGTTGCTTATTTCTAGTTTGAAAATTGCTCATATCAGTCTAAGTAAGTTAGTTTATCATTAATTAGTCAGGATCAAAGGGTGTTTTGGTAAGTTCTATTTTCAATTTCAAAATCAGTATTTAAAGGAGTGTTTGGCTTAATAGTCAAACAGGGTAAAAAAGGATCTATACTGTTCATTGGTCATAGGGTCAGTTTAGATTGAGCTTATACAGCTTGGTTAAGCTGTTTTCAGTTTCAATTTGGTTGTTTTGAAGTTTTTTTTAGGTTGGAGCTGATAGTGCAGACACAAGAAGCTGGACTGGCATGATAAGCTTCTGATAAGCTAGGCTTAGCTTGGACTTCATTTTAGCATTTCTCAGGTTCATTATATTCCACTATCAGTTTGCACTAAACCCTATAGGTCTTGTTTTAAGATTCATTAATTTCAGGCATAATTAGTATTGCAGCCTGCTTCAGTTAATTTCCCTTTTTCTCAGCTTAATATTGGCTTATCCAATTAAGCTTAGTGCCTTGTATTTAGTTTACAAATAGCTTATAGTATAGGTTTTTAGTTTCTGAGCCTGGAATTCACTTTGAAGCTTATTTAATAGCTTAATTCTTGTCTGCAAAAAGCCCTTGTGGTCTGATTCAAACCTGCATCAAATTCAGTTTCACAACCATCTGATCTAGGTAAAAATTAGAGTTCAATTGGGTTGTTATAATTAGGGCTTTTGGTGTTTTAGTGTAGCCTGTAGTACTAGGAAGCTTTTGCCCCCATAAGTTTCCACTAATCAGCTTATTTGAAGTGCTTATTTTGATCTGCAAGTAGGGGTTTTAACTGTCATTTTTGCATAATTAGTGCTACTGCTCAACTGCTTATCTGCTTATTCCATGTGCTTATCTGGACTTTAATCAGTTGTTTTATGCTTAAATAAGTTGTTTGAACTATTTCTGAGCTTGTGGTATTTTTTAGTGCTTAAGTGCTTATTTTAGTGCTTATTTCCAAACTGCTTATTAGCCCATTTGCTTATTAGGGTTTAGATAACTTCTGATTTTATTTTTCCTAGATTAAGAATAATATTTTAGATTTATCTGCAAAGTTTCATATTTTTCTAAAGTCATTTACTATTTTTAAACCTTTTAATTAGTTTCTATTAGTTTTTAATTCATAATAAAAAATATAAAAATCAGAAAAATATAAATCTTTTTTCTAAAATTTTCTTTTGTCATTTATAACTTAGGAAAAATAATTTGGTACTTGTAGGATTTATTTTTATAGATTTCACTTTTTAATCCCGTTTTTAGATTTTCCGTTTCGCGTTTTTTATATAAATTGTGTTAATCTTAATTTTCTTGTGAGAATTTGTTTCTCATTTGTTAAATAGAATTAAAAATTCAAAATTCCATATTCCAAACATCAGTCACTCTAATTCCAAACCTCAAACGGTTGTCCATTCACACCTCGTTGGGACACGACCCGGGTAATCACTTACCTGGTATCACACATATCACAAACGTGAGTTTTTGCAAGTTAGCCTTTTTCCTAAAGGGTTAATTTGTCTTTATTCACGTGTATCCGTCTGATATTATTTATATATACACTTTAGCACGGATCAGGTGTGGATACTGATATCTGACCAGTAAATGACCAAGTGCCATTTGCTGAGGTACATTTAACTGTTCAACATAATGTTCTTTCTAATGAACAACAACATACTGATCAAATTAAACCTACTTATGACACATATCTGTTGGAAAAGACTGATAGCAATATCACCTCTGATTCAACAAATGTGAGTCATAAGGGGGGAGAAATTGATCAGGATGCTGAACATGATGATGCGTCAAGTTCTTTGCTTACGGCTGAGTTTTTCAAATCAAATGATATGGTTGAAAAAGAAGTTTATAATGAACTTTCAAAGGAAGAAAGTCTTCAAACTAACCTAACATGTAAAAATCCGAAATTTCCTGAATTCCGTGAATTTTTTATAATAAACGATTTGAAAGCTCAGCTACAAGCCAAAAACTTAACGATCAACAACCTGAAAAAACGTATTGCTGAGATGTGTGATATGTGTAATGAAGTTAAGGCTAAACATGACAATGATGTTATTGCAACAAAAAATACTGAATTGGAACATAAAGTGGCTGAATTACTTAATGAAAATGAAACTTTGAAAATTCATTGCAAAGAACTGTGTGATTCAATCAAAGAAACGAAAACTAAGACTGTAGTGCAAACAGCCTCTTTGATTGCCAAAAATGATGAATTCAAAGTTCAACTTCAGGAAAAGGGTTTTGCAATTGCAGCGTTGAAAAACGAGTTAAGAAAATTGTCAGGAAATGATGTGAACACTAAGTTTTCAAAACCATCAATCTTGGGGAAACCACCACTTAGAAACCAATCTGTTGTTAGACAACCGAATGCGTTTAGATCTGAACGACCAAAATCTTCAAAACCACGGTTTGCCTCCCAAGTTGATTCAAAACAAGTTTTGCCAAAACCAGTCACTTCACAGTTTAGACCTAGTGAAAAGGAATTTGCTGTTGCCAAACCTCATCATATGAGTGCCTCTAGTTCTTCTAGGATTAGTTCAAAGCGTGTGTCATTTGTGACACAAAAGGAACATGTTAGACATAAAAACAGTGTTCAGAACTACAACCTAGAGGATGTTAAGAAAAACACACATGAAAAGTCTAGGAATTTGCCTGTTTCTAAGAGTAGTTACGTATCGATTAAAGCGATTCCCGTAGCAGATCACTCTAAGAATTCTAGATCCTTTTCTGACTCCAAACAATATATTTGCTCAACTTGTCAGAAATGTGTGTTTAATGCAAACCATGATGATTGTATAACAAAAAATTCTGAAGGAAGTAAATGCTCGTAATAAGGTTCAATCCTCTAAGACTAGAAGCTACAACAAGCCCGTGGAACCAAAAAGTTATACTCAGAAACCTGATAGGCAGATTGCTATAGGACAAAAGTTTTCTCTCGACAAGTCTTCCACTGTGCATGAGAAACCAAACACTCCTAGATCCTGTCTTAGGTGGATACCGACGGGTAGAATTTTTAAGATTATTGGTCATAGACGGATACCTATTAGAAAGATGTTCACTAAGTGCAAAACCAAGGTTGACAATGAAACCCCAAATGGTTAAGATGCTGATATCACTAACTCATATAAATGCAAACAAACTCTTAATGTTAGTGCAGGTAGTCTTTACTTAAGTGCAGATACATCGTTCACTCATATTAAGGAAAGACTCAGGGTTTGGGTGCCGAAAAGAGTGATATCTCATGATGTAGGGGTTCAAGCAATTCAAGCTTGATGAACATCAATGACAATGACATCTGGTCACATCAGTTCAGACCTCGTTCTTCATCGACAATGACGTCTATTCACATCAGTTCAGGCCTCGTTCTTCATCGAATATGACGTTTGAACTCTGCAATTCAAGCCTCGGGCCTCAATGTCAACATAATGGCGTCTGTTGAAATCACTCCAGGCCCTGTTCCTCAAAGAAAAGAAAGGCGTATGCTTGAGTGCGCTTTATCTTCAGAAGAAGAGAAATCTTCTTGTTTCTGACTATTCTCATCAAAAAGCTTCATACTTGCTCCATGCTCGTTCAAAAATCAAGTGGATCTACTTCCATCAGATTGGACATTTATTCACTCGATCAAAAATGGCAACATCAAATGCAATTTTTGGGGGGGAGAAGTGTGAACAGTGGATCAACCTCATATGCACTTGTTTAATCAAAAATGGCATCCTCATATGCAATTTTTAAGTGGGAGAAGTGTGAACAAGTGGATCGACGTACATTTGATTGTTTGTTCACTCACTTGTTGGGCATCTAATTGTGACTATGGAGTTGATCAGGTATCACTTATTTGAGGTTGAAGTTGACTTTCTCAAAGGCGTGATCTTATTCTATCTTGAAGTCAGGGTTGGTTAGATGCATGACTTTCAATGATAACTTGCTCGTGCTTAAGATTTAAGTTGAAGACTTAGTTTATCTAGTTACCAGCAGTCGGGGTAAATGTTTGACGACCTGGTTAACTATCACTTAAAGGAGTTACGTTGTAGTACTCAGTGTCACACGCCGATGAAGTTGTGGATAATCGCAAGAGGTGTTAATGTCTCAAACTTTAGTTGGGTATTGAGTACTTAGAGATTTGCTTGGAGCACTAATTCTCTACACCGTTCTTCCAACATTAGTGCAAGTTCAAGTCACGAGAACGGGGAATTCTACTTCAGTGTCAAGTTTGGTATATCGGGTTTGTTCCATCAGTCATCTCGTCAAATAGCCTACTTAAGGGTTGGTAAAGATAGTCAGAGACAGTTTCGGTAGCGGTTGATTCTCACTTGATCCACTTGAGCAAATTTTGTTCTTATCACAAGATCTCAAGAATATGTACGTAAAATGTGTTGCTGATTCTGAGGTATCAAACCCAGCAAGGGGGGAGGAGATATACATCTGAATACACAATGAGTACACGTGATGAACTTTATACTTCTTCTCAATTGAAGATTATTCCGGGAAGACAAATGTCATAACCGCAGAGAAAATCAGTGTTTTAACTCGTGCCTTTTGGTGTATCATTCCAACTATGTGGGGGAAGAGATGTAAGAAACAGTTTTTGATGATTAAAGAGGTACACAACTGTATGATGATTCCTCTGGTTAGTCGGTATCCTACAGAAGGAAATGTGTTCATCCGGGACTTACTTGGTTTTCTCGGTACTGTCTTGGTGTTATCATTTTGACTACATACGGGATAAATTGCTTACACTCGGGACTTAGTTGACTTTGGTCTAAGAATTCTCATCTGCGATTTCCAGAAGGGAGAAAAGGGGATTTCCGGGTCTTAATTGATCTTGATGTTTGATGAGTGTCTAAATACTCATCATTTTATTCCCATTTAAACTGCAAAAACATTTAAAAACACTCAGAAATGCTTCAAAATACAGAAAATATCCTTGAATTGTGTTTTTATCTCTTTCATGTGCAAAAAGATTGAAAACGGAGCGAAAACTAGTATTTTTGGATCGACTCAACAACATTGTGTATTTGATCAACAAAAGTCAAAGTCAACCCCAAAATTACCAAAATGACACAATTGATCCTTGGAAATTATTTTCAGTCTTTGGCAGCCTTGGTCCTTGGTTTTTCAGTATTTACAGCAATGGTCCTTAAAGTTTACACTTTTAAACTTTAAATCCTTTAAATAAAACCAAAATGAACCTAGCCATTCAAATGAACCCCTCCCTCTTTGAACCCCGGGCCAAAAATGAAATAATAAAACACGGAGTCAAACCCAGTCAAACCCACCATTCCCCTTATCCCTTCTACCCACTTTCCCTCTCTAACACTGGTAAACCAAAACCACCCTCCACATCTCTGGTTTTCTTGCCACCTCCACCCCCAGCTGGCTACTCTACATCACACCCCTCCTCCACCTTCACAACTAAACAAATTTCCTTAATTGCTCAAAATCCACTCCATGCCTGCTTTTAGACTTTTGGCGCCAAAAAGTGGAATTGAACGGTTTTGATGAAATGTAAAGATCCAATGTGTAACACCCCCTAATTTGGTTTGTGGCAGCGGAAAAGTAATTAGGGTGTTACGGTGAGGATCGAGGTTTAAATTTCAGAAAAACGGCCCGGAAGGGACGTTTTGAAAGTTATATGTCATTCAAAAGAATATCTTTGATACAAAAGTGAATTATTCGATTTGAAAATCCCATGAGAAAATGTGATAATTTGGAAAGAATGACATATTTGATTTTACACCAGTTTATTTATCAAAGTAGAAGATGCCCGCTCCGTGTCTTGTCCTGCTCCGTTAATTACCTGAGATAAACATGCTTAAAATGTCAACACAATGGTTGGTGAGTTCGTGGAGTTTATAGAAAATAACTTTCTTTGAAAGGTGTATAGTGATTGTCGAAGTATATAATAATTCTTCATGAAATAAATAATACGTTGTGTTGTATAAAAATCCACAAGTAAGTCATGTATGATCTCCAAAATCATAAGTTTCAAGTTATGAATGCAGATGAGCTACGTTGTTATATGCTCAATATAGACTGTTGTGTCAGCTTTTAAATATAATGATATACCAAGCATTTTGGATTGTCTTGTGCAGAATTCTCATTTAAGTCACATATATTAAAGTTAAAGTTCAAGTACAGGATTCACAATCATATCACATAGTGGGAATGATAATCTAGAATCTGAAGTCTATCAGTGTAAAGTGGTGGTCTGCTAAATACAGCTGTATCCTAGGATATATATGAAACATTCATATATTCATAAAGTTATATTGCCCTAAGCCTCATGACACGCAAAACGTTAACAGAGTACCGTAAAACGGCGGTGCCCCACCAGGGTTACTGATGGGTTTTTATAGCCCTCATGTTAATAGGTAACTTGCCAATTCCTATTTTTCTCAAATATAGTGCATCGCGACTAAATACGACTAACCATGTAGGCATTCCGTCACAGTATTTAGTGGGATAGGTCGTCAGCCTCTAACAGGTTTCGAAGCTGTTCACTATATTCTCGCTCACCGCAGTGATTAATGGCTCATGATCAAGGGACTTTATGGCAATAAAGTGTGCTTAGGCAATATAGGTGAATCATGCGTAATTTTAGTCTTGGCAATTATTTATAGTGAAATGTAGAAATATCATATTAAAGTAGCAGTACATTCATTTGTCACATGAATGCATACAATGAGTCTCAGTGTCATATTACATCAAGTAGCTTAAAAATGTTATCTTCCAAGTTCCGTGTTTAAGCTAAACAGACAATTTGCACATATAATGAGCATGTATTCCTTTCAAGTATGATTCAAACATGTAAAGCATAGTGGATGATTTTGAGTAAATCATGAGAGTTTTATATAAGTAACTTAAAACAGTTAAAGCATGTATCTCCCCCAAAAGAGTTATTAAAACAAGAGTTAAAAGTAGGGGCCACGACTCACGATAAGTCATAAGAGTTTTCAAAGTGCTCATAGAAGTATTGTATCGCAAAGTAAATCATATAGTTGATAAATGAGTAAAATATTTCGAAGCATGTATCTCCCCCAAAAAGTATAAATCAAGTATTAAAATAGGAGGGGCCACGACTCACCTGGAGCGTATCTGTCAAGACGAAATTATAAGACCAAGTAAACGATCACGAAAACTTCTTCAATACTAGACCTGAGTATAAGCGAAGTCTAAGAGTCTAATTTTCTACTAATAACAAATGTGGAAAGGATAAATCGTATAACGATTTGATCGGTGATATGAGTGTGATGTGCTTAAAATGCCTCAAGTAAAAAAAAAATATGATATATCTTATAATATTATGCTGATTCTTATATCAATCGACTCAAAATATTACTTTCTCAGAGTATGTTGAAATAATATGCAAGTGAAGCTACTAAATTTTCTAATAGCGAAACTTTTAAATAATGCATAACTTATAATGAAAAATGCATATGAAATGAAGGATGAAAATAGAAATTAAATAAGAATGTCAAGTGGAGTTAAATAAGTCCTTGTCCTTTTCAGATTTTATACTTTTTAGTATAACTGCGATTGCGTTTCGTCATTAGTCCTCGGTTAAGTCCCTTGTCCATAATAGTCCAACAATTGTCCATATGTCCATAATAGGCTTGGAGTTCAATGGTATGTCAATTTAAGTCCTTTATAACCTGTTTTAACAGCTTCAGTCCATAGTTTTCACAGGTTGGCAGTTTTAGTCCTTCTAGTTAAATCGCGTTACATTTTTAGTCCTTTTTGCATAAAAATGACGGGAAAAATATTCTGAAAATTTCTATAACTTTATTAAGTTCATTTTAACTTATTTCAAGTGCTTATTTCAGAAAAGAGCTTATTTTTGTATCATTGGGCCGCACCACGAACTATTCTAAAGCCCATTTAATATTTTAGAGGCGAGGGTATGTAAAATTGTTTTGGGCCTGTTCTTGGATTATTTTTGTGATTCCGAAAATATATTTCCTGGGCCCACTGGACCGGTTGCACGCCAAATCTTATTGGGCTTTGGCTAAGCCCATTTTCGAAAATAATTGTTGAGTTATATTTTCTAAAAACAAGTTAGTGTTTCTGTGATTGGTTCGGTAGTTTTAAAGGGTTGTTTCTCGCCTGTTTTTACAAGGTTTCTAAATGAAACGTAAGTCAGTTATGTGGTGAAATAGATCGTGTACATAGAGGGCATGGTTGTTAATTTATATCGTGAGGTATGAGATCATTTTGAAGGCTTCTTGTGGCTGTTTGTTTATGTATAATATACTTAGCACATTTTAACTTTTCTCCAGTTCTACTTATAGCGTGTGATATAAAGTTGGCATGTGTTCGAATGATGCATGTACTGAGGTGATTTAATGTGGGTGTGACCTGCGTGATGGCTGTTAAGTATTTCTTAGTGGGGCTCGCCACTCCTTTGAGTGGGTTACTTATAATGACGAGTGTAACATGGACATATAATTATGTATACGTTCGAATAAATAAGCAAGGATGCATGCATGGATTTTTAATGCGAATGTTGAGTAAGATATGGCTATTTTTATGTATCCGAAACATGTAGAATATATCTAAGAGTTTCCTCCCATGTTTCTATATGTGAGTATGATAATGATATGTGTTCGAATGAAATAACAAAAAAAAAATGGTGCATGGCTTGCTATCTTAAATATGTACTAGTAAAGTGAGAAAGTGGTTCTAATTCTTTCTTAGTGGAGTTGTCACCCTCATGGGTTTGTAAGTTATAACGCACGTACTAGTAAAAGAAATAATATGCTTCGAATGTAAAGAAACTAACGTGTGTATGCATGTGTGGGTTGTGTGAAGTGCAAACATAAGAGACTTGAGAAGGGTTAGACACTTACAACACCTCTTATAGGTGGTGAAGAAACTGAGAAGGTCGACTGGAACACGAGGATGGGCAGAAATCTTGCTAGCTAGATTCGAGCTATATTTCTATGCATGGTTTTCTGGAAAGGTTCGAGACTTCGAGGCAAGGTTTACTGGGAATCTATGGTTGTTAGTGAGAGTAGAATGAGTGAGAAAGGAGCAATGTACACTACTAGGGGAGGGTGAGATATATAGAGAGATATCACACACCTTGTGACTATATTACCCTTCACTCAATTATTGGCCTTCACTGTAGAGGAAGGGACACCTAAGTGTGTTTCCTTGACAATGAGAGATATTTTGTAGATGTGAAAACGTGGGAAATCTAATCCTTTGTACTTGTGCTATCTTTGAGTTCGGGTTGTATTTTGAATATGGGAGAATTGGTTTTAGCAAGCTACAAACTCATACCGCAGTCCTTATGGTCTTCTCAACGTCATAATATGCTAAGTATATTATTAGGAGGGCGTAGGAAAAAGTGCGGGTCAAGACGGTTTAGTTTTTGGTCTTCATATTTATACGTATAGTTCGAATTGTGGCAACCAAAATGGCTCTTAATTCTTGACGAATAATCGACATTTATTATTGGGATTGTGCACGTTCAAAGTCTAGAGGGTCGTGAATAAGACGGTGCAAAAATTTGGACAGGTCGTGTTTAATAATTGGAATAACTCGAGTTATTTTAGGAAGGTATGTGGCTGTCGAATTCTGCATGCAATCACAAAGTGAAGATGAATTTTGGGAGTTGGGCTTGTGCAGTGGGTATGTGTTGCTGGGCCTGGAAATACTTAAGGGTCCAGTCGGTTTGTAGCTTTGTTTTTAAGGGAAGGAGTAAATATATTTAGAGTAAATGTTGTGTAGCTAATTAAATATAAATGTAATTAGTGGATAAAATGTGATTAATGCATGGTTGTAATCATGTTATAAACTTAGTGGTTTTTCCTATAATTTGTAATTAGTGGGATTTGCGGTTTGTGAACTAGTAGTCGTTGCGAAGTAAATATGTTTCGTAAAGTACGTCGAGAACTAGTGCCGATATTTGTTAATTGTTGCGATGTTGTGTTATGGTGAATATAAGATATCGAGGAAAATTTTAAATTTCCCCGTAAAAATGGGTTTTAGTAGATAGTAACTCGAGGTTATCATAAATTAACAAGGATTATCAATATGGATTTTCGTGGGATCTTACAGTATCTACCCCTAAATTTTGAACTTCGTCCCGAAGTTCAGTCCGTGATAGGTATTGAAAAGTGTGGTGTACTGAGGTGAGAGTTTATGGAAGGTGTTGTCGAGATATTTCTTATTTGAATTTCAAAGAGGCGAGATTTCAGTTAGATTTATTCGTACCAGACGAATTAAATTCGAATGTTTGGTCAATAATTGAATTCATAGGCTACGAATAGTGAAAATAACGAGCGAAAGTAGGGAATACTTAACACTTAATGTTTAGAGTTCTAATGGTCGAGACTAGTGGATTTTTAATGGTAGCGGTTTGAAATTTAATGATAGTGAATAGTAAAATAGCGGGTACTTTCTTCACCTACTTTCCCTATTTAACTTTCTCCTTTTTCTTCCACTTTATTCTCTTTTCACCTTTTCAATTATTCCCCCCACTCAAACTCCATCTCCTTCGTTCGACTTCTTCCCCGAAAATATGCCACCGATCGCCATTATGTTTGCCTTCGTATACATTGTTCTTGTTGCCATGTATCTGACCTTTTTCCCTGATGAAAACGCCGATTACTTCATCGCCTCTCTGGTGTTCATCGTTCCCCTCACAATCTTAGCGATTTATGTGGACAAGTTTTTGAAGTGAGGATTTCGAGCTAGGGTGGTTAGAATGTAGCTTTGTTGTGTGTTGATGTAATGTGGAATAAATTCTCGTTTATGTTTATGTTAAGTTGTTATGTTTACGGTTCGCTTTTGTATGTCTTCAGAATAATCAGGGTACTTCATCCTATGGTGGTTCTTGCTATTGTTGGGTTGGTGGTGGTTTTTGTTTCTATAGTGGGCCAACCGATTGAAGATTGTATGCTTTATATTTTGTTTATTGTACTGTTAGCACTTCCGATGTTAATCATCTCGCTATGTATTAACCTCCATGGTTTCTAATAAAATTTATGTTATTTGTGTTTTCCCGTACCCTGTTGTGAATTTTTAAAGTTTCTAATTTTCGTAATTTCCTCGTCTTCGTATAATAGTGAAATGAGTGATGAGTGTAGATCTGACTGGGGTTGGTTAAAAAGTAAAGTTTATGAACAAATTATTTTGTCTCAAGATTCTGTTTTTGGAATGAAAATTGTTATTAAAACTTCGAAAGGATAACTGTTCCATTTATAACATGATTCTTCCTAAATTATACATAGGTAGCTAGGCTATGTATAATTGAGGACCAAATGATGTAACTCTTGGTTCAGCATTTATGTTTCTTCAAAGAATTTTATATGGTTCAGTTATACTGATTCCGTCACAGAGTCGGACATTCTCTGATATATAAAGTGTTTGTTCATTTTTCTAGGATAAGTCAAAATTTTCTAAGATAGCATTTGGACATTCTGGGTATAAACTTAGGTTTTAAGTGAGGTTTCATTGCAATATGGTAACAACTTAGGGTTTGATCATGATAAAATTAATTAAATCCTTGAGGTACTATTAGTGTATTGTTACATAACGATTATGAGTAGAGAGGTGTAACGGAAATGAAAATAGACGTAGATTTTTATTATCATGGAAATATTACAAGGTAGATTTTTCACACGGTAGAAAGATAACTGTTACACTTAGGTTACATCCATCGTACCTAAGGTAAATACAAACGGAAATACAACTTAGATAGTCCTACACTAGAGTTTATTTATTTTACAGCAGGAATCCATACATCTGCTTAACATAGAGGTCATTCTTTGGTACTACTGAGATCTCTTAACAAGTCTTCCTTATCTTGCATCCATCTTGGCCTTCCAGTTGGCATTGTAGTTTGGGCAATGACTCTTTTAATGCCCTAGTCCACCACACCCGTGGCATTTTATAGATGAGTGCTGCTCATTTCCTTCCATAACTTTGCAATCATTCGTCTTGTGGCCTGTTTTCCTGCACCTCCCGCATATTGCAGTGCAATATCCGGTGTGATGCATCTTACATTTCTGGCACAAAGGTTTATTTCCACGGTAGTTGTCTCTGTTGGTAGGGGTAGTGACGTAGTTTCCTTCAATTTCTGGGTTGAGCCTTTGCTGGCGAAGATAGTCAATGCGGTCTTGTAGATGATTGCGGATGCAAACATCATTGTGAAACTCACATTCGTTGAGGGTAAAGGATCTTTTCTCCTCATGTCTTTGCTTTTGGTTATTTTTCTTAAGTGCAATATCTTGCCTAATTCTTTGAGTACACGTGCGGATCGGTTTAGTTATTTTCCTTGACTTCTTTAGGCAAGCTGGCCTACATCCCATGAAACGTTCATGGTTATGCTTACAAGGTATAACCTTCTTTCTTTCTTTTCTCGCCATGTCATTGTCGCTTGGATGGACTGTCGAGGTTACCTCCATTACTACTTCAACGATTTTGTTTACCATTTCCTCGATGGTTTTAGGGGTCATGATTGTTGTGGGCACTACGCGGTTCATGCTGTCCATTCCCTATGAACATTACACGAAACGTTGATTTAGTATTCACTTTATCGTTAGAATAATTCAAATAGTAAGATATTTGTATATTAATGCTAACAATGTAGTCTCAATACGAAATCAAATCAACTGAGGATCATAGAAATACGATGTGTCTGGGTAGCATCGTAAAATAACAATCAACTCTTGATATTAGATTGTTAAGGAACAATTGAATTTATCTACAAAAGCTGAAGTTCAACAATTTTCTCTTCATTCATCAAGTTCTCTTCTGAATATTTGTTCTTGGAATTTTATGTTTTATTGTTTAGTCGAGGTATAGTTGATGTATAATCACAGATAATGTCATAGTAAGTTTGAATACAGTCATCAAAATTGACATAACTCTAATAACTTGTTCGATTGATTTTTGCAAAACAACCAGTACAAGGTCTTTTATTAATGTCTCATTGATTCATGTGGAGTTATTTGTTTACCCAAGAGAGTAACAAATGGTGAGGTTTTGCATGACTCTTTGCACTTACAGCATCATAATGAGGTTTGTGAGAGGAATTTGTTTACAACAGAAAAGTATAACGAAAGGATAGCTATTATACATTAAAAGTCGAGTACAAGCTCTGAAAGTTACAGAATTATTGGAACTACATGAACTACTAACCAAAACTATTTGGTTTATTTAGTACAACAACGATACTTAAGATCAGTTACGTCTCTGACGTAGACGTCTAACTTCTGCCTCAAGATCCAGTTGTGCAGCTTCCATGGCCGAGAAGCGTTCCTGGCATGCATTCATCTGATTAGCTAACATGTTTTCCAAGGCTGCAATCTTTTGGCTTTGGGTTCTTGCTGCGTCTCTAGCTAACCATAATGCTCTTTCAATGTCTTCAATCCTAACGTGGGTCTGAGTATGGCCTCTACCTAAACAGCGGGTTCTGGCATCCAAGTTCCTAAGTTCTTGTTCGTAATTGTCCTTCATGTTACCAATATTCACTCCTAAACCAAACACTTCTCGTCTTTCAGCATCGGTCCTCTTGAACAGGGTATCAATGTTACGGTCAAACCATTCAAATCGTAATGGATGTAACTCTTTTAGCTGTTTAGAGTGAGCGTTTAGTATGCTGGTGTGTTGGTGAAGGCGAATCCATATGGAGTCTCGGGTGTCTACATTGTAGTCAGGAGATTTGGGTGAGGATACATTGTTTGGGACATCTGGCATAGAGAAATCTGAGGTATTGGGTAAGGGAGAATTTAGGTTGATATTTTCCCAAGTCATTTCTTGACGTGAACTTTGTCCAATTTCAAACGTTGGTTGACCACCAATCGGATCTGAATAGGATTCAGTTGCTCTCCTAAGTTTCTGACGTGGAGGTGAGTGAGTAGGTGATGACGAAGATGAGTTCTGAGTAAGTTCTATGTCAGGTTGAGGTTGTGACATTTGTACGTAAGGATCTTCAGTATTTGGTGTAATATGATAGCTAGGTGATACATGGGTAGTAGGAGAGGTAGTCTTAGCGATGTCAACTGGTAGGGAAGACATGTTACTGTAGCAATCGAAAATAATAATTATGAGTATTTATACGTTTAAGGTGTAACGTCGAGTGTGAAATAATACGGTGTGTAATGTGTGAAGAATAAACATTAAGCATGTAAAGATTAGTACAAAACAATCTTAATAGGTAATGTATTGAGCACGGCAGTCTGCAGACACGGAAGGCATAAGATGATAAGATGTAAAATCATTTATTTTGAAAGTGTGGTTATAGTTCATTGTGTTAAAACGTTTGATTCTCTATAACCTTAGGCTCTGATACCAAACTGTAACACCCCCTAATTTGGTTTGTGGCAGCGGAAAAGTAATTAGGGTGTTACGGTGAGGATCGAGGTTTAAATTTCAAAAAAACGGCCCGGAAGGGACGTTTTGAAAGTTATATGTCATTCAAAAGAATATCTTTGATACAAAAGTGAATTATTCGATGTGAAAATCCCATGAGAAAATGTGATAATTTGGAAAGAATGACATATTTGATTTTACACCAGTTTATTTATCAAAGTAGAAGATGCCCGCTCCGTGTCTTGTCCTGCTCCGTTAATTACCTGAGATAAACATGCTTAAAATGTCAACACAATGGTTGGTGAGTTCGTGGAGTTTATAGAAAATAACTTTCTTTGAAAGGTGTATAGTGATTGTCGAAGTATATAATAATTCTTCATGAAATAAATAATACGTTGTGTTGTATAAAAATCCACAAGTAAGTCATGTATGATCTCCAAAATCATAAGTTTCAAGATATGAATGCAGATGAGCTACGTTGTTATATGCTCAATATAGACTGTTGTGTCAGCTTTTAAATATAATGATATACCAAGCATTTTGGATTGTCTTGTGCAGAATTCTCATTTAAGTCACATATATTAAAGTTAAAGTTCAAGTACAGGATTCACAATCATATCACATAGTGGGAATGATAATCTAGAATCTGAAGTCTATCAGTGTAAAATGGTGGTCTGCTAAATACAGCTGTATCCTAGGATATATATGAAACATTCATATATTCATAAAGTTATATTGCCCTAAGCCTCATGACACGCAAAACGTTAACAGAGTACCGTAAAACGGTGGTGCCCCACCAGGGTTACTGATGGGTTTTTATAGCCCTCATGTTAATAGGTAAAACGGCGGTGCCCCACCAGGGTTACTGATGGGTTTTTATAGCCCTCATGTTAATAGGTAACTTGCCAATTCCTATTTTTCTCAAATATAGTGCATCGCGACTAAATACGACTAACCATGTAGGCATTCCGTCACAGTATTTAGTGGGATAGGTCGTCAGCCTCTAACAGGTTTCGAAGCTGTTCACTATATTCGCGCTCACCGCAGTGATTAATGGCTCATGATCAAGGGACTTTATGGCAATAAAGTGTGCTTAGGCAATATAGGTCAATCATGCGTAATTTTAGTCTTGGCAATTATTTATAGTGAAATGTAGAAATATCATATTAAAGTAGCAGTACATTCATTTGTCACATGAATGCATACAATGAGTCTCAGTGTCATATTACATCAAGTAGCTTAAAAATGTTATCTTCCAAGTTCCGTGTTTAAGCTAAACAGACAATTTGCACATAAAATGAGCATGTATTCCTTTCAAGTATGATTCAAACATGTAAAGCATAGTGGATGATTTTGAGTAAATCATGAGAGTTTTATATAAGTAATTTAAAACAGTTAAAGCATGTATCTCCCCCAAAAGAGTTATTAAAACAAGAGTTAAAAGTAGGGTCCACGACTCACGATACGTCATAAGAGTTTTCAAAGTGCTCATAGAAGTATTGTATCGCAAAGTAAATCATATAGTTGATAAATGAGTAAAATATTTCGAAGCATGTATCTCCCCCAAAAAGTATAAATCAAGTATTAAAATAGGAGGGGCCACGACTCACCTGGAGCGTATCTGACAAGACAAAATTATAAGACCAAGTAAACGATCACGAAAACTTCTTCAATACTAGACCTGAGTATAAGCGAAGTCTAAGAGTCTAATTTTCTACTAATAACAAATGTGGAAAGGATAAATCGTATAACGATTTGATCGGTGATATGAGTGTGATGTGCTTAAAATGCCTCAAGTAAAAAAAATATGATATATCTTATAATATTATGTTGATCCTTATATCAATCGACTCAAAATATTACTTTCTCAGAGTATGTTGAAATAATATGCAAGTGAAGCTACTAAATTTTCTAATAGCGAAACTTTTAAATAATGCATAACTTATAATGAAAAATGCATATGAAATGAAGGATGAAAATAGAAAATAAATAAGAATGTCAAGTGAAATTAAATAGGTCCTTGTCCTTTTCAGATTTTATACTTTTTAGTATAACTGCGATTGCGTTTCGTCATTAGTCCTCGGTTAAGTCCCTTGTCCATAATAGTCCAACAATTGTCCATATGTCCATAATAGGCTTGGAGTTCAATGGTATGTCAATTTAAGTCCTTTATAACCTGTTTTAACAGCTTCAGTCCATAGTTTTCACAGGTTGGCAGTTTTAGTCCTTCTAGTTAAATCGCGTTACATTTTTAGTCCTTTTTGCATAAAAATGACGGGAAAAATATTCTGAAAATTTCTATAACTTTATTAAGTTCATTTTAACTTATTTCAAGTGCTTATTTCAGAAAAGAGCTTATTTTTGTATCATTGGGCCGCACCACGAACTATTCTAAAGCCCATTTAATATTTTAGAGGCGAGGGTATGTAAAATTGTTTTGGGCCTGTTCTTGGATTATTTTTGTGATTCTGAAAATATATTTCCTGGGCCCACTGGACCGGTTACACGCAAAATCTTATTGGGCTTTGGCTAAGCCCATTTTCGAAAATAATTGTTGAGTTATATTTTCTAAAAACAAGTTAGTGTTTCTGTGATTGGTTCGGTAGTTTTAAAGTGTTGTTTCTCGCCTGTTTTTACAAGGTTTCTAAACGAAACATAAGTCAGTTATGTGGTGAAATAGATCGTGTACATAGAGGGCATGGTTGTTAATTTATATCGTGAGGTATGAGATCATTTTGAAGGCTTCTTGTGGCTGTTTGTTTATGTATAATATACTTAGCACATTTTAACTTTTCTCCAGTTCTACTTATAGCGTGTGATATAAAGTTGGCATGTGTTCGAATGATGCATGTACTGAGGTGATTTAATGTGGGTGTGACATGCGTGATGGCTGTTAAGTATTTCTTAGTGGGGCTCGCCACTCCTTTGAGTGGGTTACTTATAATGACGAGTGTAACATGGACATATAATTATGTATACGTTCGAATAAATAAGCAAGGATGCATGCATGGATTTTTAATGCGAATGTTGAGTAAGATATGGCTATGAAACATGTAGAATATATCTAAGAGTTTCCTCCCATGTTTCTATATGTGAGTATGATAATGATATGTGTTCGAATGAAATAACAAAAAAAAAAAAATGGTGCATGGCTTGTTATATTAAATATGTACTAGTAAAGTGAGAAAGTGGTTCTAATTCTTTCTCAGTGGAGTTGTCACCCTCATGGGTTTGTAAGTTATAACGCACGTACTAGTGAAAGAAATAATATGCTTCGAATGTAAAGAAACTAACGTGTGTATGCATGTGTGGGTTGTGTGAAGTGCAAACATAAGAGACTTGAGAAGGGTTAGACACTTACAACACCTCTTATAGGTGGTGAAGAAACTGAGAAGGTCGACTGGAACACGAGGATGGGCAGAAATCTTGCTAGCTAGATTCGAGCTATATTTCTATGCATGGTTTTCTGGAAAGGTTCGAGACTTCGAGGCAAGGTTTACTGGGAATCTATGGTTGTTAGTGAGAGTAGAATAAGTGAGAAAGGAGCAATGTACACTACTAGGGGAGGGTGAGATATATAGAGAGATATCACACACCTTGTGACTATATTACCCTTCACTCAATTATTGGCCTTCACTGTAAAGGAAGGGACACCTAAGTGTGTTTCCCTGACAATGAGAGATATTTTGTAGATGTGAAAACGTGGGAAATCTAATCCTTTGTACTTGTGCTATCTTTGAGTTCGGGTTGTATTTTGAATATGGGAGAATTGGTTTTAGCAAGCTACAAACTCATACCGCAGTCCTTATGGTCTTCTCAACATCATAATATGCTAAGTATATTATTAGGAGGGCGTAGGAAAAAGTGCGGGTCAAGACGGTTTAGTTTTTGGTCTTCATATTTATACGTATAGTTCGAATTGTGGCAACCAAAATGGCTCTTAATTCTTGACGAATAATCGACATTTATTATTGGGATTGTGCACGTTCAAAGTCTAGAGGGTCGTGAATAAGACGGTGCAAAAATTTGGACAGGTCGTGTTTAATAATTGGAATAACTCGAGTTATTTTAGGAAGGTATGTGGCTGTCGAATTCTGCATGCAATCACAAAGTGAAGATGAATTTTGGGAGTTGGGCTTGTGCAGTGGGTATGTGTTGCTGGGCCTGGAAATACTTAAGGGTCCAGTCGGTTTGTAGCTTTGTTTTTAAGGGAAGGAGTAAATATATTTAGAGTAAATGTTGTGTAGCTAATTAAATATAAATGTAATTAGTGGATAAAATGTGATTAATGCATGGTTGTAATCATGTTATAAACTTAGTGGTTTTTCCTATAATTTGTAATTAGTGGGATTTGCGGTTTGTGAACTAGTAGTCGTTGCGAAGTAAATATGTTTCGTAAAGTACGTCGAGAACTAGTGCCGATATTTGTTAATTGTTGCGATGTTGTGTTATGGTGAATATAAGATATCGAGGAAAATTTTAAATTTCCCCGTAAAAATGGGTTTTAGTAGATAGTAACTCGAGGTTATCATAAATTAACAAGGATTATCAATATGGATTTTCGTGGGATCTTACACAATGGGTGGGATATGATCAGAAGGAAGAGAAGATTCATTTGGAGTGTTATTTAAAGCAGAAGAAGTCAACAAGAAAAATTGTCACTAGCTTTAGACCAATTTCATAGTGTAAAATTTATTTAATGTTTGTTTCAGTTTCACTTTAAGTTTTAATTGTAATTCAAGTTTAATTAAGTTCAGTTATCCTTATGTTCTCAAGTTATGTACTCAATTTCAAGCTTAATAAAAGTTCAAGTATTTCTCTTAATTTGTATCAAGGTCCACATCTGTTAAAGTTAGTTCACAAGCTCTTTTACCCTTCATACAATCTCAGATAAGCTTATTGTAGCTTTTCGTGAGCCTGTATTAGACTCTAGTAGTTTAATTTAGAAAAACCAGAAAAGTCAACAATTCAGTCAAATAAGCAATTGGGTGGGGTTAAGCTGTTCTTGGAAGTTTTTCTGGGTTTCTAGCTTGTTGTTAACAAGCTAGGTGTGTCCTGATCTAGTTCTTTTTGCTTCATAAGCCTCAGCAAGTTGTAAGCTTTTTCCAATTTTTTGCATTAAATTCTAGTCTACTGTTACATAGCTTATTTTCAGCTTATTTCATAAGTTTTCTACTTATTAATAGTTTATAAGTATATTTCATATATATTATCATGTGGAGACATTAGTCATGTGGAGGAACTACCTTCTGAGCTCGTCAGTCCAAAAGAGAATATTGATCATCTTGTTCCCGAAGCATTCAAAAAGTCTTTCACCAATCCTCTGTTTAAATTCGAATCTGAATTCACTTTAATTTCTGATAATCCACTCTTTGATATTCAGAACGAGGTAGGTGATGATTCCATAATAGAACAAGGGTTCACAGATTTACATCACGTGAATGATTCTCTTTACGAGGAGTTCTCCTTTGAACTCACTCATATCATATCTCCACCAGAGTATGATAACTTCCACTTTGATCTAGACAAAAATGATCTTTGTGTTCCGGAGGGAGATGTTCTCAACACTGAGAATTTGATTAATATCAAAATTCCATCCCTCCCACCCAGAATATGTCTTGATCAACCAAGCTTAAATGTTGAGATTCATGATACTGAAATCATAAATTCTCCTTCTAATGATGATGAGTTAGTCATGATTTTTATCATGACTTTCTTTCTTTTATTCACCTACACGGTGACTTCTCCTGTTCTTCACTCCTTTGGAAATGAAGACACTATCTTTGACCCCGGCATTTCCATTTATCATTCTTTGTGAGCCGGGCATATATCTCATCGGTGTGGAACTTTCATGTACTTCAATGATTATCCAATCATCTTGAATGAAAGTCTGATGGAGATGGTTTCTTCCACTTACTTCCCTATGAACCAATGAATTCGGGGTCGAGTCAAGCTAGTGACTCGGTGAACAAAAACATTAGCACAACATGGGTTTTCACCCATGTCTCTGACTTCTTTCTCTTTTCTAACACCTAAGTGTGGGGGAGTTGCCCCTGCTGTTGTATATAGTCTCAAAAAAAAAAAAAAAAAAAAAAAAAAAAATGAATGAATGAGAAAATTGTAAATAAAAAAATAATAATAAGTGTTGTGTTTCCACACTTGGCTAGTAGTATTACCTTTTTACGTTCTAAGTGTCGGCATAATAGCCGGTACTTTGAATATTGAGGGCAATATTCAATTCTAAGTGTGGGGGGGAATTCTGGCGAATTTGATCAAATATGTACCTTTTAGTGCCCTAATTCCCCCATTTTGGCCAAAATTTAAAAAAAAAAATTAGTGGAAGTGCTATGCACTAAACACAACAAATGGTTATCAGTCCGCCATGTCTAACCCACATAAGGATTGGCTAATCCAAGAGCAAACGGCTCTTGGTAAAGATGTCTCAAATCCGTTTATGGCTTACAATTTGCCAAAAATTGTATGGTATTCGACTCACCATATCTTTTATAGTGAAGAGTTGGCTAGTCCAGAAGCAAATGGCTTTTGGTAAAGACAAGTCAAATCCGTTGACAGCTGATGGTTTGCTTAAAATCATTTGGTTATCATTGTACCAAAGTATCATACTAAAACATTGGCTACTCCAGAAGTAATGGCTATCTGGTAAAGAGAAAAATCCATTAAATTTTCAAAAAGGATTGCTAGGGACTAGCAATAGTTTAGTGTGGGGGATTGATGAGTGTCTAAATACTCATCATTTTATTCCCATTTAAACTGCAAAAGCATTTTAAAACACTCAGAAATGCTTCAAAATACAGAAAATATCCTTGAATTGTGTTTTTATCTGTTTCATGTGCAAAAAGATTGAAAACGGAGCGAAAACGAGTATTTTTGGATCGACTCAACAACATTGTGTATTTGATCAACAAAAGTCAAAGTCAACCCCAAAATTACCAAAATGACACAATTGATCCTTGGAAATTATTTTCAGTCTTTGGCAGCCTTGGTCCTTGGTTTTTCAGTATTTACAGCAATGGTCCTTAAAGTTTACACTTTTAAACTTTAAATCCTTTAAATAAAACCAAAATGAACCTAGCCATTCAAATGAACCCCTCCCTCTTTGAACCCCGGGCCAAAAATGAAATAATAAAACACGGAGTCAAACCCAATTAAACCCACCATTCCCCTTATCCCTTCTACCCACTTTCCCTCTCTAACACTGGTAGACCAAAACCACCCTCCACATCTCTGGTTTTCTTGCCACCTCCACCCCCAGCTGGCTACTCTACATCACACCTCACCTCCTCCACCTTCACAACTAAACAAATTTCCTTAATTGCTCAAAATCCACTCCATGCCTGCTTTTAGACTTTTGGCGCCAAAAAGTGGAATTGAACGGTTTTGATGAAATGTAAAGATCCAATGGGTGGGATATGATCAGAAGGAAGAGAAGATTCATTTGGAGTGTTATTTAAAGCAGAAGAAGTCAACAAGAAAAATTGTCACTAGCTTTAGACCAATTTCATAGTGTAAAATTTATTTAATGTTTGTTTCAGTTTCACTTTAAGTTTTAATTGTAATTCAAGTTTAATTAAGTTCAGTTATCCTTATGTTCTCAAGTTATGTACTCAATTTCAAGCTTAATAAAAGTTCAAGTATTTCTCTTAATTTGTATCAAGGTCCACATCTGTTAAAGTTAGTTCACAAGCTCTTTTACCCTTCATACAAGCTCAGATAAGCTTATTGTAGCTTTTCATGAGGCTGTATTAGACTCTAGTAGTTTAATTTAGAAAAATCAGAAAAGTCAACAATTCAGTCAAATAAGCAATTGGGTGGGGTTAAGCTATTCTTGGAAGTTTTTCTGGGTTTCTAGCTTGTTGTTAACAAGCTAGGTGTGTCCTGATCTAGTTCTTTTTGCTTCATAAGCCTCAGCAAGTTGTAAGCTTTTTCCAATTTTTTGCATTAAATTCTAGTCTACTGTTACATAGCTTATTTTCAGCTTATTTCATAAGTTTTCTACTTATTAATAGTTTATAAGTATATTTCATATATATTATCAGTTAATTTAGCTTTCTCTTCATTTTGCTTTAAAAAACTTTTAAAAAGCCAAAAAATAGCCATATAGTATATAATTTATTAAACTGCTTATTTCTATATTAAAAGTTGTTAATTATAGTCAAAATAAGTTAGTTAATCAGTAATATCAAGAAATTATAAGTTAAGTTAGTCTGTGCTAGTTCAAAAACCAACACAGTCCCCTAAAGGGCTGTTTGGCCTTTTGGGTTAAAATGGGTTAAATCAAGTTATTACTGTACATTTGCAATAAGTTTAGATTTAATCTAGCTTAAAATGTCCCATATAAGTTGTTTCTAGGTTCTGATAAGCCAATCCAATAGAAAAACTAGTTTTCAGTAGCCTGTGGTAATTTCAGCCAATATAAGGACCAAATAAGCCATTATAAGCTATGAGCCGATTTTGACCTTATCATTGGCTTTTCTAAGTTCTTTGGAGTCCATATAGTGTATACTAGATAGTTGGTTAAGTCTCTCCCTTGGTCTGCACACAACTCACCCAAGTCAGACTGCAATTTCAGTTTTTTTAGGTCCTTTGCTTAATTTTAATTTGATCATAATAAGCTTTGATAAGCTGAGGTTTGAGACTATTAAACTTGTCTTACTCACCTACCTTTTAGCATTTTTATTTTATTTTTAATAGTTTTTTTAAGCCCTCAAAATAAGCCTGCAAAAAGGGCTTTTCTGCCCTGCACCATAGCAGCCTGCAACATCAGACCACAACCTGGTCTTAGCTTATTTAGAGCTTATCTGCCTTAAGCCCTAGCTTTTTCTAGTACCTTTAGCTTATTTGTAAACTTCACAGTCCATATTAGCTTATTTTATTTTCTTCTTAGCTTATTTAATCATCTTATAGCTTAATTGTTTAATCCTAGTTCTAATAAGCCTATAAGTAGATTGTTCCTGTGTACAGGTTAATCAGCCATATGCACAGGTTCATAAGCTACTTTCAAAAGCTTGCATCTTGTTCATTAGTTAGGATTAACTTGTGATATTTGTTGCTTTGTAAAGCCCTTCTGGCCAGTTTCATGTTTATGTGCTTGTTTGTTCTTTTCCAACTTATTTGCATGCTTATTTGGTCCTATCTATGTTGAATCACCCAAATACTTACACTGAGTCATCAGTGTAAGTGGGCAATTTCACAAGCCCCTCAAAAGCTCTCCAGTGAACTTGAGCTTGTGTGGTTTGGTTCCTTGTGAAGCTTATCCACCAATCTCAAAGGTTCAGGGCTTATTGTGCATTTTCTAGCTTATTTGACAAGCCTGCTAGTAGCTTTTAGCTTGTCCCATTTCCACTGTATACACTGGTACACCAGTGTATATAAGCTTTTTCATTGGCTTCTCATAAGCTCACCAGTGGGTCCCACATTGTGAGCTTTTGCTTTTTGAAAAGCTCAGAACCTCATCTTGTTATTTCAGTGCTTAAATTGTACTTCCTAGCTTATTTGATAAGTTGGAATTAGCTTTAAAAAGCCCTGCAAGCCTGTGTGGTTGTTTAAGCTTGTTTTAATTTTAATACTCGATTTGGCTTGCGGCTAGGGCTTATCTGAGGTTTTTCAGTTGAATTGAGTTTGTTTTAGTATATTACACTGTACCTGAGCTTTTGGTGCATTCTAGTGCTTATTTGCTTATTTGAAGTGCTTATTTAAACTGCTTTTTTGCCCAATTCAACTTATTAGTGGGCTTATCTAACTTTTTATATTATTCCAAGTATTCTGCTACCTTATAGTATTTTTAGAAAAAATTTCATATTTATTAGAGTTCATTTAGTATTTATTATAATTTAAATTAGTTTTAAATAATTATTAAATAGTAATTAATTAATAATAAATAGATAAAAAGTCAAATAAATATATTTTCAGTTTTAAAATAAGTTTTAGGTTATTATAACTTGTTTAAATTATTTTCTTTTAAAATTCCTTAAGTTTAATCACTCAAAACCTTTTCTGTTCAATTATCGCCCGATCACAGATTCGTTCTATTACAGTTTACACACCTCGTTGGGACTTAACGACCCGGGGATACTCTGTACTCCTTGGTTAGTTGTCCTCAAGTGTTTGAATTTTGTTGACCAATATCCTTGGTCGATATAAGTTGACTGTTTGAGGCCAATCAATGTTACGTTTTCGACTTCATTAATAGGATTGAGTGTGTACTTCGGGTTTTTGAGCTTCATACAATGAGACTGATTGCATCACTTCAACTACTTGGGGGAAGTGGTCTCTGGATACTCTTGGCATGCATTACTTCAGACTTCAGCGGGAAGAAATGTGAGAAGAATTATTCAAGTGTGAGATGATTCACTGCTGATCTATTTGATGATCCCCGAACGGAGAATCACGATGATTTTCGGTTTAGGGGGAAGCTGTCAAAGCTTCAAATTGAGAAGGCTCGAGTTCAGTCTATTATTCAGGAGCCTCGAAAGCTTTGGTGGTGAAAGTTTAAGAGATGTTGACTACAGACTTCTACAACGTACAGAACGATATCCTTATTTCGGTATTCATGTCAACATCGTCTTAAATAGAGTAACATATTTTGTACATATCTTATACCAAAATTGTAAATAGAAAATTATAAATCCAGAAAATTGTAAATAGAAAAATATTAAAACCAAGAAAAAACCATAAAAATCAGAAAAATAGAAAATACCAAAAATAGTTGTTCTAGGCATGTCTTCTGTTTATCGATAACATTTACGGACCTAGAAATGTCATTCAATAATGACACGGGTCTTTAAATGAAGCTCGAGCAGAAGTTTAAAAGGTTTATCAAAACATGTCATTATGGCTTGCTATTACTTTAGATAGCAACCCGCGTTTCAAAATGGGGAAAGCACGTCGCCAAAAAGACGGTTGTTCCTCCCACTGGGTGAAGTTCACCCGGGCATGGATTACTTTATATCCATGTTTTCCTGATTTGATGTACGTTTCAGTGCATCATTTCTTGTAAAGGAAGAGAAATCTTCTTTGTATGCAAATAATTTTCCTTCTATGATTCTTCTGAAAATTATTTGTGAGACACATGGTGGTAACATGTTGGTTGAAATTCCTTCAGACTTGGATTGTGCATAAAATTTGTCACTCAATCAATGACTACAGCTCTTTAACTAGAATACGGGTCATTGATTGAGGGGGAGAGTGACTTCAAATTTTTTATCATCAAACGGGTTTCTTGGTTATCTCATAACTGTTAGAAAAGGTTTTGTAGTTAATGGGTTATTAGTTGAAGAGGATCTTACTAAGCTTTATCTCAAATGGCCAAATGTGTTAATTGTTAGAAAGATTAGGGCATTATGTGCAATTTGCTTATAGTATCCTAGCTTTATGTAACTATGAGGTCCATTTGTGTCACTCTGGAATCCTCGGTTAATCCCTTAAATACTTTTAAAAAAAACCAAAATCTAAAAGGAGTTAGAAAACCCATTGTGTTTGATGTTCTTTGATACTCCACTGGCATTTGTATGATCTGATTGAATGAGTTTCAAATGTTGATTGATTTTTGTTAGTCGATAGCTGCTTAATTGTTGTTGATTCAGTGCATGTGCACTAAGGATATGCTTAGGTATGTAGCTATCATGTTAGAATCTTGTTTATAAGCTCCTGAGTTGAATGTTGAAATATGAGTGAATTGCCATGTTCATGATAGCTGATTGCTCTTCATGATAGATAGTGGTTTGATGTATTTCCTGACTGTGGTTTGATTATGAGATGAATATGGTATTATGATTAGGCAAGCTGCTTGTGACAAATGGAAATTTTCACATTGCTAATTAATATTATATGAGTATTAATTATTTTTAAGATAAGCATTTGTATGCGCATTTGCTTGTTTCTGAGTATTTTTGAGCATTTCTGGGAGCTATCCCGCATACTGTAGCTTACAGTCACTGCAGAAAAAGTATATTTTTGTCAGTAAACCTAAATTTTCACATTTCTGATAGTTACTGACAAGTCTCGTAATTAATTGAGAGCTTTCTCGCATTTTTCTGAAAAACAACCGCACGCGCGTACCGACATCACAGCACGCAGGGTAACAGTCTAATAAATAAATTTTTGATTCAGTAATAATATTTTATTACATTTCTGACAAAAACGTGGATAAAAACTTTATTTTACGTAAACGTGTCCAAAAACGTCAAAACGGGACTTTACGGTCACGTTTAAGCTCAAACCGACACACGATATACCAACGAGGAGTAAAAATAAAATCACCCTCCCCTAATATACCTCAAATCCGGCCAAGGTGATATCTCTCACCACAAGAGTCCAAAACACCCACTAACTAGTATATTATTATAAATAATACACATGATTTCCCTAAATGCTACTACAAACAAACCAACTTATTCATTTATATCACACCAACTTTCCTAGATCATCTTTGATCACTAAACTCACGACACACTCCCATCTTCCAAATCCATGAATTTTCTTGGAAGTTCAATCAAATTAGAGTGCATAATCAAGCTTTTTGGGTTATTTGGAACTTGGTTTGGGTAAATTTGGTGAAGCATTGGGTGTTCTTGGTTCCTCCTTGGCTCGTTAATCATCATAGCATTGTAAGGATTCATAAATTTTTTCTAATCTTGTTAATCTCTTGTTCATTTGATGTCTAATGATGTTTAAAAGTGTTAAAAGTATATATTTTGTTGATTTGGAAAAATTTAGGGCTTGTATGTTACTAAATAGTGCTCGACTTTTCTTAGATATATGAACTAGTTTATAAATTTCTTGCTTGTGTGGTAAATCTTGTTACATATAGTGTTAGTTTGATGATACAAACATTAGTTACGGTTTTTACGCGAGATTAAACAATATATAGACTTTTGAGACTATATATACTAATCGGCCATATGTAAAATAAAGATTATTGGGGTTTTGAAAAACATAAAATTTTGGCTCAAATGGTGAAATGGTGGGAAAATGTAGTTAAGTGCTTATTTGGATTAGCTTATTTAATAAGCTATAAGTTATAGAAAATAACTAGTAAAAATGAGAAAATAAGTTGACACCTTATATATGGGTCGAGTTGAACACATTTTGGTCAAATTGGAATATCTAGCTTAATAGCTTATTTATTAGAGCTTAATTGATAGTTTTAAAGTTTAATACATAACTAGTAATTACTAAGTTTACTAAATAATGGACTAAATGGATTTTGGACTAAAAAGCCCACGTATGGACTCTTGGGCCGAGCCCATTATGATATTTTGTAAGTTTGACTTTTTGACCAAACGGGCTAATGAGCGAGTAAAATGATCTTTCGAAACGCGTCGATATATACGTTTTAACTAAAAATGTGATTTGGGCTAAAAATGGTTATTGGGCTTATTACATGATTTTCGGCCCAATTAACAACAAAAATGACAAAATTGATTTTTGGAATATTTTTCGACTCGCCGTGGTTATTAATAATTAACGAAACGATAAATATAACGAAAACTAGTTTTGGACTTGTTTTGAGACGCTTAGTCTCCGAAAGGATAAAAATTGACATTTTCACCAAATTAATATTGAAATGGACTCTTGTTGACTTTTTGACTAAATATTGACTTTTTGTCGAAATCTATTGTTAATACTTAAAGTAGCAATAACGAATAATAAAACGATAAAAACATTCACAACCACCAAAATATTTATCACGAACACTTTTCGCACATAATGTTAACTAGTTGAGTTATTTGAGGAAAATTGCAACATTTGGGGAAAATGGAAACGTTTGATTATACGAATGGGTCATGCCCAATTTTCTTAAATTTTCAACATTTAGAGTATTTTGGTAAAAATACTTACACTTGTTTAATTTTCTAAATACTTGACATTTATTTCAAATTTCTTATAATATTCCTCCACTAACACTATTATTTTATTAATATCTCCAAAAACCTATTTAATTAATTATAATGCTTAATTAATTAAATACATAAGTACTTAACCTAATATATATGTATATATATAGGTATGATTATATATATGATACTTGCGCAATTTAACGGCGAATACTAGCACGGATGTTTCGTTACGTATTCCCACCGTACACTTTCACCATGAGCCACCACCCAGAGTTACAACAATAAATCATTTTGAAATATACTTTACCACACAGCAAGCAAGAAATACACGAGCACTGTTAACGCGTAAACTTTTCAAATAAAGTCAAGACATATAAGACACGAATTTTTGGATGATATCATTGAAGACATATGTTGGATGATATCATCGAAAAATCTTCAAAGATCATCCAAGACAAAAGAACGGTCATCAAATATGAATTTGAAGAATCAAAGACTACGAGCTAGGAAGTTACAGTCATGTAATAGAATGCTAGAATTCAAAATGTTATTTCCGGGGTGACCTCGAATTTGAAGAATCAAAGACTACGAGCTAGGAAGTTACAGTCATGTAATAGAATGCTAGAATTCAAAATATTATTTCCGGGGTGACCTCCCTTAGGGGGAGATTGTTAGGAATATAAATATTCATGTGAAGACTCGGTCACCTCGAGTATCTATTTAGCATTCATGTAGCTCGTAGGCTTATTAGTATTATTATTATTAGTTTAGTTATATTAATATTTGTGGAGTTGGGTCGGGTCTTTACCCACTGTCAGCTCACTCTACAGCCCACTAGGGGCACCTAAACCTTGTAGTATATATACCCCTTCCTACACATGGGAAGGGTTGGAGCTCTAATCATTCAACACAAGTTTTCTTTCATTCTCTCTCTCTAGAACTCCCACTCTCTTATCTCTCTCTCCCTCTCTCTAGAATTCATCTAACATCTAATCCAAGTATGCATAACTTACATCCCCAATTCGACATCTATTAATTAACTTACATGTGAAAACAAATAAATCATACATGAATCCATGCCAAACATGCAGGTTTGCATGGATTCTACCTAACAATTAGCATATTGCCACATGATCACTTTATAACACATAAACATGTATAAACCTAGGGTTTCTAATCAAATTAATTAACCAAACAAAAACCCTAAAAAAAATCAAAGGCTATCAATCCATAAAAAAAATTAGGGTTTGAGTTGGAAAAAGTAAACCCTAAATCGACACATGTATAAACCAAACAAGATTCGTTTTTTATGTGATTTCGGTAATTAATTACATGTTATAACCTGGCTCTGATACCAATGTTGAAATTATACTACCATGACAATCATATAATAATAAAACCAAATCATCAAAGAACACATATAGCGGAAGCAAATGATACATATAACACATAAATAATTAAACCGAATATTAAAGTGAACGTACCTTGATGATTCTAGCAAGAACAAGAATCAAACCGTGCAATATGGATTATGAACCCTAATTAGGGTTAATAGGATTATAGGAATTTCCCCTTACCGATTTTGTAATTCAATCCAAGATTCTTACAATAATGTGTAAGAATCACGTTCTTGTACACACGCACTAAACCGAACTAAAGTAATGCAAGTTAATGATCACAAAATAAAACCAAACGTTTTGTTTTATCACAAAATTTTGGTCGACCCTTTTAGGGGTTAGAACCGATCGACTAATGACTAGAAAAAAGGGAAGAAAACTTTAGGTTTAGCTAGTGCACAAGATGTACCAAAAACTAGAACCTTAGGTTTGCTTATATAGGGAATGAAAACTTAGAGCCCAAGTTGGACTTGGATTAGGAAACCCTAATCCTAACCCAAACCGATCGGCCCCCCTTTAGGAGGTGGTTCCGGGTCCTTCTTGGCTACTAATTACATTCTAGTCCTTTCCTTATTTTATTTAACGATCGTTAGTCACTTCCGTTAAATACTAACGTTCGTTATTTATTTTGTGATAATTAATAATCAAATATAACATTTTACATTTAATCATTAATCTTTAGTTCTCATACGTAATGTGTGCAATCCCGTGATCTCGAGTTCGATCCTAACACACAACTACTATTTTATGTCTATAAAACTAACAAAACTATCGATCATTGTGAGACTTTGATTCTTAGGAGAAATGTTAGATAAAAGAAAAAATATGATGAAGTTTTAGATCGATAGAACGTGATAATGGTGATATGATTTAGATTAATTATTAGATAAAAACAAATGATATGATTGGTACTTTATCGTTCTCACAATCATGGATATGCTCCTTTGAAATAGACAAATATATCAACGTCTACATTCTTAATTATTGTTGTTAGTTTTAATGGAAAAATATTAATGTGTATGACTAGAATCGAACTCGGGACCACGGGATTGCACACATTACGTATGAGGAATTAATGTAATAATAATTAATATATAAACCGTTATATATTTAATTATTTAAACACAAAATAATGACTAACGGACGTTAAGTAATTAACGGGAATTGACTAACGACCGTTAGGGAATAAAGGAAGGACTATAGATGTAATTAGAGGATCAAGAAGGTTCCGGAATCCCTTGGGATGTCTAGAACCGATCGGCCATGGGCTTGTAACCCAACCCATTGCCAAAACTTGCTCTCCAAGATTTCTCATCTATATATACAAGGCTAGGGTTATTCTATCTTCACTTCTTGTGCACTAGCTATAACCCTAAAACCTTTTTCCTTCTTCTCTTGCTTTTGGTCGATCGACATATACCCTCAAGGGGTCGATCCTCACTTGTTTTCTAAACAAAATTGTTTTGGTTTAATTGTGTTTACATTACTAGCAAAATCTTTAATTCGGTTATAGTACGTGTGTACAAGATTGTGGTATCAACTCATTATAGTTGATATTCTTCGATTGAGATACAAAAAGGTAAGGGGTATCTCGTTAATCCGTTTGTTAAAGATTTGAAGAAGATTAAAGTTTGATTCTTGTTCTTACTAGAATCAAAAGGTACGCATTTCTTTTATATTCAGTTATTTAATTACATGTATTTGATTCTTACGCTTCCGCTATGTGCTTTGATGATGTTCATATTTATTTATATAATTGTTATGGTACTTAAATTCCAACGATGGCATCAAGAGCCGTTAATACTGTGTAATTAATTACTGAAACACATAAAAATTGAATCCTTGATTGATTATTGCATGCTTTAAGGTTTCTAGGTTTTAATTTTTTGAAACCCTAAATTTTTTTTACTGTTCACCGAACACTGTTCATCGGACACTGTTCACCCGACACTGTTCATCCAGAAAAAAAATTAGGTTTTGTAAAAATTATAGAAACCCTAGGTTGCATGCAATGTTTTATGTGTTAATTCATGAATAATTGTTATGTGACATGGAATTGTATGCGTAGTTTGGGAAACATGATTAATTGTTAATATGTTTATGTGGATCCATGATGAACGTGCATGTTTGATCATGGATCATATGATTATTATGTAGTAATTGTTACGTGTTTTGTGTTAACATGCTTAATTATGCATATAATTATTAGATTATGCATTGTTTTATTTTGAACTATGTGTGTTCGTGTATATATTTATCGTAGAACTTACGCAACCAAATTGTTTGGTGTATGTGGTCCATTGGTACCATTAGCTCGAAAACCAATGGGAGTTTTAGATAAACATATACATGATAGTTGTTTTATTTAGCATGTTCATTATTTTTTGTCGTTTATTTTTATTAATTACTTGTTTGTTTATAAATATTGTTGTGACATGATTGTAAGCAAGGGTAATTTTTCGAATAGAAAATAAACCGGATTAAATAAGGGTGAAATTGGATTTGCTTTTAAGACTTAAAGTCATAAACTTTTGATTTAGTGATGAGTTTTGTACCAATAGTGTGAACGGCTCACCCAGTTTTGACAAATTATAAGAGGGGTATAAGGAGGATTGACATTAAATTGTCAAACCGAAAGAGACGTGTTTTTAATTAGCCTTTGGGCGGACGTTTGTCTCTCCGGTCCTTTGTGCGTCTAATTGGAGCTACCAAGTAAGCTATTTTTTTTTTGTACAAAATCATCTTAAGGGTGAATTGACCTCAATTCCACGCACCACTTTGTGGTAATTATTCGAATAACTTGGGTCTTTTGACTCATGCAGTAGTAGGATATAGTGGGCGATAATTGTAGGTAATTCTTTGATTGGTGAACCCAATACCTCAATTAAAACTTTGTTGATTTAAATCTTAGCTTAAAATTGGCTAATAAAATTGTTTTGAAAACTTATGATACGAAGATGTGTGCATGCTTCTTCGTACATATTTTGATTGACACATCAAAATGAGTACCCTAAAATTTAAGTTCATGTCATCTAATTATAAGAAACACTTGAAGTTGTAATTTAACTTAAGTGAGACCTTGACTAGATTACAATGACAAGGCAAATTTTCATTAATGCGTGAGACCATATATGAAGAATTTGCAGTTTCTAAATTAGACGACTTAATTAAGTTGTTAGTGAGACCTAGAAACTTAAGGCATGAGATGGGATGAAACATGCTTACTTTGCAAATTGTATTTGACAAATGTAAATCCCATAATGATCTAGGAGTTGGAAATTGTTTGCCGATTATTGTTTGACAGATTACCATATTTTGTACTTTCACTACTAGCAGATCAACTGATGTAGTGAAACTATGAAAATTTGGATCCTAGTTTTCAAGAAAATTCAATGGTTATATGAATATTTCCTTGGGTATTTTATTTTCTTGAAAAGATTGTATTATCGAAAATACTAAAATTGAATTTTGTAAATTCTTTTAATGTATTAATGCAACGTTAAACCGTAAACGTGGGACATTCTTTTAGTGGTAAATTGATCTACACCCGTAGGGGTTTTTGGCTAGAGTCAACTTTACTAAAAGAATAAACCTAGTCTCCTTTCTTTGAGAGAAGAGTGAGACTTAATCCTATTCTTTTTCATGAATGAGAAAGGTAAGATAGCAAACTTTAATAGTTAAGAAAATTGCACATTTTATGAGTTATTAAATTAGAAGCTAGACTAATTACCGCAAAATTGGTAAAAGGCAAACTAGCATAATTTATCTAGTTGTTGTGCTTTGACCACTTAAAGATGCTACATACCATTGTGGGGATGGTAGACATATTAAGGAAAAATTGCATGCCCAATTTTCAAGTTAATTGCATTGATGGATAGTCCATCATCTACATAGTAGAATACACTCTTTTTAGTACCTAAGTAATTGTTACGAATGGGTCTTCTCAAAGGTGTAGGAAAGTTAATAGCACACTATTTGCTTTGACTGGTTATGAAACACTTACAATGTTGTCAAATCCAGTGGGAGCATTGTGTTGTAATTACTGAATAGTGAATTATTGTAATGATCTGTAATTCAGTGGGAGTTACAAGCTTTGTCATCTTGGTAGTAACCCAAATTATCTCTAGAATGTCTTGAGATAATTACTTTCCAATTGTAGACACTTGTAGTTTTAAGGATAGTCATGTACGTTTCCTTACTAGACAAGGTGGTTCTATATCTACTAATATTTATGACACAATTATATTGATCACATAAACAAACGAGTGACGTGTTGTTTATCTGATACATGATGTTGTTCCATGCACAAGTGGGAGAAATCTTATATTGTGTGCAAGGTATAACATATAGGAATATGATTTAAAGAACTGTCTTGACCGCAAGGTAAGAAACTAAAGTTCTAAATATGACTAATACACCTCTAAGTCTAGAAACACTTGTTGTTGAAATTTAACTTAAGTGAGACCTTGACTAGATTACAACAACAAGGTGAAATTTCATGATTACGTGAGACCGTACATGGATAATTACTGTTTCTAAATTAGATACCTATTAGAACAAGTGTCAATAAGGATAATGAGACTACTTCAAAATAAATATTTATGTATTATTGAAATGACATAAATAAATGAAGTAATCTAATACTACTTCAAATTTGAATATTTATGTATTCTTGGAATGTCATAAATATATGAAGTAATAAATTAACTTGAAATTACTATTGAAACCAAATTGTGGTGTTCATGATTACTTTAGTTATACATGTTTATACTTTATTGTAAAGCTATAAATATGAAATCTTTTAATTGTTACAAGACTTATTATAATATAAAGTAAGACGTTAACTTGTTATGTCTTCTTTATTAAGACATATACAAGAAGTCATTGAGTTGATCAATGATTTATCACATATAGTGGGATTATAACAGTCTATGTCTTCTTGATTGAGACATGGACGATAAGTGACTTAGTTAAAAAGTACTTGTGTTATAAAGCATGCAATTGGATTGGAAAATCTATTTCACCATTAAGTTGACTTAGTTGGTAAATAGGTAAGCCAGAATGAGTATGAGTTCATCTTACATATTGTTAGATTTTCTCACAATATTAGTTCTAATGAAATACCTCAAGTTTGTGGTGTGTTCAGTTAGGAGAATCAAACTCTATTAGTATTTTTGATTAAAGATAACTATAACTTCTTTTCTTCCAAAATCTATCAAGGTTTGAAAATTGAGTATGGGTAGTATATACTCAATTAGACTCCAACTTAGAAGATTAATAAGACACCATTTATTATGGAATGTGATGAATCACATTAAGTCTTAAAATTGAAGTTCTTAATTTGTTAAACAACTTATGAAGTAGGATATTAACAAACTAATGTAAGGAACTGTCAATATGTATTTGTAATGTCCCAAAAGAGAACAATTTTGTGTTGCTCTACTTGCTAAGTATTTATAGATAGTCTATAAATTGCAAAAGGTAAGTGAGAGTTTTATCTTGAAAAGATAAAGTTACAAGATACATAATCTTCTAAAAATACACTAGTAAATGTCATGATGAGGATTAAACATGTTAATGTTAAATCTCAAGATGATGGAATTATCATTCATAGATCCGCAAGGATATCTCAAATATTTGAATAATATGTTGAGGATTATGAGTTACAGGATTATGGTAAACATGTTGGTCATTAAGATGAATTGCAAATATTGAATTTGGCAAGTTACTCATACTATGAATGTTTAGATGCAGTCCATAAAGATAATTAGTTTTGGAAACTTAATTAATCTTGAATTCTATAGTTAGACTATAGAATGAAGATGAATTTCTTCAAAGGAAATGAAAGAAATCATATGGACAATTTTGTAAACATATTTAATGTATGTCTTATGACAAGATTATCAATCACACTTAAGCAATTAACTGTGATTGAATATTCTTTCTAGGCACATTAAATAAAGATTATGATTGTCATTCTTAGTTTCATTAATATGAAATTGACAATGGAATATCAAAAACTCTTTCTTGAGTAATTACTTGTGCGAGGACGATAAGTAACTAAAAGGAGTATTTGAATTCAAATAATCTTTGGAAGTATACAAAGTGCAATAATTCATGAATGGATTAATGCATGCATCTAGGAGATATACTTATGTTTAATTATTAAATCCAAGTTTGATTTATAATTAAAATAAGATAATTCCTTAATATTCCTGAAAGCTAGTGGGAGTGTTATATTTATTTTCTTATTTCATATATGTTGTATAACATATAGAAAGTAACATTCCATATACGTTAAATGTTAAGTCTTAGTTTGGAATGAAACTTTACTTGAAGATTTAAAAAATAAACATACAACCTTGGAATATATGTTTATTGTTATAAACCTAAGCGGTAAAATAATTGATTCTAATAAAATATGATATACTATTAGAAAGTCTAAATAGAAACATATCTTTAAAAAGATATAACATGAATGAAATCTGAGTTTGATACAAGGATTTTTCCATGAACATCATATTATTTGTTGTATCATGCTTGGATGCAAGATGATTTGACAACATTGATATCTAATTGAAAGTTATTAGATAACTAAGTGTAATGGATATGGTTGGATATAGAATTAACATCCTCAGCCAGGAATTGCTCCTAAATTCTAAGTATGAACCATATGGCAAATTGTTGCGTAATCGTTATAGCCGACAAATCTTGAAAGATTGGAAGGCATCAAGCATTACACAATGGATATTAAAGTTTACGGAATTTTAAAGAGCATATTGTTGTTTGCATACAATGATGCTAATAAAATTGAGATGACACTCAATACTAGTCATGGTAGGATTTCATCCTTGTTAATGGCCATGTGTACTAGTTATGCTTAACTATGAGCATAGTTGCATTATACATTAAAGAATTAGAATACTTTAAACTATAAAAGGTTTGATAGTTTAATTGTCATAAATTAGTGGTTAAGGATGTCACACATTTTATGAAATATTATGTGACAATATCAAGATAGTTGAATGCACACATACAAGAATTTTACTAATTGAGTTCTTGAAATAAGTATTCTCAAAATTCTGATAGATCAAGATTAGTTGATTTATGTCTTGTCAACAAGTATGATTGACATGACTTGAGGCATAATTCATTAATGAGAATTATCATGCATTGATCTATTTAGTATTTGGATAATGCATTGATCTATTTAGTATTTGGATAATGGGATATTATGAACAATTATTATTTTAATGAAATAAAATATTTGTTATGTTTGATTATCATTTTCTTAATAATATATAATGTATTTGCATGTTTAATCCTTAAATATATTGATTATTCTAAATTGTCCGTTGTCGATTAATGATATGGGAATATCATTAAATTAAGACAAATCTGAGTATTGGTAGAATATACTTGAAAGTATATTGATGCGTTGACATGCCAATTTCACATGATATTCAATAAATTGAATATAGGACTTATCACAACTTCATGAGTTTACTTTATGGATCTAGTCATCAAGTAAATCATGTATATATAGTTATCCTCAGACTTGAGATACCAGATAACTGTCATGGATGTAATGCATTTCTGTGAAGCAATTTACCGCTATACGTAACTGGTAGCTATAAGGATTGTTTTCAGGAATGTTGCAAAGTTCATGGGTTAGGCTCGTAGTCAAGAGAGAATTTGTTCCTTCAAATTTGTTTGAAGTTTAATACTGCTGGGCCCCTCGTAGGGTTGACAAGATGTTTGTGCGGCCGCACCCAAGATCTCCCCTGAATATGTTCAGAAGATTTGGTAATCTTGCTCAATCAGAAACAACGAGAAACAGAATGGTTAATAAAGAATGACTAAGATCCATATCTTTATTAACGTAATATTAGAAACAAAAGGATAAGTATGATGATGAATCATCTAATGGTTTTTCCACCACCCAAGTTGTACTAGGGGCATTGGCGTGTTGCTAGACGCTAACCAATGTCATTACTATTAATAGATGTCCAAGTGGGAGCTGTTAGTTTTAATGGACAAATATTAATGTGTATGACTAGAATCGAACTCGGGACCACGGGATTGCACACATTACGTATGAGGAATTAATGTAATAATAATTAATATATAAACCGTTATATATTTAATTATTTAAACAAAAAATAATGACTAATGGACGTTAAGTAATTAACGGGAATTGACTAACGACCGTTAGGGAATAAAGGAACGACTATAGATGTAATTAGAGGATCAAGAAGGTTCTGGAATCTCTTGAGATGTCTATAACCGATCGGCCATGGGCTTGTAACCCAACCCATTGCCAAAACTTGCTCTCCAAGATTTCTCATCTATATATACAAGGCTAGAGTTATTCTATCTTCATTTCTTGTGCACTAGCTATAACCCTAAAACCTTTTTCCTTCTTCTCTTGCTTTTGGTTGATCGACATATACCCTCAAGGGGTCGATCCTCACTTGTTTTCTAAACAAAATTGTTTTGGTTTAATTGTGTTTACATTACTAGCATAATCTTTAATTCGGTTATAGTACGTGTGTACAAGATTGTGGTATCAACTCATTATAGTTGATATTCTTGGATTGAGATACAAAAAGGTAAGGGATATCTCGTTAATCCGTTTGTTAAAGATTTGAAGAAAATTAAAGTTTGTACGCGTTTCTCTTATATTGAGTTAATTAATTACATGTATTTGATTCTTACGCTTCCGCTATGTGCTTTGATGATGTTTATATTTATTTATATAATTGTTATGGTACTTAAATTCCAATATTCTTAATTATTGTAAACATAAAACTTTGCAAAATATAAACAAAAATATAATTATATGATATCTGTGAATAAAACCAAACGATATCAAATGTGTAATAAGTGGTCAAGTATTATATATCTATACGTACATGTACATAAATGGTAGTATTATTCTACTTGAGAGCAATGCCATATGCATGAGGATTTATGAGTGATGCAGAAGAAAGGAAAGCTGTTTTGATGTCAACACTCGAGAACCCTGCTGCAGAAATACTGTCTCCTGTTTCCCTCGTAAGATGGCATCCATCAGCAACTGTCTGCTGCAATGGATCTAAAACACGCTGTATAACTTTAAGAAACGTACCATCTGCTCCAAGAATGACACCAGAAAATGAAGTCAAAGAACTGCGTGGTGATACTTTTTACTTAGTGAACTTAGATGGTCTTGTTTTAGCACACTTTAGTGACTTTTACAGTTTTAGCAAATAAAACGACTAGTTTGCAACAAAACCACAAGTCAGGACGCTTATTGGGTAGTCTAATGTAGATTCATTTTAGTACCTTTGGCAGCTACATGCTCCACAAATATGTAAAGCCCACCTGGTTTAAGCACCCTCTTGATCTCTGCACACAATCAAGATGACAATTTACTTCTTTTTTTCTTCCAAGATCGGGACTTAAAAGTGTAAAAATGAAGGTCTCAGAAGCTAAAATGTATTTACGTTCTCTTGTTTATTGATATATCATTACCTGACTTATGCAATTTATAGTAATGTATTGCATATCTAGTGACAATGTTTGTAAACAAGGAAAAACAGGATAGTTCGCAAAAGAAGAACTCATTTGTTTTCCCCTTAAAATTTAAAGATAAAAAAAAAAAAAAAAAAAAACAGTGAGTATGCTAAATTATATTTTAGAATCAAAATTTGGCATCAATGTTTTACCGTTTTAGATTCAAAATGTTTAACAAATGTTGTAACTTATTAACATCACAAGTCACAACCAAAACCATGCTGATTCCTGATAACGATGAGACGTCAAAATTGAGAAGGTAATGCACTCAACACTGAAAACTAAAATGTGGACCTTGTTTGTGGATAAGAGGGAATATCAACAGAAAGAGCAACTTTAGATGAAGTGATTAACATCTATCACTATCGTACATGGCTTTAGCTTTTATATAACCCATAGTATTTGCGAACCATAGTTGGAGATGTTGAAAATATCCATACGCTATATAGTCTAAAGGTGGGGATGTGGACTGATTTAATGGCGAATGGATTCTTTTGGTTGAGTTTTATCCCTAACGGGTCAAATGGGCAGACAGTAGCCCAAAGTGTATGATAAAAACATACAACATCCTAATTCGCTAATTCAAAAATTAGGTCATTATTGTAATTATACAGCTTTGTTAATCATTATAATGCAGAACGGTTTCAACCCGTACAAAATTATCTGTTTTGACCCGTTACCCAAACAGCCGACATGTCAACTCTAGTACCCACTGTACTTAACTTCTGCATATAAAAATCATTTAAATCATAGTTTCCAACTCAAGCTTTGGACTGCGATACTTCTTGAAAGATACTAAAAAAGGTTTCTTTAAAAGCTCCAACTCAAATACAGCGATTTTGGTCACTCCCTTAAGATGTCAGTATCACACTTTCAACTGAAGTTTAATCAATCGTACTGATACAGCTTAGAAAAATTATAATTTGACAAGATAATCATGTACCTTGAAGAGTCTTGTTAACATCCTCAACAGAACATAGCACCAACGTACCCACCACTGCATCCATGGAACCATCACTTACAGGCAATGATTCTCCAACCTGCATAAATGTGGCGTTTTCAGAAAGAGTTGTCATACATATTAAGACGAGCTTATTAATCATTCAAAGATAGAAGCAAGATCATGAAGAAAATGTACAGCCTGTATAAACTTGAAATTTGTCTGATGCAAACCAGAAGCTTCTGCTGCAGCTTGAGCATACTTTTCCATCTTTCTATTCGGATCTACACCAACTACACTTACACCAGAAGCCGCACCGCCATAATATTTAAGATTAGGACCTGTTCCTATCCCAATCTCCAATATTTTTTCAGCCTTTTTTCCTGTCAAATTTGCAAATAGCTGTGACTTTAAACCTGCAATCTTATCAAATATCAAGTGTCATTTACTGATTTAGACCAACAAATCTGGTTCACAATTAAAATAATTGACTTGATTACTAACCTCGGCCTCATAAGTTTTCATTGTTCTATCCATGGCTCCAGCATAGAACTCCTCATACCAATCCGGTCTTGGAGGGTGGACCCTGTTCAGCACAGCCTACATAAAGCATCAAATCACATTTTCATTCAGTATACTAAATATAAGAAAGCCATGGCTACTTGGCTAGTATAGTTAATTAAAACCATGAAATGGAGGTCTTGTAATTGATTTTAAACACAGTCAATTTAGCAGATTATGCAGCCAGTTACTTGTCCCTTAAAATGAAACAGAATTGCAAGAGCTCTGATTCTAGCCAACTGACTCTAATTGTGGCTACAAAAGAGCCGAGTTCAGTTCGAGCTAATAGCTCAACAAGTCTTTGTGATGCAGATTCAAAATTTGTCTAGAAATATTATTGCCGGGGTAACCGACACGACCAACATAGGAGAGGTAAATTGAGTTACACCATGATTAAATTGACACGGGAGCTTAAGTAGCTCAAACCAATAAACATAAGTTGAGTTAAAGCTCTCATAAACTACATCTGGGGTATTTCCAACTTATAAAGCACTACCATAGGGAACTCTTGATTATGTCAATAAAAAGCTCTCACGTGTCTAATGAGCTCTATCAGTCATACAAAAAGATTTAAGATGCCAGAAATAATCAAATTGGAGCAGTTATTATGTTATCTTAGATGTTATTAACATTTCAGAATCATTCGACAAAAGTGCTCAAATTTCCAATAACAGACATGATTATATAGAAGTAACAGAATCCAAAACTATCATTCTTAAGGCAATTATTATACATACAATACATGAATACATCACATATTGAAAATGAAGATGAAAATTGGGTACCATGGGATCATCAGGTAGTGAATCTGAGGCATTGGATTTGTTAATTTGGATGAGAGCTGTGGATAATGTGGCTAAAAATGGTCTTCTACCACATAATAAGCAAATCTTGCTACTGTTACTACTACTACATGATAATAAAGATGGTGATTTTGAAATGTTTTGGATTGATTTGTTGCAATTATTCAGTTGCAGTTTGATATTCAAGTTATGGAAGGTGATATAAGTGGGTGAAGTAAGGGGGATGAAGAGAGATGACACACCAACAAACATGGCGACTAGAGATAGTTTAGGATTGCTGTTGTATGTTCTTGTTACAGTACTGTTATTTTTTTAGTACAGAAAAACACTTTTTTTTAGTGTTTAAATATTAATTTGACAAAATGGGTTGATATTTGCCTGTTTGGTTAGTTTCATTTCCAAGGTTAAATGGGCATTCAAATGCATAAAAATCTGTTAACTCATCATGTTATAACAGCTTAGATTATTATTATTTATAATATATTTTTTTAAAAAAAAAAAAAGAGCCTATAATGACCATTATCTAACTTTTAGGTAAACTTCTTTCAAATCTAACTGTGGCAGCATCAATGATCCTTGGTTTGGGAGAATGAGTTAGCAACTCCTCATTCTGACTTTCTGAGCTGAAGTGCTATAATCAACCTCAAGGTCATAACTTGAAATAAAACTGAACCATTTTGTCGTATAACATATAAAAAGATAAGAACACAAGCATAAGGATTTTATTTTGCCCATAATACGATGTAGGCCACACACAAAGATGGTAAAACTCTCAGCGTACAACATGGGTATAGTTTCATCAGACATGTATGTGTTTCTTGATTCTGAAACAATTGGTGCAAAGTTCATGCAAATGTTATAAATGCCATTCACAAAACACTCAGTTTGGATGGCTTTGATCTTCAGAATGAGTTTTTACATCATTAGCCATGTCTAATTCAGTCCCTTGATCCTCTGAAGCAGTGACATTTGAGCTACCATCATCAACTGTGACAAAAGAAAGGCAAGAAAAAAAGACATGAAACTTTTAGATATTTAATATTTGCAGCACAAAACTATATTATAGTGTTGTTGTAGACAGTACCTTCTTCATCTGCAGGAGCATAAGATGACCTTCTTGAACGAGCTTGATGGTGTGGTGTTGGCTAATGGAAATCATCAAGTGAAATACAATTGAGGAATATGTTTAAGAAAATCCATTAAGAACACTATTAGAAAATCATTTTTCATTGTCAAAGCCTTTAGGATACTTGATTATGCAGAATCTTAAATTCAAACCAATAAGAGAAGACACTTAAAATACATATATATGTACCTGTAACTTTGGACGCAGTGCCTCTAAAGGTCCTTTACTCTTCTGTGATCCCTGATGTTTGCACAATAGACAACCATAACATGAAGCATCAAAACTTCAAAATAGATTAAGATTCAATAAAAATTTCATTTTATACCTTTCCTAGTGCCCAATCGGCTGAATCAAAGAAAGCGCGATCATGGTCCTGTATATGATCAGGCAAGAAAGCTGTTCATATGGGAACTATGAATCTCTAATTCAATCCTTATTAAACAAAGAAGGCCAAATTGCATATATATCCCTCCAAGAAAGAAACATGATAGATTCTAGTGACCTTTGAGATTAACGGGGTCTTCCTTGGTAGTAATCCTCCATACTTTTTCTTGATGACTGCCTCCTGCACTTAATGATTAAAAAGAGATAATGTTAATGTACACCAGCTATTGTTCTTGAGAAAATACAGACAAGACACTAATTTTGCAAGAACAAGTAATTTCAGGAAAAAGTCGAGTGAGATTCTTTTCTTTTCTTTTCTTTTTTTTTGCATATACACTTCCATATCTTGTCCAAAGTCGTTCATTCTGAGTTTCTGACCAGCTAAAGTACATCTTTAATTTGTTGATAAAGCGATTCAAATAGTCTCACTTGTAAAGCTTGGTTGACCTCGCTAAAGCTGAACTATGTGTTCACTCCATTTATCCATCTAAATTCTAATATCAAGACTAAGCACATAGTTGAAGGGGGAAACCGACTATTAGCTGAATGCCTTACACAACCTTCATTATGGACCCAAACCAATATCATAAATGCATTTCAAACGTTGAAATTACACAAATAAGTAGATTTACATAGGAAAGTTAACCAAAAGAACAAAACTGTTCATGAAATGGAATGAAGAAAGTGTACCTCTTGGGCTGGTGACGGCATGGGATTCTCCTCCGCTTTTTCTACATGACTCGCGACTTCTTCAGTAGAAGGGTCATCCTTTACTTCAACTTTTGGATCGTTATCAACAACATTAAGGTCTTTGGATACCTCGTTTGGCTCAGACATTTTGTGTATATATACAGTTCAACAAAGACCTGATGGTAACACAATAATTCAATATCGGGTAATATCATTTCAAGACTTTCGTAATGAATAAGAAACATAGGAAGCTATAGTTCAAACTCTCTTACCCCAAAAAAAGTGCCTTATAAAACTAACTAACTAACTTTCATGGGATATTATTATCACTTAAGACTAATTAATGATGTGTTTCTTCACATAATTCGTAGCCTGTAACTAAGGGGGGTGTTGGATACGCATTTTCATAGTGACTAGCGCATAGTTGTATAACTAGATGTTTATATGATCAAAGACCCACATCAAAAAAATTAGAAATTTATAAAGTTAAGTAAATTACAACCACAAGATTCAAGAAACAGGAAAAGGTGACAAAAGTATATGATATTGAAATGAATGGATTCTAAAAGCTAGAAACATGCATGAAAACATGGAAACCAATTTCAGATTATTAAATCTTGTACCTGAAGAAGAGATGTCTAATGAAATGGTTTTATGAAGATGGAGTTTGGTTGGTGAGAAGAAAAAAAGGAAGGGAGAGAATCCCAGGTGAGTGTTTTTCTCGCGTGATTCAGAGGCTGTCTTTGTGCAACCGTTTCATTTCCAACCTCTCATATTACTCCACTTATTTAATACTACACTAATATAATCTAACATTACTTAATTAATATACTATCTTCATCCCAAAATAATTATTCATCCAAAAAAAAAAAAAAAAAAAAAAAAAAACACAGGCAGAATTGCATATATATACCTCCCAAAGTGAATAATTGCATATATATCCTTTGTACAAGTTTTTGATGCACATAGTACAACAACACACGACTATAAAAAAAACATACACGACTATAAAAAAAAACATACGGAGTAGTTTTCTTTTCTTTACTTTTTATAAAATTACAGTTTTACCTTTTAACTAATTAATTAATATCTTTTTTAATGATTGTAATATTAATTTCAACCAAGAATAATATGCCAAATTTGATCAAACAAACTTATCTATTTTTAGAAGTTGATAACTATATTAGGACACCTCAAAAAGAAAATATGAACTACTAATTTGGGTCGGAGGGCAGTGCCTGTTTCGCTTTTGTCCAAAAAAAGGGCCAAAATGAACCGGTTCTTCAATGCTTGGAAACCGAGTTTGACTCGTTGTGTTTCATGTGACCCGAGTTACCTTGGTTCACCAAAGTTGGTCGTGTTTGATATTTTTCTAGTAATTCTATTTTAGAAAAAATATATATGATAAGTTTGGATTGATTGTGGTGATTGCTATTGTTGGTTTTAAATTTAAAACTTGTATTTTTGTTGAATTATATGTGTTTGGTATTCTATAATATATGTTTTATAAACCTATTATTTGATTGGTATTGAATTTTTTAGAGTTTACATATGTTTGGTGTTAAATATATAAGGTTTTAAAGGTGTTTGGTGAGCCTAAATCACTAGTATAAACAGGAGCTCTGCAGTCGACTTTTTTTGCATAATGCCGACGTCATGACGTCGGCATGGTTAAGTCTCGAAGCCATGTCGTCGGCACAATCTTGTCGAGAGAGCCACGTTGGTATTGACAATACCGACAAACAGCGCCGACGACAGTGTGGGACCCACATGATTTTCCGGTCAAACGTTTTGTTGTTTCGACAATATTATACCGACGACGAGTCGTCGGAATAACACTAAATACTTAACGGTTTAATTAGCTAAACTAATTGGAGTCAACGAAAGTAAAATACATATGTAAATAATACCGACAACAATATGTCGGTACTATTTTCAATAGTCAACCTTCAGTCAACAACTTTGTAAATAACACCGACGTTATGTCGTCGGTGTTATTTACAATAGTCAACGAAAAGTCAAAAAACTTAGAAATAATACCGACTACATGACATCGGTATCATTTATAATAGACAATAAGTTCAATATGATACCGACGACATGTCCACGGTGTTACACCCGTATTCCGGTAAGGTACTAGTTATGTAAATATTAAATGTTGTATATTATAAGTTTGTGATATTAGCTAGTTAAATAATAAATGAGAGGGCATATTGGGAAGAATAGAACTAGAAGGGCTAATATTGCCATTTGGGCAAAGTTTAATTAATAAATATTGGTGCCTAGATAATGTTAGAAAAGTCCAGGAGTTTCTTGTGTTATCCCTTGTGAAGATCGGTCCATAAGGAGAAAAGAGGAGGGAAGAGCAAAATTATAGTTGAGCCTAAATCTCCCATTGTGAAGTGATCAAAGAAGCTTTAGGAACCTTTAATTGTTGTATTTCCATCAAGTAAGTGACTTCCCCAAATTATGAAATTAGGGTTCATGACTAGTAATTGGTCATATTGATCAATGTTGATAAATTCATGATTAGCTAGTTAATTAGACTCTAAATTGAGGTGATTGTGTTATAGGAAGCAAGTAAGAAGTGGGAAGCCATTGTTAGTGTGATTGAGCCTAAGGATTGAGGTAAGTACATTGGTTATAACATGTCTTGTTTAGCTTTATCATATTTTGGTATGATAATGTTCATTGTGTTAGCTTTATCATGTCGGTTTACATGATAATGGTGAAGTATAGGGTATAGGGTGCGTTAGCTAGTATGGATTCATTCTAGAGGTAGCTTAGTTAGTCGTTGGGCTAACTATGGGATGAGGTTCAACCTTATGGGTTGATCGTGTTTAGGTCGACTATGTCGATGCGAGGTAAGTGCCCCTATATCGCTAACTTAACTAGTGGTTAGACTAGTTATGGATATATGTGATGTTTAGCTTGTTATGCCATGTACTTACTAAGCGTTTCGCTTACGTGTTTAGTTGTGATGTTTTCTTGGTAGGTATTGAAGAATCGAGCAAAGGTAAGGAGAAGATGTAATGTGATTATGTAGTAGAAGACCATTCTCTTTTGGACCAAACATATTGAAGTTGGAAGCCCCAAGTGTCTTTTGTGTTGTGGGTACACTTCTTTTTATATGGTCATTTTGTTAGTTCATGGTCTTGTGTTCATATGGTTTCCAAGTTAGAACTTGTAGTGTAAAGGTATGCATTAAAGGGTGTTTGGTAAAAGCACGTTTCTACCCATTTTGAGAAGTTAACGGGTCATGTATGCTTGAAACATTCTTGATATGTTAAGTTAATGGTTATGATCAAGTTATTTGTGTTTTGGAAGTAGTATAAATGGTTTTGTAGTGTATGGGTCATTGGGTGTATTTATGCATAACCCGTCCGATTTTGGAAATACTATTTCGGTTGGTCAAACGGGTAAAGTTTTTGCATGAAATTAAGAGTTTGGACATATTTGAGTATTCTGGAAAGTTTCGTCAAGTTTCGAGTCCGGGAGGTCGGGTTTCCAGCCGGGGCTGTTGACATTGCATTTTTGAGACAGTAGGGTCTGTCCAGAATTCTGTGATGCAGGGCAGATACGGCGCATCTCCTCTGAGATACGGCGTATCAAGTGATGCGGCGCATCTCTGGTAGGAATGCGGTGCAACCTAGCCATTTTCTTGTAATTTCAGTCTCAGCGGGTCGACGCGGCGTATCTAATTCAATAGATGCGGCGTATCTGAGTTTAGAACAATACGGCGTATCACTTTATATTGATACGGCGCATTGTCTCTCAGCCGGTGATGCGGCGTATCCCTAAAAATGGATGCGGCGTATCTTGGTCTCAGAGGGTTTGTCTGTCTGTTTTATAAAAGTTGTGTGAAAGGTTTTGAAGGGTCTTTGTGTAGGTGTTCTTGCAAGTGTGTTCAAAATGTTAAAAGACATATGTTATAGTCATTTCATGAAGAAATTTTATGAGCTTCATTTCAATCTTTCGTTTCCGCGTTATAAAGTCAATATTTCCGGTAATAGTGGTCACGGGGCGTTACAACTTGGTATCAGAGCTTCGGTCTAAGAGATTTAGGATTTCCCCTTAGGATTTCCTAGACTTAGGCCTTGTGTAGACGCGGTTAGTATCGGTGTTTGTTATTTGTGTATTGCTTGGGTGATTTCGGGAACACATATGTTAAGTATTTCTATGACTACGCCTGGCCACCGTAGTGATAAAAATATGATACATATGTGAGATTGGAATCATTTAGGCTGTACATGGATGATAAACTCTAGGGTGTTTAGTGTAAGATAGACATGTCATTCATGCATCGAATATGTATATGATTTTGTTTAATAGTGTGAATTGTTAAATTTCAGTTAGTAGAAAAGATGGCGAGTATCCGAAATAAGGAGGTGTTAAGGACGACCTCCTCTCGCCATAATGATGATGATAGTGATTCAAATGATGAAGGGAATTCTAGTAGCGTCAAGACAATACCTCTACCGGAAAATTTTAACCCTAAAAGTTTCACGAAAGATGAGTTGAAAGAATTGGATGTTTTGGTGACCGATAGGGTAGGAAGGGCTATTGAGAAGACCATGCCCTATTATGTTAAACAAACCACCGAGAATGTGCAAAAGATGTTTAAAGAGGAGATAGAAAAGCTTAAGAAGAGTGGAGAGTTATTGAATGATCCGAATGCTAGACCCGGAGTAGTGAAAGAGAAGTCTACCTATCGTGATTTCACTGCTTGTGCTCCACCCACATTTACGGGGACTCTCGATCCGTTAAAGAGTTCTCGATGGATTACCGATATAGAAGGGGCTTTTCGTACAAGTCGTTGTGTAGAAGAGGATAAGGTGAACTTTGCTACTAATTACCTTCGTGAACGGGCTAAAGTATGGTGGGAAGGCAAGGCGAACGAGAAAGGTAGTGCTTGGAGAGAATCGTGCACGTGGGATCAATTTAAAGAAGTGTTCATGAAAGAGTATGCTCCTGCGGAGGAAATTGATAAGATAAGAGAAGCTTTCCATTCCCTAGTGCAAACGGATGAAACGGTAAATGAGTTGTGGGGAAAGTTTTGTGACATGGTACAATATTACCCGGAGTATCTTAACAATGAAAGGCTTAAAGTTGACAAATTCCAAAGAATGCTCAAGGATGAAATTCGTACGATAGTGTCACCGTTCAAGTGCACCGACATGGAGGATCTTCTAAGTAGGACACGTACTCGTGAAGCAGACTTGGATAGAATGAAAAGCAAAGAGAAAAAGGACTTAAAAAGGAAGCATGATCATCCATCAACATTTAGTAAGCGAGGCAGGTTCGATTTTACAAGAAAGGACAACACGGGAAAGCTACCTCCTAAGTGTAATAGGTGCGGTAAGAACCATGTGGGAGAATGTAAATCCGGGATGAAGGGATGTTATAAGTGTGGGGACACTGGTCACATTAGCAAGGATTGCACCAAGCCTTTGGTAATATGTTACGGGTGCAATGAAGAAGGACATAAGGTAAGTGAATGTCCTAAATCTAATCCTAAGCAAGCGAAGCCGTTCAAGCTGATTAAAGGAGAAAAGATTGAGGTTCCAAGGCCTACAGCTCGTGTTTATCAGATGAGTACCGAAGAGGCGAAGTCGAGTTCAGATGTTGTTACAGGTATAATTCTCGTTAATTCTAAACCCGCTCGTGTTTTGTACGACTCTGGTGCAAGCGTGTCCTTTATATCTTATAACTTCAGAAAAGAATTGTCAACCCCGTTAGATAAGCTTCCAATACCTATAGAAGTTGAAATCGCTGATAGTAAAGTTGTGGTAGTGTCAAATGTGTATCGTGATGTAGAAATAGAGATCGATGAGAATGTTTTTAGGATCGACTTAATCCCCATAATGCTCGGAGAGTTTGATATTATTGTGGGCATGGATTGGCTTAGCAACCACAATGCCGCCATTCTATGCAAACAAAAGATTGTTAGAGTTGTGAACCATAAGGGTCAAGAAATGATGATTTATGGTGATAAAAGAAAAGGCGAGTTAAAACTTTGTTCCGTGATGAAAGCTAGAAAATATCTATCACGTGGTTGTCTAGCCTTTATGGCACATGTGGTAGATACGAGTTTTGAAAAGAAAAGTATCGACGATGTTCCGATTGTAAATGAATTCCGTGATGTATTCCCGGAAGATTTGCCGGGTATTCCTCCCGATAGACAAGTTGAGTTCCGTATTGATCTTGTTCCGGGTGCTACTCCTATTGCCAAAACTCCTTATCGTCTTGCTCCGTCCGAAATGAAGGAGTTAATGAGTCAACTCCAAGAGTTACTTGATAAGGGTTTTATTCGCCCAAGTAGCTCACCATGGGGAGCTCCGATCTTGTTTGCTAAAAAGAAAGACGGTAGTATGCGGATGTGCATTGATTACCGTGAATTGAATAAAGTCACGGTGAAAAATGTATACCCATTGCCAAGAATCGATGATCTCTTTGATCAACTTCAAGGTGCTCGATGGTTTTCAAAGATCGATCTCCGTTCGGGTTATCACCAATTAAAGGTTAGGGAGGAAGATATTCCTAAGACGGCCTTTAGGACCCGATATGGACATTACGAGTTTACGGTTATGCCTTTTGGTCTCACGAACGCGCCTGCGGTTTTCATGGATCTCATGAACCGTGTATGTAGACCGATGTTGGATAAATTCGTTATAGTGTTCATTGATGATATCCTTATCTATTCTAAGAGTAAGGAAGAGCATGAAGTGCATCTTCGAGAAATCTTGGAAACATTGAGAAAAGAAAGATTGTATGCTAAATTCTCGAAATGTGAATTTTGGTTGCAAGAAGTTCAGTTCCTTGGTCATGTTATTAATCCCGATGGTATTAAAGTTGATCCGTCAAAAGTTGAAGCCGTGATGAATTGGCAAGCGCTGAAGAACGTTGGTGAAATTCGAAGCTTTCTAGGACTCGCGGGTTATTACCGACGGTTTATTCAAGACTTCTCCAAAATTTCATCTTCGTTAACTGAACTCACCAAGAAGAATGTTCCTTTTGTGTGGGGCGAGAAGCAAGAAGAAGCCTTCCGTACTTTACGAAAGAGGTTGTGTGAAGCACCGATCTTAGTGTTACCAGAGGGAACTGAAGACATGGTGGTCTATAGTGATGCATCTTATTCCGGTCTTGGATGTGTTCTTATGCAAAGGGGTAAAGTGATCGCTTACGCGTCAAGACAACTAAAGAAGCACGAAGAGAAATATCCAACTCATGATCTTGAATTTGCGGCCGTAGTCTTTGCTTTGAAGATTTGGAGGCATTATCTATATGGTGTGAAGTTCATAATTTACACCGATCATAGAAGTCTTCAGTATTTCCTTGATAAGAAAGATCCAAATATGAGGCAACGTAGGTGGCTAGACTTGCTAAAGGATTATGATTGTGAAATTCGCTACCATCCGGGTAAGGCGAATGTCGTAGCAGATGCGCTAAGTCGTCAGGGCCGAAGTGATGTTACACGGATTCACTCTTTGAGAATGATTATTACATCCGATCTTTTTGACAGAATTAAGTTAGCTCAGGAGGAAGCGCTAAAAGAAGAGAATCAAGAGAAAGAACGTATCACTTCTCACATTCCTCATCTTGAAGAAGACAGTCGAGGGATTAAGACACGATATGGAAGAGTTTATATTCCTTTTCGAAGCAACATTAAAGAATTACTCATGGAAGAAGCCCATAAGTCTAAGTATTCTATTCATCCGGGAGCTACGAAAATGTACCTTGATTTGAAAAGAAACTATTGGTGGCCGGGTATGAAAAGAGATTGCGTGAAGTATGTGGAAAGATGTTTAACTTGTTTGAAAGTGAAAGCCGAACACCAAAAGCCATATGGAAAAGTCCAACCCTTAGACATTCCAGTTTGGAAGTGGGAGAAGATTACTATGGATTTTATCACGAAATTGCCAAAGACGAAAAAGAAGAATGATACCATTTGGGTAGTAGTCGATCGTTTGACTAAGAGTGCGCATTTTATTCCAATTAGGGAGAATATGCCTGTTCATAAGTTAGCAAAGGTCTATGTTAATGAGATAGTCGCGCGTCATGGGGTACCTATTTCCATAGTTTCTGATAGAGATGGGCGGTTCACTTCAAATTTTTGGCAAGATTTCCAAGAAGAGTTAGGTACGAAACTTCATATGAGCACGGCTTTTCATCCTCAAACCGATGGGCAGAGCGAGAGGACGATTCAAACTTTAAAAGATATGCTTCGAGCTTGCATGATTGATTTTGGAGGAAATTGGGACGACCATTTACCCCTAGTTGAGTTGCCTACAATAATAGTTATCACGCTAGTATAGGTATGCCCCCCTATGAGATGCTATATGGAAGAAAGTGTAGGACGCCAGTATGCTGGGAAGAAGTGGGAAGGAGAGAATTGGCTAGCACGGATATAGTGTTAGCGACGACGGAAAAGGTTGAGATGATTCGAGCAAGACTTAAGGCGGCAAAAGATAGATGGAAAAGTTATGCTGATAATCGAAGAAGGCCAATAGAATTCGAGGTAGGTGATATGGTTATGCTAAAAGTTTCTCCGTGGAAGGGCGTTTTTAGGTTTCAAAACAAAGGGAAATTAAGTCCACGGTTTATAGGGCCATTTAAAATCTTGAAACGTGTTGGCGAGGTAGCGTATGTGTTAGAATTGCCCGAAGAAATGAGAGGTATTCATAATACCTTCCATGTGTCATACTTGAGGAAATGTTTAGCGGGTGAGGCTAGTGTGGTCACTTTAGATGATATCGAAATTAATCCGGAGTTGATTTCACAAAAGGATGAGCCGGAAGCGATTTTAGGAAGGAAAGTGAGGCAACTTCGAAACAAAGAAATTCCATTAGTGAAAGTGCAATGGAGGCATCGTAAAGGTACGAGCATTAGATGGGAGCTAGAGGAGAAGATGAGGAATGAGTATCCTCATTTATTCCAAGCGTAGATTTCGAGGACGAAATCTTATTTTAAGGAGGGGAGAATTGTTACACCCGTATTCCGGTAAGGTACTAGTTATGTAAATATTAAATGTTGTATATTATAAGTTTGTGATATTAGCTAGTTAAATAATAAATGAGAGGGCATATTGGGAAGAATAGAACTAGAAGGGCTAATATTGCCATTTGGGCAAAGTTTAATTAATAAATATTGGTGCCTAGATAATGTTAGAAAAGTCCAGGAGTTTCTTGTGTTATCCCTTGTGAAGATCGGTCCATAAGGAGAAAAGAGGAGGGAAGAGCAAAATTATAGTTGAGCCTAAATCTCCCATTGTGAAGTGATCAAAGAAGCTTTGGGAACCTTTAATTGTTGTATTTCCATCAAGTAAGTGACTTCCCCAAATTATGAAATTAGGGTTCATGACTAGTAATTGGTCATATTGATCAATGTTGATAAATTCATGATTAGCTAGTTAATTAGACTCTAAATTGAGGTGATTGTGTTATAGGAAGCAAGTAAGAAGTGGGAAGCCATTGTTAGTGTGATTGAGCCTAAGGATTGAGGTAAGTACATTGGTTATAACATGTCTTGTTTAGCTTTATCATATTTTGGTATGATAATGTTCATTGTGTTAGCTTTATCATGTCGGTTTACATGATAATGGTGAAGTATAGGGTATAGGGTGCGTTAGCTAGTATGGATCCATTCTAGAGGTAGCTTAATTAGTCGTTGGGCTAACTATGGGATGAGGTTCAACCTTATGGGTTGATCGTGTTTAGGTCGACTATGTCGATGCGAGGTAAGTGCCCCTATATCGCTAGCTTAACTAGTGGTTAGACTAGTTATGGATATATGTGATGTTTAGCTTGTTATGCCATGTACTTACTAAGCGTTTCGCTTACGTGTTTAGTTGTGATGTTTTCTTGGTAGGTATTGAAGAATCGAGCAAAGGTAAGGAGAAGATGTAATGTGATTATGTAGTAGAAGACCATTCTCTTTTGGACCAAGCATATTGAAGTTGGAAGCCCCAAGTGTCTTTTGTGTTGTGGGTACACTTCTTTTTATATGGTCATTTTGTTAGTTCATGGTCTTGTGTTCATATGGTTTCCAAGTTAGAACTTGTAGTGTAAAGGTATGCATTAAAGGGTGTTTGGTAAAAGCACGTTTCTACCCATTTTGAGAAGTTAACGGGTCATGTATGCTTGAAACATTCTTGATATGTTAAGTTAATGGTTATGATTAAGTTATTTGTGTTTTGGAAGTAGTATAAATGGTTTTGTAGTGTATGGGTCATTGGGTGTATTTATGCATAACCCGTCCGATTTTGGAAATACTATTTCGGTTGGTCAAACGGGTAAAGTTTTTGCATGAAATTAAGAGTTTGGACATATTTGAGTATTCTGGAAAGTTTCGTCAAGTTTCGAGTCCGGGAGGTCGGGTTTCCAGCCGGGGCTGTTGACATTGCATTTTTGAGACAGTAGGGTCTGTCCAGAATTCTGTGATGCAGGGCAGATACGGCGCATCTCCTCTGAGATACGGCGTATCAAGTGATGCGGCGCATCTCTGGTAGGAATGCGGTGCAACCTAGCCATTTTCTTGTAATTTCAGTCTCAGCGGGTCGACGCGGCGTATCTAATTCAATAGATGCGGCGTATCTGAGTTTAGAACAATACGGCGTATCACTTTATATTGATACGGCGCATTGTCTCTCAGCCGGTGATGCGGCGTATCCCTAAAAATGGATGCGGCGTATCTTGGTCTCAGAGGGTTTGTCTGTCTGTTTTATAAAAGTTGTGTGAAAGGTTTTGAAGGGTCTTTGTGTAGGTGTTCTTGCAAGTGTGTTCAAAATGTTAAAAGACATATGTTATAGTCATTTCATGAAGAAATTTTATGAGCTTCATTTCAATCTTTCGTTTCCGCGTATAAAGTCAATATTTTCGGTAATAGTGGTCACGGGGCGTTACACACGGTATGGAAGTTCTATTGCAGCTGCACAGCAGCCTGCGCAGCTGCAATGCCCAGATTTTTGCAGCAAAAATCTACACAAACCTGGTTTCTAACCTGCTTTCTATAACCACTATATACAATACATTCCAATACAAACAACGGCTAAAACGGATAAAACGGCTAAACGGCTAAAACGGTTATATATAACCACGAAACACTTAATAAACTTTACAAAACGACCATAAACTTTATAACACCCTCAAAATACATCATAAAGTTTACATAACGGGTGTTATAATCGCTAAACCTAGCTACTATATCTACAAATGTTGCAATTGGGTCGTCAAAATATAGTTCCAAAGACAAAACAACACAAAATAATACCTCTAGAGCCCCTCGTCGTCATCCTGATCATCATCATCACTCCCGCTGCGAGAGCCACTCTCGCTGCCAGAGCCGCTCTCGGGAGCGCCTACGCCTCTCCCTCCCGCGCCACTCCCACTGCCGCCTCCAGCGGCACCTCGAGAACCAACCTGGCTAATAAACGCCTCCCAGTTTGGGTTGGTCGAGATAAAACGCGTCAACAACTCGAGCTTCTTCTCATTTTTCGCCGCTTTCTTCTTAGCTTTTTTTCTCTCCTTCTGAGCTTCAGCCACTATCTTTTTAGCTTCATCAAGCTTCTCCTGAGCTTCAGCAAGCTTCCCGTCGATCTCGGCCGTACCTATAAACGAAATAATCAAAATTTAAAAACGGTCATTTCAATACATAAGATGAGTCATTTAAATTATCCAACTGTACATACCTGGAGGCGGGGGAGGCGGCATGTCTACCCGTGGCCTCTTCAAGAAGGGTACCACCTTGCCGACGCCGGCTATATGACCACGCTGCTTGCCCCCGATTACCCGGGCAATTATCTCCTGCTCCGTGAGGCACGCCTCCTCTGTCGGCATATCGGATCTCGGCTGCCTTAGCCTGACCATCTCTTCCTATGTAGTTGAAAAAAAATGAGAAAATTAATATATTAGTCGGGTTAATTACTAGATTATGTTTCAATAAATCACTAAGTGCGTGTTTGGAAAAATAAATAAATAAATAACGATACTTACAAACCGAGCACGAGCCTCATCCTGCAACCAAACACCATTCTTGCAGTGGGTGTCAAGATAGGTATCGAACAGGGACGGGTACTGGTGGTCCTCGTTGTTCTCGAAGTGTATAAATATATACACATGCATATAGGATGAAACAAATTAGAATGACAAATCAAACACCATATATATTTTATTTAGTATAAATACTTTTAATTAATATATTATTAAAATTAAATAATCTTATAAAAATAAAATGTGTCTTACATATTCGTGTCGAGATGCGGCAAATGATTTCGAACCGTGGCGGCTGTGAATCTTGTTCTTCTTTCTATTCTCTTTGTTCACAGCCGATCGTTTCTGTGCCTTCTCCGACATGTACAAATCGACATGCTTCTCCCACTCAGCCTGCTCCAAGTTCGGAGGAGGATTTCTTCTGATCTCTTCCACTTTCGTAGCCCCACCCTTTCTGGTAAAGTAATTGCGTTTCATATCATATTTGTTGTCAGAATATCGTGTAGCGAAATACGCGGTGAGCACCGACCGAATGGCCTCCCATTCCGATCTGCGCCTGTGGCGTTCCAAATTGAACATACGCTGCAATCAAATATAGTTAAAATTAATATAAAGATATAAATAAATAAACAAATTTTAATAAATGTACACATTCAAATAATTAAATATAGAGATATAAATAAATAAACAAATTTAAATAAATATGCACATTTAAATAAATAAACACGATAACATAACAATATAAAAGGAAAATGAAATAACTGACCCCGAGCTGTGGAAGGAAGTTAGCCTTCTTCTCCGGTTCTATATCGTGAAAGGAGTCGTAGTGTAGCGGCAGCTGCTGAATGAGCTCGCCGACGTAATTGCTAAACCACGCTTGGTTCGGGCCCACATGACAGTAAGTCCCCTGATCACCAATCTCAAACTCAATCGACTGTGGGCCGCTATTTTTCACGGCGTTCTTGAGCGCCACATTCTTATTTTCTTGGCGTGCTTGCCGCCTACCGCCATTCTGACCTCCCCTACCCCTGCCTCCCCCCTGGCCCTACCTCCTCGGCGGGGTCGCCCTGATCCTGCAATTATTGGAGTGAGTGAAAACGTCATAAAGTAACTTATATAGATATATGTATATGTGTGTGTATATATATATATATATATATAATATATATATATATATATATATATATATATATATATATATATATATATATATATATATATATATGTAATATGTGTATATATATACATATATATGTAATCTAGAAATTCTTACCACCATCACGGCACCCGCTCTCAATCTGACGGGTAGGGGAAGGTGGTGGCTCACTGCCACCGTCACCACCATGACTGCGCGCAACTGCTGCTGCCATCTGTAAAAGTACTAGTTGAATAACATATAGAAATTCGGGAACAAATTAACATAAGCATGCACACATTCAAATACATACACATTCAAAATAAATATACACTTTTAAACAATCCATAACAATTTCATTAAAATAAGTGTCGTTTTACAAGTTACATTTTAAGATCAATCTGCACAATCACAATCACTATCATAAACAACATTAGTCGCAACTTCAACTTCATCATCAGAATTGTTTGCGACTTCATTATCAGAAGCTGCTAAATCATAAGGATCGTCGTCTTCATCATCAATAAAATCATCGTCATCATCAACAGGAATGATTGGTGGTGGTGCCTCAACTAACGTTGATTCACCATCGATATTTAAGGTTTCAAGTTCCAAATCATTCAAATTAGCAGACAGTTGGAGATCGGATGAGTTGTTGCCATGTATCACATCATCATCGTCTTCTACAACGATGACATCCCAGGTTGTGTTGTGATTTACTTCTTGGACGACCTTCCAATGGAGTGGTCGTCTGGCAGGATCTTCAAGGTAGAAGACTTGTTTTGCTTGTGTTGCGAGAATGTACGGTTGATCTTCGAACGCATAGCTATATGCCAAAATTTGTGTCATGTTGTTTCTAGTGGTAAAACGTTGGACTCTACGGTTTTTGTTGCTTAAGTCGAACCACTTAACTCGAAACAACACAACTTTGAACTGGGAATATGCGAACTCCAGAATTTCTTCTAGCTGACCATAATACATTTCTCCCTCCTTCTCACCAGGTGAACAAATTCCGTTGTTCTGAGTTGTACGTTTTATATCGCGGCTGTGTACGACAAACCTCACACCGTTGACTACGCAAGAGTTGACTGAGATTGGGGTCGGTGATGGTCCACAAGCCAAAGCGAATAAGTTGGGAGTACAGCTTGGGTAATCGGCTATGTAAAGTTTACGGATCTATGAAAAAAGATAAGAATAGATGGAGATGAGTAATAGTCGTTATTTATACATGGAAATACATACAATAAGTTTACCTTCGTCTCAAACCAGCTCGGAAATGCTTGTTGCATGTCGATATCAGGAAATTCCCTGAAAATGTTCATGATATTAGAATAAATCGAAAAGATAACTTGGGAAACAGAAATTTCAAAATATAAACGCATACCTCTCGAACTCGTCCATGTACGTGTCGATCTCAGGACTGTTGTGAAGTACATACCATATCACTCTCTTCATTTCTTGGAGACCTAACCCAATCAATGTCTCTTTACCAGAATTGGTACATAGTGATCGGAACACCTGGAAATCACTTGTTGGGCGAGGACGGTCCTGAGATGCAGCGGGATGATTAAATTTTGTCCCAACACCACGAAAATAACGAGAACAGAAAGTTAATGCTTCATCTGCAACATAACCCTCCGCTATTGAACCCTCTGGCTTAGCTTTATTTCGGACATAGTTTTTAAGCTTCTTCATGTATCTTTCAAATGGATACATCCACCGGAATGAAACAGGCCCGCCTTCAATAGCCTCTTCAGGTAAATGCATAACCAAGTGAATCATAATGTCAAAAAAAGCAAGAGGATATATTTGCTCGAGACTGCATAAAATATTGATCAACTGGTCTTTAGCTTTCACCATGTCTTTCACCATCAAAGTTCGGGCGCAAATTTGCTTAAAGAAGAAACAAAGCTCGATCAATGGTGTATAAGTCTGTGCGTCCAAGTATTGCTGAAGTCCATAAGGAAGTAACCGTTGCATCATTATATGACAGTCATGAGACTTCATGCCCGTTATACTGTTATCATCTTTGGTCACTTTTGACTTGAACTTGGATCCGAACCCATCTGGTACTTTAACTGTTTTGATGTATTGACAGAAGATCTTTCTTTTATCTGGTATGAAGGAGTACTTTGCACGAGGCTTCGAGCACTTCCCCTTTTTTTTGTTTCCGAGCCACAACTCCTGTCGAATGCCCAGAGCTTTCAAATCTTGTCTTGCCTTCGCTGTGTCTTTAGATTTGTCATTCATTAACAAGGTGTTCAAGATACTCTCCAACATATTTTTTTCGATATGCATGACATCTAAATTGTGTGGTAGAGAAAGAAAAGACCAATATTCAAGATCGTAGAAGATAGACCGTTTAGTCCAGTTCAGCTTGACTGTATGATTACGTTTTATCTTCCCACCCCCATAATCCGGATGTTTCCCCGGCACACGTGTGGGCAATGTCGCAAGTTGAGTCAAGATATCATCCCTGGTATCTTTTCTAGGAGGATCTCTATAATCGGTTTCACCATTGAATGGCGTACAGTCCCTCCTCCATTTATGGTTTTTTTTTAAGAATCTTCTATGACCAACATAAGTTGTTTTGCTTATCACACGCGTAGCCGGAGTGTCTACTTTGCATGTAGGGCAAGCGTAGTAACCTTGCCCTTGCCAACCAGACAAACTACTTCGAGTAGAAAAATCATTGATGGTCCATAAAAGCATCGCTCTCATGTGGAATTGAGTACCTGTAGCAGCGTCCATAGTCAAGATACCTGGTTTTTTCCATAATTCCACAAGGTCATCAATCAAGGGCTTCAAGTAAACATCAATGTCCTTTGCCGGTGATTTAGGGCCAGGAATCAACAACGTCAGCATCAAAGAAGTCTCTTTCATGCATAACCACGGAGGCAAGTTGTATGTTGTTAATATAACCGGCCACATGCTGTAAGTCTGACTAAGGTTGCCAAACGGATTGAAACCATCAGCAGCCAACCCTAATCGAACGTTTCTTGGTTCTATAGCAAAATCGGAATATTTATTGTCAAACTTTTGCCATGCTTTACCATCAACCGGTTGTTGCATCTTACCGTCCGTAGACTTTCCAGTAGCATGCCAAGTCATATGTTTTGCAGTGTGAATAGACTTGTACAAACGTTGTAGTCTAGGAATGATAGGAAAGTAACGCAACACCTTGTTAGGAACATTCTTCCCCGTTGTTTTATTGTCTTTCCATCTACTCGTTTTGCAGACCGGACAATACTCCAAATCTTCGCCATCAACCCCCCGATATAGAAAGCAATCATTTTCACAAGCATGTATCGACTCGTACCCTAACCCGACCTTTTTAAATGTCTTCTTTATATGATAGTATGACGGTGGGAGATTGTAACCTAACCTGGGCGGAAATACCTCCTGGAGAAATTTTAGCGTTTTGTTAAATGAAGTATCACTCCATTTACCGCTGACCTTGAGATGTGTAAACTTTGCCATAAAATCCAATGTTGTCATAAAGTCACAACCCGGGTACATAGGCTGGTTGGAACTTGCAAGTAACTCTTCATACTCGTTACGCAGAGGAGGTGTCGCTGCTTGAGTAGGCTCGTTACTTGTCTCGCCAATATTTCCATGAGTCGGCTCATTATTCGAAGGAATATCAAGAATATCATTTTGATCATTATTCGGAGGAATATCAAGAATATCATTAAGGCACGCACCCATGTCACTCATCTCACGTTGTGTTGTGTTATCAAGAATATCATTTTGATCATTATTCGGAGGATCCAGTTCACCGTGATCCTTCCATTGTGTATAAGTTGGGTCCCACCCATTTTGGCCTATGTGGTGTTTAAGACCTTCGAGAGATACCCATGGAACATTACAACAACGACGACATGGACATTTTATGTTTCCGAAACTATTCAATAACGGTTTGCAATGATCGAGGAAGGCGGAAAGACCATCAAGAAATTCTTTTGAACCACGATGCTCTATACGGGTCCAACTCTTATCAATTATCATAACTGCATTTTTATGATGCAATCGGTTATTATATGCACTTAATTAATGATTACGAGTTGTTTTGTTCACCTAGCGCAACTATGGAAGGCAATCCTAACCCACTCTTTGAATGATTCGTCTCATATATGAATGCGTATAACTGATTTACTATTTGAGAAAATTTAGGCAGCATTTCCCCTCAACTCCCCAAATATGTGCATTAAGGACATATTCGTAGGAGTAAAGGAGAAACACTGTCGAAATAATCTCAAATAGTAAATTAGTTATACGCATCCATATCCTAAATGAGACAAAACATTCAAAAAGCAGTCCCAAACAGGGGACTTTCCGAAATTAATTTCTAATAAATTAATTCCGGACGGGTTTTCTATAGGATGATTAACTTCGGACGGGGACTTTCCGAAATTAATCACTAAAATCCTAAAACATTCACAAAAGTCTAACAATAATACACAAATCGACTATTTTAAGTTAAACAATTAATAGAATATAAATACATGTTACACTTTTGCAATTGATTCACTACAAAACGTTGATATAATAGATTCACTACCGATTTGGTTTTCGGCTTATGTTTCATAAGCTTATTTTTTGTGACTTATTTTGAAACTATTTTGTTTATATAAGTTTATCATGTCATGATAAGTTTATGTAAGGTAAAAAGTTTCAAAATAAGCCATAAAAATTTAGCTTATGAAACATAAGCCGAAAACCAAACAAGCCATAAGCCCGTTATATAAGCCGAAACAAACACCCTCTAACAAGCCATAAGCCCGTTATATAAGCCGAAACAAACACCCGCAAATATTCTACTTCTATCCTACACATGTAACGCTTTCTCACGTAAACACATATATCCGTAACGCAACATTTCACAAACATACTGATATGTAAAAAATAATACGGATATGAAAAAAATAACAACATACTGTCTCGGCTGTGGTCTCGGGCTCTTGGCTGTGGTCTCGGGCTGCAGTCTCGGGCTGCGGTCTCGGGCTGCGGTCTCGGGCTATTGGTTGTGGTCTCGGGCTGCAGTCTCGGGCTGTGGTCTCGGGCTCGGGCTCGGGCTATATTAAAAGAGAGCACATTAATATATAAAAAGTTTTAAAAAAAACTGTTGTCGTTGACATGTCGTCGGGATACCAAAAGTTTAAAAAAAATAAAAAAGGGACCACATTACCTCTATCTCGGCTGTCTCAGCTCTCGACTCTCGCTCTCGGCTGTCTTGGTGGAGCTGTGATGGTGTCGGAGGTGGAGCTGTGGTGTCTTGGCTGTATAAAAAAAATAAAGAAAATAAAACAAAATTAATACAAAATTAACACTAAAATTAAACAAAATTAACAAAAATCAAAATTAACAAAAATCAAAATTACCTGTTTTGTAGATCGAAGAAAAAGAAGTGGGGAAGAAGAAGAATTAAACAAAGGAGGGGTTGAGGAGTGAATTAAACATGAGAGGAGGAGGAGGTGGTGCACAGCGGTGCTCGTGTAGTGGTGGTGGAGCTGTGGTGGTGTCGGAGGTGGAGCTGTGGTGTCGGAGGTGGTGGTGTAGTGATGGTGGAGCTGTGGCAGTGGTGGAGTACTGGTAGTGGTGTCGGAGGTGGTGGTGGAGTAAATCGCCGACGTCAATAATTGAGGAGGAGGAATAAAGTAAATGCGTTTTTTTTTTCTAAGTGTTTGACGAGATCTAGTTTTGGTATATCTTTTAATGGTCCCGACGTCATGTCGTCGGGATAATAAAGGGAAATTTGTCGTTTCTCGTTTGGCGGGACGAATGAAATTTTGGCAAAAATTTTGGCGGTTATATTACCGACGACAAGTCCACGGTAGTATTACTTTTTATATAATTAAAATTTTTTATTTATTATAAATACTTTTATAAAATTAAAAAAAATATATATATTTAAAAAATAGTTTTATAAAATTAAAAAATAAGTAGTTAAATATAAAAAATAGTTTTTATTTAATATATAATTTACTAGTTCTTTTACACACACTTCAAAGAGTAGTCACCTCGAACAAACTTCTTAAAAGTACAACAATGAGTCGACAAATACGAGAGAGTATTACCTGCTACAATTTCTTGAAAGTTGTAGTCGACAAATACACGAGATGTTAAACGAATGATCCGAGCAATTATGGAACTCGTGCTCAACAACAAAGTTCCAGCTTATCTTGTTCTAGTTTGAAAGATGCAATTCCTAACTAATGAGCCGAGTTGTTTCATTTGCTTGTCGAGTTGTACACGAGATGTTAAACGAATGATCCGAGATGATATGGTTGTACACGAGATGTTAAACGAATGAGCCGAGATGGTAAGGTTCTACACGAGATGTTAAACGAATGATCCGAGATGATATTGTTGTACACGAGATGTTAAACGAATGATCCGATATGATATGGTTGTACACGAGATGTTAAACGAATGATCTGAGATGGTATGGTTCTATACGAGATGTTAAACGAATGAGTCGAGATGATATGGTTCTACACGAGATGTTAAACGAATGATCCGAGATGATATGGTTCTACACGAGATGTTAAACGAATGAGTCGAGATGATATGGTTCTACATGAGATGTTAAACGATTGAGTCGAGATGGTGTGGTTCTACACGAGATGTTAAACGAATGAGCCGAGATGGTAAGGTTCTACACGAGATGTTAAACGAATGATCCGAGATGATATTGTTGTACACGAGATGTTAAACGAATGATCCGATATGATATGGTTGTACACGAGATGTTAAACGAATGATCCGAGATGGTATGGTTCTACACGAGATGTTAAACGAATGAGTCGAGATGATATGGTTCTACACGAGATGTTAAACGAATGATCCGAGATGATATGGTTCTACACGAGATGTTAAACGATTGAGTCGAGATGGTGTGGTTCTACACGAGATGTTAAACGAATGAGCCGAGATGGTAAGGTTCTACACGATATGTTAAACGAATGATCCGAGATGATATTGTTGTACACGAGATGTTAAACGAATGATCCGAGATGATATGGTTGTACACGAGATGTTAAACGAATGATCAGAGATGGTATGGTTCTACACGAGATGTTAAACGAATGAGTCGAGATGATATGGTTGTACACGAGATGTTAAACGAATGAGCCGAGATGGTAAGGTTCTACAGGAGATGTTAAACGAATGATCCGATATGATATGGTTGTACACGAGATGTTAAACGAATGATCCGAGATGGTATGGTTCTACACGAGATGTTAAACGAATGAGTCGAGATGATATGGTTCTACACGAGATGTTAAACGAATGATCCGAGATGATATGGTTCTACACGAGATGTTAAACGAATGAGTCGAGATGATATGGTTCTACACGACTTCACAACCTCTTATACTCAAAACCACTTAACCTCACAACCACAAACACACACTGTTATCATGGTGAAGATGGCGGAATTTGAAGCTTTTGCTTGTCCTTGTAAACGAGGAGACGTAATTCTGCGAGAATCGCATAAACCTTACTCCCTTGGTAAACAATACTATGCGTGTCCTTTATCAAAGGTGAACAATTACATACTTTTTTGTGTCTTATATAAATAATTTGGTTAGTTGTTAAAAATAATAGTTTTTACTCTTTAACAGGGTGGGACAAAGGAGTTTGGATGCGATTTTTTTTATGGAAGGAGGAACGACTAGCCAAAATGACCGGTTCTCTTGGAGCTTCAACGCCTCCAACTCATTCCGCAAGACCATCCATAACTCCAACTCGTTACACTGCAGGACCTTCAACATCGAGTCCTGGAAATACAGAGTGCTCAAACTGCATCAAACTGAATCACCAGATAATGGTACTCAATAAAATGCTAGAAGTGTATATGCATCCAAACAAACACACAATTGATTCAGCTGCCTTATTTCACGACCTTTATAATGACATGCTAGGTGATATGGGAAATCTTCGTATGTAGGTTGTTGTTGTTGCTGTTATTGTTGTTGTTGTTGCTGTTATTGTCGTTGTTGTTGTTTGTTGTGTTATTGTTGTTGTTTAATAAAATGTTGTTGTTGTTGTGAAAACTGATGTCGAACGTGCTTTATATTTTTAATTCGTACGATTTAATGTTGGAGTAATACGTATGTTTTAAATTACATATGCACAAAGAATGGAACTGAAGGAACAATATCACAACTAACAATATTACAAAGAATGGAACAGAGGAGATGTTTTACGAAGGGCCGTTTGGTTTATGCTGTTTGGTTTATGTTGTTTGGTAAATTACTTCCAATGATGTTGTTGTTGCTGTGAAAACTTAAGTATCCATCAAGATTCAACCATAAGGGGCCGTTTGGTTTATGTTGTCCAAACAGGGCCGTTTGGTTTTTGTTGTTTTGTTAACAGCAGCCCACAAGGGCCGTTTGGTTTATGCTGTCCAAACAGGGGTGTTTGGGATTGCTTATTTCCTGCACCAAAAGGGTGTTTGGGTTTATGACCTTATTTGAAGAAACAATATCACAATTAACAAACACGAAGGCAAACATTTTATTTAAAACACGCAAGAGTTCTCAAACGAAAAACTCGACAACCAAACGAAACAACTCAAACTAAACAACTAGACAACCAAACGAAACAACTCAAACTAAACAACTCGACAACCAAATGAAACAGATCAAACGTAACAACTCGTTTATTTTTTATTTTTTTTGCTACTTCCCACTTTGCTGGAACTCGCACCATCTTTTCCCTTCCTTGCTCTCATTTCCTTGATACGTGCAAACGTAGCTTCGAGATTTGTTACTCTATTTTCCAGATTACCAAATTCGGTGTCGAGGTCCAACGTACTTTCAGCTTCATCGTCACCTCCAACAGCAGCAGCTTGAGCTTCAGCAGCACGTTGAGCTTCAGCAGCATCTAGCTCTTCCAAATACTCTCTATAGTACGGCTTTCTCCTCAACCATTCCAGAATCTTGTCTCTCTGCCACGGTGCACAGTTCTCATAAGAACCATATTCATCAAAAATTTCCAAGCCCCAATGAAGTATAATTTCATTATACAGGAGCTCGTGTGATAAAGCCTTTGACCATTCCTGTTTCGGCGTTAAACCATCCATTTTTATGTGTGTTTTTTGTCAGAATTTACGTGTTTTGTGATAATTTCATTATACGATATATATAAAGTAAAAAATTGGCGGGTGAAAAGGAAAATTTGGCGGGAAATATTACCGTCGACATGTCGTCGGCTGAATAAAGGCGGGAAAAAAACCCCACCTAATTATTCGCTATTATTCGCACGCGGGAAAAGTCAAAATTTTGACTTAAATACGTACCGACGCCTTGTCGTCGGTATAATAAAACTAACGGCAAAATGATTCTTAATCAGTCGCTAATCCCACGCCAATCACAATTATTTGTTGTTTATATAGTTCTGACGACATGTCGTCGACATAAAATTGGCGGTTCAAATTCCCGCCCAGGTTTTCACCATGTTTAGTAAAGTCAAACATTTGTATCATTATACCGACGACTCGTCGTCGGTATTATACTAACTTAAAAATTCAACGCAACCTTGGCTCGGTCAAGTCATTTTTTTGTCGTTTAGTGTATTGTGCCGACGACATTGTGTCGTCGGCATCGTGCTCCTCGCCCGTCCTATGTTTTCTTGTAGTGAATATTGCATTCTAATAAAATGGAAAATCGGATTAACCCTACGGTTGAACCGGTGACCCAGTGACTCGACCGGTCGATTCGAGAACCCGGTTTTTAAAACATTATTTAGTGCATTCAGGAATTACGTTTTCATCTATTCTATTCATTTGTTTTAGAATAAATGTTCATTTTCAAATTTAACTAACTAAAATAACTTTTAAAAATCAATAAATATTTTATTAGTGACCAAATTTAATCATTTCTTGCTCACAGTTTTCTTAAACCGCATGCAATATGAAAATAACATTATAATTTATAAAGAAAGAAATGATAAAAGTAGAGTAAATCACACACATGGTGTAGAGATCAAGATCGTGTTCTGGAGGTCGAGGTTGGTGGAAATAAGCCATGGTTTTAGAGAGAGAAAGTAGAGAGAAGGTGGAAAGAAAAACTAGATATTATTGATATGGAAATGAAGTTACACTCTCACACCCCTCAAGTGGAGACTTGAGGGATATTTATAGGCTTTACTTATGACAACTATCATAATATTACATTAGCAGTCCCTGCGTTATACGCATACTAGTTGTTGATGCGCGTGTGCGTATGCTCTAATTTATACCCACGGTATGTCGTTGTGGTTTTAGCAGTATTCAAGTTTTAAATTTATATTTAGCCGACTTATCAATAACACACACACTTTAACGAGCAGTGTACCCGGTCAGTATGAATATAATGGTAAGTAGAGTGTCGATCACTAAGAGTGGAACGTATTATCTAGTTATTCTAATCAGTATTTTAATATCTTAAGTTAGCTATACAACCTATTCTAACGCAAGGGGGGTTCAGCCTGAGAGACTGGCACGGTTTGGTTGCAATTAAATAATAAACTAAACTAATAGGCACGAATCAGCGAGTAGCACACACGTACACAGATAAATACTCGAGACAATAAGAAGACCTGTCCTGATAGTTAAGTAGCTTGTCACTTGTTTTATTGCTAGTTTTATATGAAGTGTATAGTTCGATGCAACGCACCGAGATTAAGTCCTTTCTCGTTGGTTCTAATCTTATCGGCGAGTAAACCCTTAATGATTACTTATAACTATCCTATTTATCTTTCTTCCTACTTTTCTACAGACGATAGAATGCATAGGCGATCTAATAAATAGGCGAGGGCAGAGGCATGGCGACCCGATCAACGCTCAGCTAGACACAGAGGTTATCAATGCACTAATAAAAGTCACCAAAGACATCAACATATAAACTTTAATTAATGGGAAAGCAGTTTTAAGGGAGTGCAACCTTTCCGTTGTCACATTACACAAGCCACCAATCCTGATGAATTAAAGTGTACTAATACAATAAAACAAAACTACTTAATGAATTAAATACATGCAGGACCTTCTTACAGCTCTTGTATCTTCGTTCAAGGTGTGTCTTGTGCTGCTACTTCGACTGAATTCGGCCTTAGGTTTCTGTGGTCTTCGGTCTTCTAAAACTAGGGCTCTTGAAATTCGTCTGGTCTTGGGGTATTTATAGTTTCTGTCTGAGGGTAAGATGCGGCGCATCTAATAAGTAGATGCGGCGCATTGACTTAACTTCACGTGGGGTCCAAGATTAATATATTCAGGAATATTCGTACACCGCCAGAAGATGCGGCGTAACTCCATTCTTAGATGCGGCGCATGTCCTTTGCCGTCTTGGATAATATCTTGTGAAATCTTGATAGTGATGCGCCGTATGTACTAAGTAAGATGCGGCGTATCTGGAGCAGAATGTCTTGATCTTGTACATTTCAGTAGACTCTTAACTTCATGCTTGTTTTGCTCTATAATTAGTCCAAAATCGCCAAGTTTCACATAATACTTGTTTTTACCTGAGAATTACAAAAGTAAACATTAACGTATCAATTCTCACAGATAATATAATAAAACAAGTCAAATAAATAGGATAAATGACGGTAATAAAATGTACTTATTTGAGTTCATCAAATATCCCCCCACTTGAACTTTACTTGTCCCCAAGTAAACCTTAGAATTAATCTTATGAAAATGTATCCTAAAAGATATTAGGATTTATTTTTATATTTAAGCATGTATTCATTTTTGTCATAATCACACAACCAAACACTTAACGAATTAGAAGTAAAATAAAATATTTTGATAAAAGCAAATCTAATCGTTTAACTGTCCAGTCGTGACGAATATTCTATCATAAGCTTGGCAAGTATACACATCTCCCCCACTAAAGCTAAGGAATAACAAGTCTAAAGCGGTAAAAAGGGTTTGTTGGTTAAGGGTTAATCATTCTCCTTAATCTCTATCGATCTCAAATTCCAGAAAAGGCGACAAAATCACAAATACATGATCGAATCCACGAACACGATACTTGCAATTGCTCAAATCCTTAACTCGAATATGCTAAAGATAGGACCAAGTAATCTTCACCAATAATATTATATCAAAAAGGGCGACAAAATCATAAATACATAGCCGAATCCACGACTACGATACTTAAGATTGCTCAAATCCCTAATCTCAATAAATCAAAGGTTTGGATAAAGAACAATATAGGGTATGGATAATATTTGGGATACAAATTGGTGTAAAATGAAAAATAAACGAAACAAATAAATTAAAATCCTAAGTGTGGTTAATCACTATCCCAACCATCCCATGAATAAGACTCATATCATAGAATAACTCACGCTTTAACACTTGAAACACACGCTTTAGGTAGACACGAATTATACTCAACAAGATCTTAATCAAAGAATAACCTTTAGTTGGCGTTCCCATAACGTTCAACTCCCATTCAATCCATAGATATAATATACAACAAATAGTGGTGATATCGACCACTTAATACAAAACTTTACATAAGTTGGTTAAAAACAAACATCCAACTTTTTCTTTTTCTTTTTCTTTTCTTAATTTTTCAATTTATTTATTATTTTTTTTTATTTATTTATTTATTTTTTTTTTGAAACTTGAAACATAAACATAGATGTGTAAAATTTCACCACATCACTATAATGATAACTCTGGATAATTTTTCCATACTTTTCATGACTTCAGAAATAACAGTAATAGTGAAAGTAGTAAACACATGAAAAATAAGACTCAAATATATACAATATTTACTTTCACTCCAATTGCATTGTGCAATTTCCCGACCTAACCAAAGATAATGAATTACGCACACGAACACAGGTAATGTAAGGAAACACACTTTGCCTAAAGCAATTAACCAACCACGGATTTTAATCTACAGGGTAAGCTAAGGTGTAAGGGTGTAACGAAACATTATAACAAAGGTGTAAGAAACGAAAGGAATGGCTCTGAGTGTTTTTTCTAGGGGTATCTTACTCTAAAAGTGAGAGTAACAAAAGGGTTTATATGGGGGTTAACTAACCAGTGTAGTTAGCTAATAACACATAACATATAAAGGCTATTTGGGTGTAATCCTAGAAATTTACCAATTTAGACAAGTCATTCCAATTATATAAAATAATACTTATTATGGTGGTCTCGAATAGTATACAAGCCAAGTTCTAAAGTTTACAAGTCACCGGCACACTCATAGATTTGTGAATTTTGAAAAATCACAATTTTTGAAAATAACGTTATGTGTGCAGCTATGCAACTTAGATCTCAAAAAAAAACATGCTAAAAATTTTAAATTTTGATATATTAAGCACATTTTAAGCATAATTTTTGAAAAAGTTTAGGACAAGTAAGTGTTCTAATTCTCCAATCCCCCCACTTAAGTTAAACAACGTCCTCGTTGTTTGTATCAAAGGTTAAAAACTGGAAAATAAAAGAATTAGAACAGAAAAACTCCCCTGAGATTTGCTCGGTATGATCCTCCATTAGTATAAGAGCAAAAATCATCTTTCTTGTGGATGAGAACGTTTAAGGTTCATAATTGATGTATCCACAGGAAATGCAGGAATCTATAATACCACCAAGGCTTTAAACACCTAAGTTAAGAAAGTTCAAACTTGCATAATACATTAGTAGTTAGCAAAAATAAAACTTAAAAAAATAAAATTGAAAATCGTCAGGTCAGTCGATGCGCCGTATCTTATGGAAGAAGATATGTCGTATCGAGCCTGGAATAAATACGAAATAAAATAAAATAAAGGATAGGATGCGGCGCATCTGTTGTACCAGATGCGGCGCATGTGTTCACCAGACAGACTGTCAACAGTCTATTGTAAAATGGCTCGTTCCACGGTTTTCTCTCATGTCCTCTCGTATTCTCATGCTGAACTTAATGCCAGTCTTTGTCAAGCATAATAAGAAATATAGACTGAAACATCAAATGTATACATGATAATAACGATTAGTACAATCCAAAAATAATAGTAATATGCATGGAACAATGTCAATAAACACGTAAAATCAAGAGATCATGGGTCAGTGGGGTCGTGTGGGAGGGTCCCGGAAGTACTGGCATCGTCTGTCCTAGCCCGGACTCTGCGAGTGTATGCAAGTGTCACTCCTGCAACATGAGTACCATCCGGACGAGTGTGGGTAATACCCTGCTGCTCCAAAAGTCGGCTCACACTCGTAACAAGCCACTCCGAGTCCCTCCTCATACCATCTACAACGCCTCTCAAGGCTCTCAGCTCTCCCTCAAAAGCCTCAACTCTATGACTCACCGTGCGTACAGGTGCTGGTGGGGGTACTGGTGCCTGTGGCTCCTCCTGATGGGCTGAAGCAGCAGCCGGAGCTCCCTGGGGACCTCCCTGCTCCGCCTCTGGCCCTGCAGCTCTAGCGGGCCCCAATGCTACCCAAAAGTAATCCCCCATAGCCAACTGACAGATCCCAAGTCTAACCAAATAATCCCGGTCAATAACCGGGAGATGGGTCACCACAACCTCCAGCCCTGCTGGAATCTCCTCTTCAATAACTCCAAAATGGCGGGCCAGCCTAGATACAAAATGCCCGCCAGTCATATGACTCCTCCTGTCTCTCCCTGCAGCCGCCCGATGGAGGTAATGTGCCAGAAAGTGGGGGATGTTCACCGACAACCCCTCGTCCATGCTCCTCAAGAGGAAAAGGTCAAGAGTGGTCACCTACTCAGGTGACTGACCTCTCCCAGCAATGGTCAAAGCTATCATGCGGTGGCATAACCTCCTCATGGGCTCCCTGATCAGTGTGTAAGTAGGGGTGGAAGTAGTGATATCACCCCCTGAAGAGATCCTGTCCCAGTAATCACCCAGTAACGCCCTATTTGGGACCGCCCTCAAACTGTCAGCCCAGTACCTGGCAAATCCATCAGAATCAAGCTCCTCAGCAGTGTGTAACCCCATAACCAGAATAAACTCTCTCATCGACATCTGCCTGTGCTCTCCCCCCAACCTAAAAACCAAAGTGTCGGCGGTATCCAACTCTGTATCAGTCTCCCTGTAATGGACAGTACTGAAGAACTCCAACATAAGCTCCCTGATAAGAGGCTCATCGACCCCAAACAACCTCTCCCAAGCAAAAGATCTAAACACCACCTCATCATCATCATCACTAACCACCATCTCCAACCTACGATGCAAACTATCAGCAGCATGCCCCGCTCCAATCAATCCAACATCAGCAATATCCAAAACCTGGACCCTAAATATTCTCTTAAAGTAAATCGAGTCTAGTCTCCGCAAGTAATCATCCAAAGTACCAGGAGTCAGTCCCATATCCTCGAAACGGAGCCACTGATGTCTGTGTGCAGCCTCAGGTAATGCCATCTGAAATAAATTTTCAAAGTTAGTAAACAGTCTGCAAATTAGGTAGATACGGCGCATCTGATTTAATCAGTGCGGCGTATCTGCACAAAATATAAGAGATGCAGAGCAAGAAATGAGATATGGCGTATGGAGATGCGTCGTATCTAGATTATGTAGTACGGCGTATATAGAGTTTTATTAAATTGGAAATAGGTCGTTACGCCGCATCAATTAACCTAGATGCGCCGCATCTGTAAGCATATCAGTATAAAATAAGGGATAAGGCACGTTTTCCAAGAATCCAGACCCGTGACGTAAACTCCCACTTAACATCACAGTTCCATTTACCCATTATAAAAGTTCTAAAAGCTCATTACACCACCACTAATCCAATTTCCCACTAAAATTCAAAATCGAATTCAAAACCCAAATTTTCATTCAAATCAAACTAGGCCAGAAATCCAATGATTTATGCAAATTAAATACGGGGGAAATTATCTAATGCAAGTCCTAATCATATCTCTATATCATTTAAGCCCTAATCGAATTAATCACATAAACCCTAATTTTTATATTAAACAAAATTAAATCGAAATAGAATAATTACCTTAATTATATGATTAGGAGTAGGTTAAGAGATCGGATTAGAGGGTTGATTTGAGAAAAACGCTCGTATTTAGGGTTTAATTTTACTGCGTGTATGTTTTTAACTGTGTGAGGATTTGGGGTAGAAAATTGAGATCCGGCGCATTCCTGTCGTATTTATAGGGCAAAACGATGCGCCGTATTGAAAAATTGGAATGCGCCGTATCTATTTAATCTCGTTGACTAGTCAATGAGTCCTAGTTGGTCAGAGATACGGCGCTTGGGATATTTAGATCCGCCGTATCGCTATGTTAGTGAACGAAATTTAAATAAGGAACGTACCTTGGCCTTCGCAACACAATTCCTTATACATCAATTTGGGGTTAAACGACATACCATATATATAAATCCAAGATAAGATCAACAAGTATATTCGTTTTATTAGTAATTATAATCTTATTGTTTAGTAGATAATGATTTATTCCGGGGTTAGGAACAAATATCGTGTTTTAGCTTACAAAATCAAGATTATAAATGTATAGTGAAATTGAGAGAACTCTTTTTAAGGCTGGGTGAATTATTGTAGAGGTTACCTGGAATTATTTCAAGAATTTAAGATGTTCTATGTTACCAGTACTGAGTTTTCCTCCACTCTTTTTGTCTTATTACAGCATTTAAGTCGTCAATGGTTTGATCACTCCAGCTATAATCTCCTAGTTTGGTTCAGAATGTAATCTTTCATGGTGATGCTTGAGTCATCATTTATCCTGAAAATAAACAACTTGTGCACGAGAGTAGCGGACCGATCAAAGTAAATATCAAAAATCAACTATATTTATCAAATTATATTCGTCGTATTAACAAAAGTTAATGTGCCGTATTTTCGTTACGTTTCAAAATACAAGATTTTTTATTTCAGAAGATACGCCGTATCGATAAAAATCGATGCGTCGTATCTGTTTAATAATTCGAAAACTGTTTTTAATTAAAATAATAGATGCGCCGTATCTGCTAAAGCAGATGCGTCGTATCACGTTATCGCTTAGAAAAAATTTCTTATTAAAAACAGATACGCCGCATCTTGGGGAAAGATGCGTCGTATCGAATTAATTAAACACGTTGTATTTTAAAAATTAAACGCAATACGCCGTATCTATGAAAATAGATGCGCCGTATCGTTTATATTAGCTCAGTACAACGATAGCAGAACACAGAAAATACGAAAAATAAAAACACAAATAAAAACAAACGAAAATAAACAAAAACAAAAACACACAAAAACAGAAAATATGCAAAATAATACAATGAATGCAATTTACCCTAATATAAAACACGGTTAGCGGTTAGATTAAAAATTAAAAAGAAAAACCTAATTAAAATACTAATCAAGTTAACAGATAATAACAATTCACTCCCTGGCAGCGGCGCCAAAAACTTGATGCGCGTGTGCGTATGCTCTAATTTATACCCACGGTATGTCGTTGTGGTTTTAGCAGTATTCAAGTTTTAAATTTATATTTAGCCGACTTATCAATAACACACACACTTTAACGAGCAGTGTACCCGGTCAGTATGAATATAATGGTAAGTAGAGTGTCGATCACTAAGAGTGGAACGTATTATCTAGTTATTCTAATCAGTATTTTAATATCTTAAGTTAGCTATACAACCTATTCTAACGCAAGGGGGGTTCAGCCTGAGAGACTGGCACGGTTTGGTTGCAATTAAATAATAAACTAAACTAATAGGCACGAATCAGCGAGTAGCACACACGTACACAGATAAATACTCGAGACAATAAGAAGACCTGTCCTGATAGTTAAGTAGCTTGTCACTTGTTTTATTGCTAGTTTTATATGAAGTGTATAGTTCGATGCAACGCACCGAGATTAAGTCCTTTCTCGTTGGTTCTAATCTTATCGGCGAGTAAACCCTTAATGATTACTTATAACTATCCTATTTATCTTTCTTCCTACTTTTCTACAGACGATAGAATGCATAGGCGATCTAATAAATAGGCGAGGGCAGAGGCATGGCGACCCGATCAACGCTCAGCTAGACACAGAGGTTATCAATGCACTAATAAAAGTCACCAAAGACATCAACATATAAACTTTAATTAATGGGAAAGCAGTTTTAAGGGAGTGCAACCTTTCCGTTGTCACATTACACAAGCCACCAATCCTGATGAATTAAAGTGTACTAATACAATAAAACAAAACTACTTAATGAATTAAATACATGCAGGACCTTCTTACAGCTCTTGTATCTTCGTTCAAGGTGTGTCTTGTGCTGCTACTTCGACTGAATTCGGCCTTAGGTTTCTGTGGTCTTCGGTCTTCTAAAACTAGGGCTCTTGAAATTCGTCTGGTCTTGGGGTATTTATAGTTTCTGTCTGAGGGTAAGATGCGGCGCATCTAATAAGTAGATGCGGCGCATTGACTTAACTTCGCGTGGGCTCCAAGATTAATATATTCAGGAATATTCGTACACCGCCAGAAGATGCGGCGTAACTCCATTCTTAGATGCGGCGCATGTCCTTTGCCGTCTTGGATAATATCTTGTGAAATCTTGATAGTGATGCGCCGTATGTAATAAGTAAGATGCGGCGTATCTGGAGCAGAATGTCTTGATCTTGTACATTTCAGTGGACTCTTAACTTCATGCTTGTTTTGCTCCATAATTAGTCCAAAATCGCCAAGTTTCACATAATACTTGTTTTTACCTGAGAATTACAAAAGTAAACATTAACGTATCAATTCTCACAGATAATATAATAAAACAAGTCAATAAATAGGATAAATGACGGTAATAAAATGTACTTATTTGAGTTCATCAGTTGTCTACTCCAATTCACGTAAATATCGCTTAGCTTCATTTCTAACAATCTCCCTCCAGCTGGAGATATACGTGAATTGGTTACAATGATTCCTAACAAGTACATAACAATGATGAATACAATGCTGAAGTAGAGCAGTTTCCTTTGAGGATGACTTCACAGCTCTTGATCTTCTTGTATCTTTCTCAGCTTGCTTGAATTACTTGCAGGATCACTGTAATGATCTAATTGGGTTATTACTCCCTCCCAATTAGTAAGCCCATTTCTTTTACATGCTCCCTCCCAAATTGACAACCCGTTTGATATAACCTTGATGCTTGTAGAAGAAGTTTCTATGAAATTTTGCCCAAATTGTCTTTAGTCTCTTGCACAGCCGAATATGGATCATAGACTGATAATCTGTAACTTCTTCACAGGTTTGTTTAGGGAGCATCATATCAACATCTTCAACTCACTTAGAATGCTTTCAGTTCTTCAATAAAAGCCCCGATGTACACATTCCCACATAAACTTCTTCACAGGTTTGTTTAGGGAGCATCATATCAACATCTTCAACTCACTTAGAATGCTTTCAGTTCTTCAATAAAAGCCCCGATGTACACATTCCCACATTTCTCCCTCCAGGATGATGACGATCTTTCGGACTCATCCTACATATGTGTACATAAGCATATCAACTGGAAGCAACATACAAATCAATACCCCATGCGTGGATGTCGATAACTATTCTCTCTACAACTCTCTTCATATCAACGTCTTATCAAACCTCTTTTCACTACCACTGGCTAATAGTAAATGACCACGTATGGAGACAACCCGATATGACAAACTTGAAGATGGAGTAAAGTAACCCGAACTTGTGACTTAAACTTGCACTATTGTTTGACTAAGAACCAGTACTGAGAATTTCAATAAAGGTAGAATCATATACCCATCCAACCATCCTTAATTGTATATGAACTTCTCTCGAATTATCCACAGCTTTTTGTGACACTTGAGCACTACAACGTAACTCCTTTAAAGTGATAGCTATACACTGTGAGCACAACAACGTAACTCCTTACATCAGGTATAACTAGATAGCTCAAGTCTTAGTCATTCTTGTAGATAAAAGCTCGAACAAGGATCTCGAAGAATCATGCATCCAACCAACCCCGATATCTTCAAGATACTAAGTGCACGCACCCGTGATATTCCACTTCAACTACAAAGAAATAATAACGAATCATCCCCGTAGTCACATTTCATTGTAAACTTAAGCCATTGTCTTTTGATAGTGAATCTTGATCAGGATTGTTTAAGCGATACGTGGTGTTTTGAGGATGTAGGCCAATAATATTTTGAAGCAACCTTGCCACATGCAAATATACACGTCTCAAAAATAAGAGACATGTCACATGCAAAAGTTAATATACACGTCTCAAAAGCAAATTCCAATGAATATGATCTCTTACTTTTGACGTGTGGTGTATCTTTTATAGTGCAAACATGTCTCATGCAAACTTCATGAAATATAAAGAATTGGTTAAACTTCACGTGTCTCATGCTAGCTCACTTCTCATGCAACTAAGTTATTAAAGTTGAAAGATGACAAACGCATTCGTGTCACCAAACTTCAATACGTGTGCTTTCTTATAACCAATAGGAATTATTAACTCACATGCACCAAACTCACATGCACCAAACTCAATACGTGTATAATAACCCATTCTAACGCAACACGTCTTGTAACCACCCGTCTTGACAATTCTTAAAATATTATGAACTTCACACGTCTCTTACATGCTACAAAAGATAAGATCTAGAGATACACGTAGGATGTAAGAAACATTTATATATTATCATGCAAATCTTTTTGCAAACCTCACATTCACGTGAAATCAATACTGCTGCTACATTCAATATACCAACTCACGTAAAACTTAACTTCACGTCTAGTACATGCCAAAAACACTTCACGTCAAACTTAACTTCGATATTAGCAAAACCCAACAAACCCAACTTAACTGCATGCTTACTCAATGTTACGTTCAACTTAATGAAGCTCAATGTTACTGATGAAGCCACGACTAAGTGAGTAGGTTGTTTGATCAAAGGTTTGTTCGATTAAAGGTTATGGTTTGATGAGTCCTCCTTCAATCAAGTATCCGTTTGACTAGATCATGCTTCGACTACAACCTTGGTTCTACTCTATTGCCCGTTCGACTAGCTACTCCTTCGATTACATGTTGGTTCCTTCGATCACAGAAGCTCCTTCGACTAGAGTTTGCATCGACTGAGTGCACGTTCTACTACACATGGTTCAACAAGAGTTTGCTTCGATGAGTGCTCGTTCGGCTACACATGGTTCGACTACACATGGTTCGACTACACATGGTTTGCTTTGGTTTGATCGACTAGATGGTTCGACTAGTTCCTGGTTCGATTAACGTTTTGGTTTGACTATAATAGTCGTTCGATCACATGAGTTGTTCGACTAGATGCTCCTTCAATCACATAAGCTCCTTCGATCACATAAGCTCCTTAGACTAGATAATCCATGGTTCGATCAAGTTGTGACTTCAATGAATTTTCTGGTTCGATCAAGGTAAGTCGTTCGATCATGAAAGTCGTTCGACTAGATGCTCCTTCGATCACACCCTCCTTCGACTATATGCTCCTTCGATCAAGTTGTGACCTGCTTCGTTTGACTATTTAGTCGTTCGACTATTTGGTTGTTCGACTATCTAGTTCGTTCGACTATTTAGTTCGTTCGACTAAATAGTTATTGGATCACATCAAGCTAGCTCGATTGAGTGATGTTCGTTCGACTATGCTACTTCGTTCGATGAGATTGATCCTTCGACAAAATGCTTCGACAAAATACTCTGATGAACAGTACCGAGCAGAAAACACGAACAGTAACGAGCCCTAATCCTAATTTTCACCTCAAAACCCCACGATTCGCCCCTGGTTAGCTCTGATGCCAATTGTAAAAATCAAGATCGTGTTCAGGAGGTCGAGGTTGGTGGAAATATGCCATGGTTTTAGAGAGAGAAGGTGGAGAGAAAAACTAGATATTATTGATATGGAAATTAGGTTACACTCTCACACCCCTCAAGTGGAGACTTGAGGGGTATTTATAGGCCTTACATATGACAACTATTCAAATATTACATTAGTAGTCCCTGCACTATATGCATCCTAGTTGTCTACTCCAATTCACGTAAATATCGCTCAGCTTCATTAAAGTAGAGTAAATCTAACACATGGTTATGTGTAATTGGTTATACCGAAACTTCATGCATATCTGCTAGATGTTTGAGACAAATGATTAGAATATCTAAAATCTCAAATTCATGTGTTAATTTTGTGTATAAACATATGTCAATAGTTAACTAGTTACAACAAAATGACCCACTGCTTGACAATTTAATCAGCTAATTGTTAATTAGACTTAAAATTAGATGTGAATTTTGTTAAAGTTGTGGATATAAATTAATATACGTATGACCAGTTTCGAACACGAGACTTCGAGATTGCACACATTACGTATGAGTGTCAATGTTTAATAATTAATATATTCCAATATGATTTAATTATTCATTTCACAAACAAACACTTAACGGTCGTTAGTATTTAACGGAGTTTGGATAACGGACGTTAAATATTAAGTTAAAGGACTATGGATGAAAATACAAGTCAAGAAGGTTCTAGAACCCTTGGGCTTGCATAGTTTCGGCCGACCCATGCTTATGGGGGAGGGATGTTGCCCTAACTTGGTGAACAAGATTTGTGAGTCTATAAATACAAACCCTTGTATTCATTGTTCACTAATCTTGATTCCCTAGCAAACCAACTTCTCTCCTTCTTCCCTCTTTGTTCTTGGCCGATCGGATTTCTATCCCAAACACCTTGGGATTTTCGATCTAACAACAACAATAAGTGTTGGATTTGTTTAGTGATCTTGAACCTAGCTTTTCACATTGATACGCTAGTAATACGTGTGTACAAGAACGGAGATCAAGCTTGCTTTAGCTTGAGTTATTTGCCCTATTCGACTAGTGTATTTAGTCGACACATGTAAACCCTAAGTTAGGGTTTTACCGGATCTTAGACACACGGTTTCTTGTTTGGCTAGAAACCAAATGTACACATTACTTTTATTTTTTAATTAATTAATTACATGTATTGTATCATGTTTCCGCTGCTATGCTTTGATGTTATTGTTATGTGTTTATAAGTTTGTTATGATTCACATATTCCAACAAGTTTTAAGTCTTGTAATCATTTTTTATACAATAAAAGATATGTGTTTATTAAGAGAATGTAGCTAAGGCATGCCTTAAAACGTCATAGATTACACATAAGCTTAGATATATGTAAACTTCGTACTTTTAATTATAGTAGGTAAAGTAGCTCCGTCACTCCACATAGGTGTGAGGCTAAGGTTATACTACATAAGGGTGTTTGATATAGACTTAATTGACTTAATATGAAAAAAACTAAATTAATTAAGTTATATGAAAACTATTTGTTTGTGACTTAATAGAGAAAGATGACTGAAAATATTAAGTAATAAAATTGAGGTTGTCTGCATTAAGTCATCTCTTAATTAAACATGACTTAATAAAAAAAATTAACAAACAAGCCACATAGGTGTGAGGCTAAGTTTATACTACATAAGGATGACTTGACGTATTTAAAGAGTGTCATAGCAAAAGACTTTTATACCCCTAATAACAACTAGTACATTTTTTAATACATATGTACTTCTTGGTCATTTTACCTCTTTAGCTATAACGAGCTGGGAAACCCGCGCGTTGCTGCTGGAGTGTGTACGTATGCGTTTTTTGTGGTACGATTTGTGTTTTGTGTGTTGTAGGTTTCCGTTATTTTGGAACATTGTTGTGTCATTTGTTTGTGTGTTTTTAATAGGATTTGAATGTATTTTTTAAAGTTTTTAAAATGTTGAAGTAGTGTTTTGAATCATGTTTTATGAGAGTATTGTGAGAAACATTTATTGAACAATGATGAAGTTATTCAACATTATCACCTATTCGTTTCTGCATATTTCTAAACACCAGAAAACAAAAATTCATTTATAAGAGTACCTCTAGCTTCAAAATAGCACAGGTGGAGCGGTGTAGCCCACGCGTTGCTACGGGAGTGCGTTGGTTTATAGGTTAGGTGTGTTCGGTTTTATAATGTATATGTTTTTTCTTTTTATTTTCTTTTTTTTAATAGAGTAGATTACGTGTTTTTTGCAACATTCGTTTGTCATATATGTTGGAATTTTAATCATTTTTGGATGTTCGTCATTTTTCTTATGTTGTCGGAGTGTTTTTCTTATGTTTTGTGTGTTTGTTTTTATAGAATTGTGTAATTTTATAAGGAAATGTATATTTGTATAATTGTTTTTTTGGGTTTTTATTATTATCATTTGGGCTTAAGGTTTGTTTAGTGTTGTTGGTCTATAGGATGTAGGTTTTTTTTTTTTTTTTTTTTTTTTTTTTTTTTTTGGCAGTTTGTATTTGTAAGTATTTATAAGGTTATACAAATTGGGGAAAATGTGGATAGAAAATCTATGGTCAAATGACCGTTCCATTGTTCTCACAAAGAATCCCTACACTAAAATCAAACCCTTCAGCTTTAATCTCAATCCCAAATACACACAAAACGAAGTCCATCAAAAGAAGAGTGATTCAGTCACCACCAATTGGTAAGTTTCAATTCAAGACTCTTTTATGATTACAAAAGACGCATGAGATAAGTTTTTTGCACATAAATCTCAATGCCAAATACACACAAAATGAACCATAAGTTAAACATTGTCAAAGTAGAAGTAGGAAATGGTGATCATTTACAAAGAGAAAACATGAAAAATTAATAACAAAAATAGCCCATCAAGAGAAGAGTCATTCAGTCACCATCAATTGGTAAGTTTCAACTCAAGACTCTTTTATGGTTACAAAAGACGCATACATGAGATAAGTTTTTTGCACATAAGTTGTGCAGATGGCATTGTTGAAGCCATATAACAAAAGATGCCGAAATGGCATTTTCATGTTTTAAGCATCCTGTGACGTTGCTATTGTCACATGATACATATATTTACAATACTGCTATTCATATTTAGTTGTTGTCGGATGATATGGGTGACCAAAAGTCTGGACATAGGATGGAACCTGCAATAGTGAGTGTAATTAGTTAGGGTCCATAAAGCCATATGCATTTTTGTAATGTATTTATTTGTATTGTATTTTTACTTACTTTTATAGAAGCAGTTACTCCTTTTTGTTTTTTTTCCCCGTCATATGGTTTATCCTGGAAAAGTGGCCGTTTAGCAGTCTTGTGTTCGATTGTTTCTGTTATTGGTTTCTTTGAGGATGTCTGGGGGCTGCTAACTGTCGGTGGTGGTGTGTTATCAGCTGGCCATAGAGGAAAAATAATGGGGTTAATCAATACGTGTATTTGCGTGTTTGAAACATATATGTGTGTTTGATTTAAAATTTGGTACCTGTAGGTTTTGTCTGTATTGGTTGTTCTTCATTTGTTTCCTCCCGGTTCTGAATAGCAGTTAAGTCTGATGGAATTTGAGAGACTGATATGAAAAAAAAATGGTTGATGCCTGGATTATTTATAAATAATTGTGGTAACATGAATTATTGTAACGTTTTTTGAGTTTTTTTTACCTGAGGAAGATGTATTTGGGGTAGCTGTGATTGGTGCATATTCAATAGCTTCATGTGGTTGATCCGTTGCTGTTGATCCTGATACAAATAAAGGGAAAAAATGTTTACATATAAAGTGGGGCCTATTTTTTAGCCATGAGGGATATTAAGTGAGTGTATTTTTATTATTGTTACCTGATGCTTTTGCTTCCAGTTGCTGTGGGGGATCTAGTTTGTCTAAGATTTCATTTAGAATAAAGTTTGGTGGTCTTTGTTTCATACATGTGTTGTAATGAAATTGGAAAATGTGTTTTTTTTTTCCAACAATGCCTTTTATTGCTTCTGGAAATTGCTTTGGGTCTGGATTTTCGAGTGAGTTAACTAATGAGTTGCAGTCAATACCAACAATATCATCTGCTTTTGGTGTAAAGCATGTTATCATAACTGTTTGCGTGTTATCCGTTATGTATGCTTTAAAATTGTATCTGCATGTAGAAAATACATTATTTCAGATTATTTGAACTATTTGAAGGCGGTTATTTAGTATAGTGTTACCTGTAAGTTGTGGATGTAACCGGTCCATGCACCCTGCACTCATAGGTACCTGCATTATCATTGAGTTTGTTGGTACAGCTGGTACATGATCTGTAGTACCATTCACGGGATGTGTTGATGCTTGTTATAGTTCCCTCGCATGTAAAACGAACTCCTTGTTTTTTTTAAACAATAACAAATAATGATTTACAGTTAATTTTCTAACTATGGTATATTTTTTTTCCGATAGTAAAAGCATATGGAGATTTGCTTTGAGCTTACTGCATGAGTTTGCGGATTTTCTTGCATGAGGATGGCAAGAGGGATCCTGTTTCGCATTTTTTCCTGTTCTTTGTCTTGGAATGGATATCTAACAACCTGCAAGGGTGGATTCAGGTTGTGCAATTGTCTGTACCTGTTATACCCATGGATGCTTTTCAGTACATTGGGTAGTATAGAGCTCGTATTTCATTAAAGGTATAATTTGTAACTTACTCAGCTTGATATTGCTCAAGTTGTGGTATCTTTGGATTTATGTAGAAATATGTTGCTGGTGTTGATGAAAGTTGCAGGTTGTTCTTGAATCGTGAAACTCTACAGGATGTGACAGCTATGATGATTGGTTTTTCAAGTGCATCTATAACATCTTTGTTAAACGTCTCAGCGAGGTTGCCCCATAGTGTTAACTCAAGAGAGTTGCGGCTGTTTTAATCAAATATTGAAAAGGATTATGATGCTGGTACGGGTTTTATTATATAGGAGGCAGTAATAAATTTTGTTAATTATCTTACTTTAGATTTTGAATTTCGATTTTGCGATGCATCACTTGGTTTCTATTTGGGTTGCCCATTTTTTCTTTTTCCCCGGATCGTATGTAACACCCGATATAGTTTGTTCAATAAAGAATACAAAATTATTTTTAAATTTTTTGTATATACTAATAAAATAAGAATTGTCTTTGTTATTACCTGTTAGGACTGGATGTGGTTTTTTGCTCTTTTTATTTGGATCAATGACTCGGTAAGGCAGTTCATTGTAAGAGATGAAGTCGAAATAGTGGTCTGGGAATCCATTATCTTCTATGGGATCGAATTTCGTGAAAAACCTGGTAAATGACAGTGATGTTGTATTTGCGAGGGTTTGCTGCCAGTTATCTGTATCAATACATGTGAATCGTGATATCCGGTATGTCTTTCCAGGTATGACAATACTGGTGAAGTGGTTAATGTCGCTCGCATTCATGTTTACTTGTATTGCGTTACCCTATTCAGTTTACACTGTTAGTTGCTGCTCATTTATAAATACATTGTTTATTTAATTTCAGTATTCTATGTATGAGATACCTGTTTGTCTAATAAAATTTCACGGTAGCCTTTGTCTGTTGTATCTGGTGGGTCTCTATGTATCCATGCTCGATAGATTTTTGCTTCCAGTATCTTGTCCTTGTCCCCTGGTTTTAGGTCCTTGATGTAAGCATCTGTCATCCTGCATATATAAAAATCATACAGGATTTAGTATGTGTGGTTTAACAAATATAATGGAATGTAGATTAAATATACACTACTGAATGGTAAAAAAAATTAGTGTTGATGTATGGCTGTTATTATATAATAATAGACTAAGATGAAATGACACTATATGATTAATGACAAAGGAATGGTGAGTAGGTGTTTTGATCATAAAGACCTCTGTTTCATATAGGTTGTTTAAAAAGTCTTTGTAGACAATATTTTTTGTTGTATTTGGTGTGTGTTTAGGATGGGGTTGAATTAGGATTTTTAACCCATGTGGTGATGTAGCCCTTGATAATGCAACATATAGCTGTCCGTGTCCAAAAATTGGGTCTGGAAGGTAGATGTCGATCTTCTTTAGAGACTGTCCCTGGCTTTTGTTGATCGTCATTGCGTAGCAAAGCTTAACCGGGAACTGTTTCCTCTTGAATATAAAAGGATAGTTAGGATCTTTGTGGGTGAGTGGGATTCTTGGAATATAAACTTTTTCTCCAACCCTGGTGCCTGTGATAATTTTTGCCTCGATCAGCCTTGACCAAAGGTTTTTTACTATCATTCTCGTGCCATTGCAGAGACCACCTCCTAGGTTAACATTTCGTAGTAGCATGATTGGTGCTCCGACTTTTAGTTGAAGGTTATTCGGGGGCAAACCGGGGAATCTAAAAGTGTTAAGATACTCTGGTGGGTATAACATTTCTGTGGCAGCACTATCTTTTCCAACTGGGATTGCCTCATCCGAACTTATGTATGTTGTAGTGTTTCCTGTGAGCATTGACAATACCTTCTCGTTTATAGTATCAGCAGTTTCGTTCTTTGGACAGACAATTGCTTTTTCTTGTAGGACTTGTGCTGTTGGTTCTTTTAGTGTATATTCATCATAGATAAAATCAATAAGATTTTGGATGCCATTCTCGTCATCTTCAATTTGATATTGTCGTGGAATTGTGACCCATGCAGCATCATTTGGTTCCATTTCATCAGGTTCCCCAATTCGGCCATCTCCTATATCAAGCAACCATGTAGAGAAATCATGTATAGTGTTTCTTTCATGTTCGTTCAGCTTTGTTTGTAGCAGCCTCATGTTTTGTTTTAGCTTGTACACCTTGAAATGTGACCATAAATATGACCTAGCTATGGATGCATCAATTATTTGGGATTTTGATGCTTTCTTTTTAACTGGTAATGTCTGCCTGAAATCACCACCCAACATCACTGTTTTCCCACCAAATGGCTTACTCGAGTTGCTCATAATATCTCTTAGACTCCTATCTAGTGTTTCAAAACAGCGGCGATCATTCATCGGTGCCTCATCCCATACTATAAGCTCAGTCTCTTGTAATAATTTGGCCATAAGAGTATTTTTTTAATGTTGCACATTGACTTGTCGGTTAATTCAAGCGGCAATTTGAAGCGTGAATGTGCTGTGCAACGAGCACGATCCTGCCTTCTGAACGCAGTGTGTTAATGATTGTTTTCCACAGAAAAGTCTTCCCTATTCCACCATGTCCGTAGACAAACACCAATTGCTGCTGTTTGTTGTGACACGCATTGACTATAAGGTTGTAAATGGCTCTTTGTTCATTGTTTAATTTTGCAACAGCAGCGTCTGCTTCTTCTTTTAATTCTGCCCGATTGTAATTCTTTTCTTCCATTAACAATCTATTTTGGAGTTCGTCTAACAGATCCTGTGGAGGTAATGTTAAGCCAAACTCTTTAACTGACCTTGAACAACTGTTTAAGATCATCTCTATTTCAAACATAATGTAACCCTTTTTTTCTGGGTCATTGACGTGTAAATCTCTAATGTGAACCATTTTTGAAGCTCTTCTTGGTATGTCGTCTGCCATACGATTCCAATGTCTTTCCCAGAGTTGAACAGGGTCTGCAACTTCACAGTACAACAAAATGTGAGCAAACAGTGTACGGAGTTCTGCAGAACTTCCTGTTAATGCTGCTTCTTCCAGTGCTACGTCCCATTCTTTATCATCATCAAGTAGGCCCAAAGCTTGGCATGCTGCGCGATATGTAGGAAGCACTCGACTATTAACAGTGCGGACTTCCACAAATGATTTACAACCTTTCTGGTGACCAAGCAACATACGGAAGTAAAAGAGTTCACCTGCAGCTAGATGGACATAAACTAATCGACCAATTGAAGATTTTGTTTTATGCTTTCGGCGCCTCCATTGCTTTGAAGTTTCATACCAAACATATTCTGAGGGGAAATCTAAATATGTTAAATGTCTTCAGTCTTCATATAGTGTATTATATGTAAACCATTCAGTGAGCGTTGTCAATTTTCTACTATCATCTGTCATCACAAACCCCAATGGTTCTTTGTCACGAAAAGTAATTGTCTGCATGTCTTCGAGGTGGACTGCAAGAATCTGAACTGCTGGTTCCCTATGATGTATAGGAAAATTAAGTATTCTCCAGCATGCCTCATGTGGACAGATAAAGCGTCCGTCAATAAAGTTTTGAATCTCATCTATTTGTATTTTTGGAGCAGATGATGATGTGTTTGGATCACCAATGGGTCTTGTGATCCGTGCGGCAATTCTGTCTGTACCTTTTGAGATATACTTGAATAGATACTTTATCAACATGCTCCACCCACAATATTCAACATTTATGTGGGCATGGAACATGAGACAAAGCAGTCGGTTGTAAGGCACAACGTAACTGTTGTCTAGCTGTAACTCTCCTCTTCGTACATAAGCTTCTGTTTTTCTTCTACGATAATGTATGTGGCCGTTTTTATCAAAGTAAGTGCTCTGATTGTATTTTTTCGGAAATTTCTTTGTGCACACACCTTCTTGCATACATGATGCGCTTGGTTTAGCATTTCCACACGGGCCATGCATCATCATATCGGCAACAACTCTGTAAGCTTCAGGGCCAGATGTCTTATCAAGTAATTCTGCCGAAATGAAGTTGTCTACTTGTTCAGGACTCTGTATTTTGTCTTTTGAATCTATCCATAACAATGTATGACAGTGTGGAAGTCCGCGTTTTTGGAATTCGATAGTGTAAAGAACTGCATGGAAAAAATGTTTTTGTTTATTAAGTGGTTTAATTTGATTTTAAAACTGAAAGAAAATAAAAGGTAAAGGGAAAAACAAAGCACATTACAGTTGTTGCTTACCTCCAGTACAACGACCAAAGATATTTTGTTCTTTCAGTATTGTTACAAAATCTTCCACTTTCTGTTCGAACACACGATCTACTACATCAGCCCTGTCTGATGGAGTAAGTTCTGGATAGCGTCTCATATGTCTCTTGATTTCAGGCCAATTAACGTTACATGTAAATGTAATGAAGAATTGTGGATTTCTAAGAACACGACAAATGGCAAGAGCATCAAGGTAGTGGTTGTACATGTATCTTGGACTTCCAGTAAAGCTTGACGGAAGAATAATTTTTTTTCCAATATCAGCGCCAAAGTGGTCTCCTCTTGAGATTGCATCACAAATGCCAGACAAACGTTCACTTTGGATAGCATTCTGCTTAGCTCTGATAAAATCAAGACGGTCTTGTTCTAGTGTACAGTACACGGAAACTACATATTGCTGGAATAATCTTCCGCTTCTAAACAGCAGCCCATATTGATCAAAACGTTCGTGCAACTGGTACGTATAATATGCATTCATAGATAATTTTGTCCTTTTTTTGTTTCCATTAACACCACGGAGCGTCAGTTTGGTATTATAACCTGGCTGGCCATATACAAAGAGAAGAGGAAATTGGAGAGACATGTATGAGCTGTGAAGCTTGTTGATTCTTTTAGGACCCCTGTCTCTGTATTCTATGATTACATCATAGTCTGTCTGAGTGTTTGGACCATTCTCAAACATTATTGTTCCAAGTGTTCCAGTGGAAGGCAGTTGATATTTTTGTGCACCAACGACATTATACAGCTGAATCTTGAATTCAGGTACATCTGCTTCGTTGCATTTGTCTCGAGCTGTTCTGAATATCTGAACCAACTCATTGTGTTCATCTAAGATTTGTATCAAACTTTGCACAATCTGAGGGTTCAAATTACTTTTAGCTTGACCACCAAAAGGTTTCATTCTATTAGCAACTTCGTTTTCTGTATCGTAGATGTAAAGTTGTAGAAATTTTGGATCTTTATTATCTTCTGGGCACAATGTTCCTATCCACGGGTAAATCTGACCTGAAATCCTGAACACATATGGGCCTCTTCCATCATTTATTGATTCATCAATTTTTGCCCCAAACGATGTCATACTGAACATTTGGTTATATGCGCGGATGTTTTCCAAAAAGTGCTTATCTTTAAACAATTCTTTCACATAGTAAGGAGGATCTAACTCTTCCCGAAGGTGCACTTGTCCTCCTCCACAACAACGGTTGTACTTTACTGTGTTGTTTCCAGCTCTTTTCAACCGTTCTCCATACCAAAATGCCGCATTGCAATACTGACATTTCCAACAACAATCCCCCAAATCAATGTATAAGTGTGACACATCTGCATTTTATAAAGTGTAGCAATGTTAGTTCAATGTTATGTATGCTTTTTTAGTAATAGAAAAGTGAATTTACAAATTAGTTCTGTATCATTTTGCACATATTTTTATTTTGTTTTTTTTTTTCGTTTTTTTTTTTTTTACCTTCGTTGTATCGTGTTGCCTGGTCATTGTTCATAGATTCATTTGTACATTTCCTTTTGTGTTGTAATGGTTTTTGAAGGGTTGTTGTAATTTGTTGCTCTGCCGTAACTGCATACAATAAATTTTAAATTTGTAAGTACTATTTTTGAGTAACATCATATTTGTTGCTTATATGTCAAAGGAAAAAAGATTTGATTACCATTCTTTTTAATGATAGCTTGAGTTGCTGTAGATGTGTTACCAAAAGGAAAAGGGGTATAATCTTTATTTGCCTGTGCATCTCCTGCAAATGGTGAAAATTCCATACAGTTAAGTCAACAATGAACTGTACATTGTGTCTCATTTTAAATTTGCTAATTTAAATGGTAATTGACCATAAGTATTCATAAAAGATGGTATCCCTGGATGTGTTTCATAATCAGTCGTACAATCTATACATATACCCTTGTCTTTAGTATTATAATATTATGTCCCCTTATTTTTTTGCATTGAATGAAAAGATTTAGATCCATGTGAACCTGCAAAAAGTAAATATGCAAGAAGCAAATGTCAGTTTTCGATATTGAACTTTGCATATTTAATGAACTATAAAAAGTGTGGGTTATGTTATATTGTGCATTTATTACCCAAGTGGGTAATAATTTTACTCCTCCTAGGGTTTTCTATATTAATACCTATATTTAATGCGTCTCTAAATTCCTGCATATCACTGTTTTATTCAACTACTGGTAGTTTATTGTGTTTTTTTTTTTTTTTTTTTTTTTTTTTTTTTTTTTTTTTTTTTAAGTTCAGTCTCACTTATCATATCCAAGAATTTGAGTTCCTGCAAATGACTGAATGCAACAATCATTGTAGACGCTAGTAGGTGTTGCATATTGTTGATGTGCATTAATAGAATGGCACATATAAGTGTCGACTGGAGTATTGGAAGAACACTTGCATTGTGTCCAACATTGTTCATTTTGCAGAGCACCTACATTAAGTGAAACAAAGTTAATTTTCATATAATTGTTATACATAAAATTTATGGAATAACTAAAAATTACCTTTCATTTTTTCCCTTTGTTGATTGCATTTGAGTCGTCTGGACTGACTTTCCTTTTCTGTTTGCTGTTTGTGTAGGTGTGTTCATTTTGGCAGTTAACGTCGGACGTACACAGTTCCAAAGTTTGTTTTTTTTGGGAAACATCTAAAGCTGGAACTGATTCATGCATTGGTAAAACTTGTTCACTTGTACTTAAGCAGCTGTTTTGTTGGGGTTTTACTATTTCTACATTTTCTGTTTCTTGGTAGGGCGCCTTTTGACAAAAAAGATGAAGATATGCCGAGCCATTCAAAGCGGATGTTGGTTGAACATTTGATGTATTATCATCAATGTAGCCATACTGATGATTTCCAAATGTTTGTGGTGTCGTTTTTGAGCAAGTACCAACGGCTTCATGTGTATAGTTATCAAAATAAATTCTTGTTTTTATTTTGGGCAACTTTTTTGGCATTTTTTAATATGTACAACAGCAATGAGTAAAACTAAACATTGTAAAATAAAAGGAATAAAATTGCACAAAATAGTATAAGCAACAAATATATAAGCAAGCATGATTGTAAAGTTTATGTTTTTTTTTTTTTTTTTTTTTTTTTTTTTTTGGTAGGTTAATATCAAGTCAGATCATCAGTAATTGGAACTTCCTGGTAAACAATTTAAAACATAGCAAATTTAGTTAATTTCTTACCTGTTGTAGTATTTTTAAGATTTCCTCTGTTTGTAAATCAACAGATGTTATGCAGCCTAAATCAACAGATGTTATGCAGCAAGGGCTGCAGAAGGAAAAATTATGTTAAAAATGAAATGGTTTAAGAGCCTGGTATGTTAGAAAAAAAGGCGGGAAAAAAGGGAAGAAAACATATGTAATACCTTTATGTAAGATTCTCTTTTTTTGGTTGTTTGCTTATGTGTGTAGATGGTGTAATGAAGAAGACAAAGTTAAGGTATAGAAGTTTCTAGTTTCAGTTTTTGGTAGAAAAACAATGTATAATCCAAAATAATGTTGTATAAATTATAGTATATTGTGTAATTAATGAAAGTAACAGGTGTGCTACAGGTTCTACAGTGCAATACAATGTGGATTACAAATGCTACAGTGCCAAACAATGTATCACAGTGCAAAACAGTGCACCACTAGCTTTGTAATGACCTTCATGTGGGTGGACTGTTACACGGGTTTTAGTATATGTATATAATAAGCTAACTCAAACACTAAAAATGGGCTTATAATTTTACTCGTATTATTTATAAGCCAAAAACTGCTTACAAAACATAAGTTTAAGCCCAAAATATAAGCTTACACAAACACCCCGTAAGGTTCTCAAATTAGGCAAGATTGTATATTAATATCTTTGTTGTGAAAGCTCATTTGTAATCACTACTAGAATTATGAAATCATTAAAAGAAAATCACATGTTAAATTTTAAAATGCACTTCTTTAATCCAAAAAGTTAACAGCTTAATGTGGGATTTCAATCTCAAACGAACAACTACCAAATAGACCATTTACTGTATTTGGAAGTTGACCATTACTTTTAAAATGCCTAAGTTGAGTGGGTATGACTTTGTGTATATTATCTTGAGAAAAAAAATCCTATCTTTTTAAGAAATATTAATGAATACCTAAACAATCTTTGACTGCCAAAACCTAATATACAATACTAACTCAACTATCTACACTTGTATATATTCCCTTTACTTGTACAAGAACTTCAATACAAGTTTAGAGCATTTGCAGCTTCTAATCCAAAGCACATTTGCAAAGAAAATACTCGATCGAATAGAAGATGATGAAATCCGAGCGTCTTGAAACAGGAGGTTCTACATCTAGGGTCTCGGCTCGTGTAGGGTCAAACAAAGGGATTTCACTAATGGACCTCATTTTACGTATTGTTGGCGTTGTGGGCACTTTGGGTAGCTCCATTGCCATGGGAACCACGGAACAAACTCTACCCTTTTTCACTCGTTTTGTACGTTTCAATGCTCAGTATGATGATTTTCCATCTTTCAGGTAAGTTGATTTATACCAACACTTAATAATCATACACATTTCATTTCAGTAACCTACAAGTAATTTTACTTGAACAAGTAACGACTTTAAGATTACTAAAAGTAACTAAGCTAACAAGTAATCTTTACGAAACAGATTGTTTGTGATTGTGAATGCAATAGTATGCGCCTATTTTGTCCTCACTATTCCGTTGTCCATTGTTCACATCATGAGGAGTGCAGCAAGAGGCAGCAGAATTCTCTTAGTAATTCTTGATACGGTAAATAATGCTACAAAAACTAGTTGAATTTTTGTATATACTTTCCTTTTTATAAAATGATATGGCTGTTTTTGAAGATAATGTTGGGTCTTCTAACGGCCGGAGCATCTGCTGCAACATCAATTGTGTATTTGGCTCATAATGGCAACAACTCCGCAAACTGGTTAGCAGTGTGCCAACAATACAACGACTTCTGTCAACGTGCATCAGGATCTCTAATTGGATCATATGGTGGGATTGTCGTGTTTATACTGGTGATCTTGCTTGCTGCCATTGCATTATCACGACAAAGGCAACACATTTTGGTTTGAGTTTTAAAAATGATTTGTGACTTTTTGTGTTTTTCTTGACTCACTTGTATGAAATATTGAATTTGAGATTTTACATTTGATTGTAATACAATGAAAGAAGATTGTTACAAGCACTTTTAGTTAAAAGACTCGTGCAAAACGCGAACCCACAAACAATTTCTTTAAAACCAATTTACCTAGTCACACACGAATCATTTATGAGTATACTATATGCAACCATTAACTGTATAATTACAAACAGATAATTAAGTGTAACGGATTTACAAACCAAAACCCAAAAACTAAAATCCGTATAAAGTTTAAAGATGAAAACCAGTCCATCTACGAAAATTCTTGACATCGTTTCCTTCAGAAACCGCCAGTCCAATTCCTGAATGACCATTTTGCCCGATCCCTTTATAATACAATCTCCATTCATCTTTCTCGCCTTCCATATGAACAAGACAAGGTGACCCAACCCCTCCATCATCCCAACATCCGTTTTCTTCACCTTGCTTCAAAATGGGCTCATCCTCGACCCTACGCCACTCTTTTAGCCCATCCAAAGACTGAGCCAACCCGATTGACCTCGTCCCATCCACACTCACTCCTTCATAAACCATTACATAACCCCCATCTGTCTTGTTCTTTACAACACAAGGATTCATCACGCCATACTCATCAAAACTACCACTTCGCCCTCCACCCATGATCTTCCCAAGCTTCACCCACCTCATACCATCACGTGATCGCGCCATACCAATTCCAAAATGACCTTTTTCCATATCAAAAGAATGATAATACATCCTCAGATCACCACTACTATGAAAAACAACTTGTGGGGAAGAAATAAACATCGAATCCCATTCGCCTTCTGCCCCTAAATCAAACAATGCCCCACTATGATGCTCACCTTCAATTCTCGCCCAATGCCTACCATCTTGACTCATAGCTAAACCTGGTAAAGACCTACAAATCTTCCCAAATCCACCCATTTTACCGCCATTTTCAGGATTCTCTAAACTAAACTCGAGCGAATCATTTAAAGACTCAATTTTCTCATTACTAAAACCAGTATAATACATCCAATAAACCGCATTACTCGCTCTAATCTTAGAACTAGACATGATCACAACTGCACCAGGCATAACACCATTAGTATCAAAAGCCCACCAATCACTACTCGATTTCAAAACTAAACCGGCATCACTACCCGAAGAAACAACGCCTTTCCCTCTCTCCCAATGCACCCCGTTACTCGAAACAGCCAAACCAATACACCCGGAACCCGAATTCTCCCCTGATCTCCCATAATACCACATATACCACCTCTCTTCTTCATCACTCAAAAACCTTTTAATCACAGGAGAACCAATATAACCATTATCCCAAGCACCTTCTGACCCCAAATCAAGCACTAAACCCCTCGAAAACGACGAATTCGACACGGGTTTTTCGATATTTGAATTGGGTATTTTTTGGTTTTCAATATCATGGCTTGAGCTGGGAGAAAAAGATGAATCTTGATCCTGGATTACATTATCTTTATCATCTGAAATTAAGGGATTTGTGGAACAATGGGTTATAAAGATTTGTTTTTTATAAAGATTAGATGATTTTATAAAATGGGTATTGTAAAATTTTGATCTTTTAAATGGTGTGATTATTCGGTTGTTTCTTGATCTTGATGATATTTTGGTGGGAAATATGGTTATTGTGGCAGTGAGTTCCATGATGAGATGTTTGTGTTTTTTTGAGAAATTAACAAAAGATCAGAATGAAAGAGTTGTTGGCATGTTGTGAACCAATGAGATGATGACACGTGTGTGGTTATGATATTTTGGTTTTTGTTTATCCTTTTAAGAATTATGAGGTTGGTATTTATAGAAGACAAAAGTGATACCAAGACGTTTATGATACTAATCAATGGAAAAAGATGAATGTTTGTGATGTGAAATAAAGTTAAAGTTACATTCGAAAATTAAGGCTAATGATCATAAGGTTCTATAAACCAAGGTTTTCAAGATCGCCTACTAAGGATGGTTTTTGTTTTTGTAAAATCTAAATCATAAGATTGGATCGAGATCCTAAAATCTTACTATAATGTCAAATGTCATTTTCTTAATAGTCTCTGTAATATTATTCAAATTTATCAATTATTATATATCATAACATAAAATTATATAAATGTTTCATGAAAATATTGTCTTAAATTATGTATACGGAATGTTTAAAAAGATTCACATATTGTTTTTAAATTCTATAAAATCATAATCCATAACTTTGTAGTTTTTTAGTTTGCGATTCGAAAAAATTAAGATCAGATCGGATTAAATCTTAAGATCCCATAGTTAAGATCGAGATCCTATAAAATCTTAAGCTTGCTAAGATCCTACGTGAGATCCGGATCGTTTTTGCTTTGTAGTATCATAAAATTGTAAGATTCTAAGATCAAGATCGAAATCTTAACAACTATGCTATAAACATTTTAGGTTGTTTTTTTTTTAAATTTATTTATTTTGATTGCAACATATAAAAGATTTCAATTATTTTATTAGCATGTACTAGATATTTATTCAGTAATTTTGTTGAAATGTATCTCAAACCTTTGAAGTTTTTTATTGCATGAATAAGGTTTTCCATTTAAATGAAAAATCTATAAAAAGATAAAGATGTTCCACAATGTTTAATGTTTAAAGTTTAAGGGTGTGATTGGTTCAAACATGGGAAAGGGAAGGGCAATAATAATGGTAGGGAAAAGGAAAAGAAAAACATTCCCCCCAATTTATTTGGTAATGGCCCATTACCTACTATTTGGTAATGTGTCATTGCATTATACTTTACAAAGCACATTTTTTCATTATCTTTCTCATTCCTCACCTCATAACCCTACCAAGCATACCCTAAATCATAGTGATCACTCATCTCAAACTTATCTGAAATGAATAGGTTTAGGATTTTATTATTATTATTATTATTATTATTATTATATATATATATATATATATATATATATATATATATATATATATATTTTAGTTTTCTCTTTGACTAAAAACTAAGCTCATTTGAAACGGAGGTGATTTGCACACTCCATAAAATGATTGTGACATTCCAATTTATTGCGTTTGGACATTTATACCCTCATAGTTATCTTTATACTTTGACCCATGTGAGGGTATAAATGTTCAAACGCAATTAATTGGAGTGTCTCAATCATTTGGTGGAGTGTGCAAATCATCTCTTCATTTAAAAGCATTAATTGTGATTTATGATATGAAAATGTTTACCAATAAGTTTATCTATAGCGGAAACATGTTTATAATATAAAAAGATTTATAAATTGATTATGTTATAATGATATAAACCTTTCAAAAGAATTGTCATAGTAAAATGTCCTAGGTTTTTTTTTTTTTTTTTTTTTTTTTTTTTTTTTTTTTTTATTATTATTATTATTATTATTATTATTATTATTATTATTATTTTATTTTTTACGAGTATCTTTAAGCCTACATTCAAGACTCACAAAGTCATTTTCAAATACAAAATATTCAACTAAATAAAAAAATCTAACTTAAACTTACTAGACTAACCTCCGACAAAATATTCAACTTAAATTACTCTTTATTTGGCACATCATTCTTTTATTAACAATATATATATATATATATATATATATATATATATATATATATATATATATATATATATATATATCCGTACACTACGTAAAAAGAAATTTTTTTTTTTAAAAATTCACGAAAAATTCCAAAAAATATTCACAAGATCGGATATGTCGGTGCATGAAAAAGTTGTGAAAGAAGTTTTTCTAAAAGTGGATACTTTTTCCCAAAAAAAAATTATGAAAAAATACGTTTGCGCATTAAATCGCTTTTTTGTGCATCAAAAATTCGTTTTTGCACCCAACTTCTTTTGACTTTTTTCAACAAAATAACATTACGCATCTAACTAAAACAAGTTGAAAATTTTGTGCATCAAATTTTTTTTGCGCATTAAAATTCGTTTTTTGTGCATTAAAAAAAACGTATAAAAACTCAAAATTAGAAAAACTTCTTTCACAAAAGTTTTATGCACCAACGTACCCGATCTTTTGGAAATTTTTTTTATTTTTTCGCGAACTTTTAAAAAAAAAAAAAAATTACGTAGTGTACGGATATTGTCTTTTTATTTGAACTTTACCATATATATATATATATATATATATATATATATATATATATATATATATATATATATATATATATATATATATAGTGGTTCTGTTATTCAAAACCACTTTTATTAGTTAAACATTACTTTAATGCTAACAACTTATGCAGGCATTTATGCAAGTTTGGTCTAGAAAAGGTATTTGGAACAAGACATATTAGTGCCAAAGCAAATAGACAAAAGAAAAGAAGGGGATTATGCTTACCCTTCAAGAAAAGCATCAAACCCATTTGACTGAATCATGTATGATGGTCACCTGGCCAGTATTTTCACTTTCTTATTTTGGTCTAAGACACCATCACCTTAAAGAGAACATAATAACCCTTTAAAGTTTGGGCAAATTAAAAACAGTGAAAGTACCATATCAATAGGTTCCATTTTGATAATTGTACTCTGCCTTCTGTTTGCAAAAACTTTGTTCCATTGTGGTCGCTGAAGTTGGGAGGCTGAGCAGACAGAGACCCGAACACTTTTAACAGCGCAAAATTAACCCAAACAACATACTTTTAACAAAAATGAAACAAATAACTTACTGTTAGTGACCAGATAGAAACAAGTATGCAAGTATGTTGCTATTTTCTGCGAGGTCCCCATTTTTTTTTTACCTAAAGTATGAACAACTCATAGCTAAAAAACCAAATTCACAATCAAATTATTCTAGGTAACATTCAAAGATGCCAGAAACCAATGATTCTAGAATTAGATCCTCGTAACAACTTGAGTCGATTATGGTGTCTAGTCGGTGTTTATTATAGTAACCAATAACCAACATAAAGTTTGATGAGGTGGATGCCATAATGCATAAAACAACGTATGTAGTACCACGAGAATCTGAAATTAAAAGCCACCACCGGGTCTGCCTCTATCCTGCATCTCAGCAGCCTGCTGCTCCTTGAGCTTGTCGACAATTTCTAGGATTCTGGGATTGAAAAAACGGTCTTGAACATATTTCCTTTCTTCAGCTTGTATCTCCTTTACAGCACTGGGATATGGGTTTGGAGGGGGCTTTGTTCCTCTCAATTTTGCAATTTCTTTCAATCGTTTGTATGCCTTCTTTTTAGATTTTTTCTGTAGCCGATACTCCGTCTGTAAAGATAAATGTTATTGATATGAAGCATCCATGAAATAGTTAATTTAAACATGATGAATGTTTTTAGATCCTTACATCTGCTACGTCAATAGCATCCTGTTCATTAACACCTTGCTCCATTAGCTCTAGGACCCGCTGACCGAATATACGTGACGGGGTTGGGTCAAAATCACTTATTCTTTTGTCCATAAGAAAAAAAATATTGTGAGTACTTGTCATGTTGATTGTGGATCAATAGCTTTATATGATTTTTAAATGCAAATATGTATGACGGATGACTACACAGTTGAATCATTTTTGGTTCAAATAGACTAGAATATCACATTTACTCATGGTGTGCAGCACTTTATGCAAAAATCAAAGTACTCATGTAAGAAAAGAAGAAACAGTAGCAAGCAATCTCACTGTTACTTTCTTATGTTATTATGCAAAGCCGCCAGTCGTGCATGAATTTCCCGTTCTTACATTATGTCCAGGCATAAAGGTTAATCAAAGCAGAAATAAAGATATTGTTTACAAGTGACATGTAGAGATGACTAGATACTAATTAAGTGTTACAGGCTACAGACATGTCAAGAATAAGTTGGAAATAATTAGAGCAAAGCTAATGTCATTCAGAGTTAAGAAGTCTGCTGCTCTTAAAAAGGTGATTGAAACTTGGATTGTGCAATTCAAAGGTGAATAAAACTGGAAGATGATCAAGATTGGAGCAAAAGAGGTGCACAGCCTGATATGTGGAATGTTTGAATCTCTCGTTAAATGGAAGGATCAATGTACTATGTTGAATGCCAAACAAGAGAAATATTGTGTATGGTTTTAGCTTGCAGATTTAGAGAACTAATAATGACTAGAATGTATGTGTTATATGTATTCAGTTTGTATCAGGTCAAGAGTGATGCCTTGGGAATGCCCTTGGTAGTGATTGTTTGATCTTGTTTATAAGTTTTGTGGTGTAATATTAATTTTTGGCATAATTTCATATATATCCTTCCCTGGATGAATAATTACATATATATCCTTTGTACAAGTATATTTTTACCCTTTCACCCAAAAAAAATTACCTATCAAATCAGGCAACATATCACTTATAGATCAGTACCATCAAACCCAATACTTATTACTATTAAAAAGTATTTGCAGAGAAAACTGTTGAGTAAACTACACTTGATTTATAATTTTGTACCTAAACAGGCATATGAAACTATATATCTGCAAGAAAAATGATTGCACCGAAAACCAGATAAATTTGTAACCTGCTTGCATAGAAGCAAAAATCAAATGTCAAAGTCATTGCAAGTTTTCAAAGACTTCTAATGTTTGACATGTGTAAATAAAATGAATGAGAATACCAAAGTATAACTATGAATTCAAAATACCATTTGGAATGAGGAATTGACAGAGAGTTGCACATAACTAGTATAGTTAAAAAGTTAAAAAAAAAAAAAAAAAAATTTAAAATGCTAGACAGTAAAAGAAATATGGTGGAAGAAGTACTTGATAGGATCTTCATGCAATGACTCAGGATGCTTCTTATAGAACTTATTAATATACACATCCTCGGGGAGGCAAATTCGTTCAACTTTCTTTTCAGCACGAGGGAAGACCGGAGGTGGTGACCTACACATTCATAGAACATCAGAGTCCCACATTTTACTAGTGATACATTTAATACAAAATCTCATATCACCTTATTATTCGGCTCTGAGTACACTATTTAATAGAAATGAAAACCAGAACTCATGTGAATGTTACATGTAGAGGTTATAAAGCATTGATTAAAACCTTTCAATAAATTTACAATATAAGTACTTGACTGATAAGATGTAAAGGTTATAATCCAGAATTCAAATTGTTGAAGAGAAAAAGTACATACATTTCCATAGCTTTAAGCCAAACAGGCTTTGCCTTGGCCAAGCCATTTACCAACTTTCTTGTTTTTGTAAGCAAGTCGCCTTTTGTAAACATAGCTTTACCTCTGCAATAACAGCTTCAAGGTGATTTGGTTTCTGGTATTAACAAAAAACAAAACATGATCAATCACTCATTTATAATAATTACAGGAAGAAACAGATACTATAAAAGAAAAAGATGAGAATCCAAGGTCATTGAACAAACAGGGAAAAAAAACACAAGGCCTAAACGGCTGTGATTTGCCTTACAAAATGCATTGAATTTTGGGAACAGAGTGCAACTAAAGCTAAAAGAATTCTCGACCACCAAGAACTTAACTACTTTTTAGTTTTTACATTGCAGATATCAACAGTAAAAGATATATTACCTAATTTACTAAAAATGAATGGTTCAGAAGTTACTTCAAAGTTTGTAATTTAGTATATGTGAGCTGAGGCTCCTTACATTTCTTTAGTTCATATATATACGTCTTGAACAAATCCATAAATCGACAAAGTAACCTAGTTTAACATTAATAAAATATTCAACTGAACCAGAACTAGAACATGTCAACTTTAACTAGCTTAACTAACCCCAACATTACATTAAGTCTCAGAAATTTTGATTCTTTTTAACCTCAAAAACTCCCATATGTTATCTTCAAAAGACATTCTAACAAACAAAATAATAACTTCATAGCATAGCATAGCATAGCAAGATCACAAAATAACTACGTTAACTTTAAATACAAATTCGGGATTCCAAAATCACAACTTGTAAAATAGAGATAAAAATTTCAATTGGCAAAAGAAACAAGACTGAAAGAGAGCAAAGATGGAACAGCTAGGAGTGAACAAGCTCAACGGTTTTGTAAATCTAGTTGCTATGACTTAAACTATTATGTTAATTTCTCAATTAAACTCGAGCTCCAATCCTCTGAAACATACTTGCGAAAAATTAGACCAAGTTTTTGAAACAATCATGTGCTTATACATAATGACACTTTGGACATACACATAGTAGAGGTTCAGGGGTGGTCACAGAACAGTCCAATAGCCAGGACGATTCTGAAGGGTTGCTTGGAATGTAAATTTATATGACAGGAGAGTCAACTAACATATGACAGGAGAGTCAACTAACCATACGTCTAGTATATGGTTTAACATGCTAGTGAGAATTAAATGGCATCCTTGAGCTTATACAACAACCTTACTCTGGAGACTCTTTGCAATTGTTAAAATTTCATAATGCACTTCCACACTCTAATTATGCAAGGCCATACTACACGGGAATTACTATTGCAAAATAGTCATTGCAGCCAAAAGTCTGCCATTTAGCTCAGAATTAAAGGTGCATTCAAGACCATCCTCAAAAAAGAAATTTGTCTGTAATGCACAGCTATAAGGTATCAATCAAGATTCTCAAATGCACAAAGTCTAGTAACTTAAGTCGATATAGTCAATTTAGATTTGAAAAAAAAGGATCAATATATTAGGATAGTCAATATTGACTTGAACCTGACTAATATCAGTTGATGTCAAACAAAGGATTAAATGAAACACAAGTCTATAGTCAATTAGTCACATGACATATATCACTTGCAGAGTTGTAGTGGTATCCACCCTAAAACATATGACCACTTTCTTTGAAATAGCATACACAAATATTTTAGATTCATATCTCTATAAACACATATTGAAACTCACAAGTCACAAGTCAATACTAAGAATTGAAAGTATCTTAGCGAGCTCAAAGCATCATTTAAAACCTATGACACTTGAATTGGAGATCAGTTATAGTATTCGTACTACAATAGCTTCAAATCCTTGATTCTAGAGGCTGTAAAATCAATAGGCTAGTTCTTTCGATTATGAAAGCTTGAAAGGGTTTTAGCAGAACTTCTTACAGGGAAATGCCGCAGCAGATATTCTTACAATAGGAACTCGGCAACACAGGATCTTAGCATTATTTCACCAATCAAATATCAAAAATGTGAATTAACTTTGACTTATTCATCATATATCATAAAAGAAATTAATAAAACGCAACATCATTCGACTACAAGAATAACAATGATATCGACCTATATCTTTTTATTATCCGCGAATACTAAGTTTCATTTCAACCCAACAAAACTAGAACAAAATAACCATAAGCAAAAAACCTAAACTACAAAATAAAATAAAAAAACAAAGATAACAACTTGAGGGATCTCATATTCATAGAAACAAATGAATGCAGTAAAAAAAGGGAAATTAGATATAAACAATGTAACTTTATTTGAAATAAGTTACCTGCGGTCAAATTCCGGTGACGGCGCCGTTGACGGAGTTGTGTCTCTTGCGGATGGCTATGTTTCTTGATCTGCAGTAGTGAAACAGGGGGTATTAGGATAAGTTACAAATCTTACCCATAAAGTATGAGCTACTTTACAAAATTGGCCTATTAACTTCTAAAAGCTATACTTTTGACCCATACCAAAATGAAATGAATATATAAATAAGAATTAGACAATTCTATCAAAAATATATAAAACTATCTTTGTAACTCAAAATTTAATTCATTTTTGGTAAAATTTTGTTAGCACAAACATTTGTCTTAGAGAAAAAAAAAAATAAGCATTCAACTTTTTTGGCCAATTGAATCTTCTCATCAAGGTCGTCCCATTAATTTACGTGGCCCAGTGCAAAACTACGAATGATACCATTTAAATTACAAAAAGCTTAACTATTATGGAAAATTCAAAACTTATTATATTTAGACATGTATAATACTAATGGACATATATTAAATCGGATGTCACTCACATAATATTTAAAAACGGCTATAAAAGACATGTATAAATACTAATGAACATATACTAAATCAGAGCCCCCTCATAAATAATGGTCTCGTGAGCCTGCCCCACTTGCACATGCTAATCACTGCCACTGCTTCTCATGTTTCTCAACAACACATATCATGTTTTAATGTTTTTCTTATTTTATTATCAAATAGTGTATATTTTCTTGTTGTGTCACTGGTTGTCATTGCACATTGAATGATGATATCGTATCAATATTCGTGGCCCAAGCCTATTAATTAGATGTTAAATTCAAGCCCACTGCCAATACTTAACAAGGATCATTATCAACACTTGATAACCATAGTTACATTTTCAGGTTTCGCATGCTCCGGAAGAATCTCTTAGGCCGTGTACCATACACGCCAGAGACAACTGTCTCCAACTGTAACTAGGGTTAGTGTACTATATGGGTCAAGAAAAACCCAAGAATACTTAAAACATGATTTGGACACAAATTAACTAAGTGTTAACTTAAACCGAGAACAATTCAAGTCACTGAGAGAACAGCCTCTCAGTGAGTCATCTTCAGGATGCTTAAGGCGAATTCAAGTAGAAGGATTCACTACGCAGGAAGGCGGTACTCCCTGAAGTAGCACTTAAGCCAAAGAAGAAGATGATGGTTCAGTGAGTGTTGGACAAGAAATCACTGAACCCCAGTCTCCTCAACAACAATAAAGTAATTAAGAGTGATAACTGAGAAGCGTGTCCTGAAGAACTAAGTGCCTGAGAAGAAAGGCAGAAATATCTAGGAAGGATTTAAGATAAGATCAAATCTTATCTTGTCAAGAAGAAATCCTTCCTAAGACGGCTTAAAGTCTTGGAGTGTCAGACCAACCACTCCTAAAGACTTAATAGGCCATTTATATTGGTTCTTGGAAATGACAATTACTGTTGTAATTGTCAGACACGCTTGCTCAACAACTTGTAATATTTTAATTACTTTTACTCAGTTTACATGTGTATAAATAGATTGAGAAGGAGAGAAGTTGTGGGTGTTTTGTACAATTAAAGCTTAGACTTTTGCAAAACAACTTCTCTCCTACAAAGAGTAACGCATCCCTGAGATAGCTCAGTGAGGTCGCATTGTTACCACTCAAGCAAAACTTGAGTTTAGATAGGAGACACCACCATACCTTGTCTATTCAATCCCAAGTGTTTGTTCCGCAAAACACTTGGGTATAGATTCTTTGATTCATTTCTAATAAGAATTTAAACGTTGAAAATTACCTTGAGTTTTTATATTCACGTTTTATAACTGTTAGATTTAATCATAACATTGTATTAGTCATAAACACAAATAGATTAACTTTCTAGTTAACTCTAAGCGTGTAAAGGGACCAACAAGTGGTATCAGAGCCTCTGGTTTATAAAATCTTTTTAAACTAACCAAGAGTGCTCTAGGTTTTTAAAACCAAGATCCTACTATGACTGATATCAATGTACCCCAGCTAGTCGACAAAAAGGGTGGCAGCTACTCCGCTGTTGCACCCAGACTTGAAGCTGGGAAATTTAGCAAATGGAAGAAGCGTATGATTTGCTATCTTACCGGTATGGAACCCTACTACATCACCTGTATCAGGGATGGCCCATTTGTCCCTAAGACAGCCGCAGGGCTAAACAAGCCTGAGGCCCAATGGACCATTGATGAGAGGAGGGTGGTCAATCAAGACCAACGCCTGAAAAGCATCCTTATATCATGTCTTCCTGACGATATAATGGAATCAGTCATCAACTGTCTAACAGCCAAGCAAACTTGGGATGACTTGGTAAACAGCTTTGAGGGTCCCTCAGATACCAAGGAAAATAGGGTCATGGACCTTAAACTTGAGTATAATACTTTCAGGGCAAAAGAATCTGAAAGTCTCTCACAGACCTACACCAGATACAAGACTTTGATAAATGAATTATCAAACGATGGTGTTGTACTGTCTAAGCATGAGACAAATGTTGGCTTTGTCAACAGTCTCCCTGAGAAGTGGCTCAACTTCTCACAAGGCCTGAGGAATGCTAACCACATTCAGACCCTTGAGCTCCCTGAAATTTATGGGAAGTTTGTCTATGAAGACAACTTGATCTCAAGGAGATACCCTGACTCAAAAGCTTTTGAGTCCAAAAAGGCCTTAACCTCCACACCCATATCAACTGCTTTCTATTCTAATGGTGTTGTGCAGGATATTCAAGAGGATTCTGAAGAAGAAATTGATGAAAGGACTGGTTAGGAGTACCTGAACGACCTGAACTTGGAATTCCAAGAAAGGGCACTCCTTGCTAGTTCAAGACGTTTCATCAAAAGAAATCAATCCAACTTTACAAAACCAAAAGCAAATGAGACCACTGAATGCTTTAAATGTGGTAAAAAGGGTCATTTTGCTAGGGACTGTTATTCTAAAACTATCTCAGAACCCTCTTACAAATTCTCATGAACTAGCAAGTTTCAACCTAAAATGTTTCAGTCCACCCAACAATTTCAAAACAAGGGTCAAAAGGATTTTGAAACAAAATATAGGAAAATCAAAGCTAAACTTGCACTTCTTGAAACTAACCTCATATTGCCTCAGGCTGCTCAAACATCTAAACCTATTCAGACAAAGAACAAGGTATTAGTTGCTGAAGCATATGATTGGGATGAAGAAGAGGCTTCCCCAGATGAGGAAATAAGAGTTAGTGCACTGATGGCACTTTCTGAAGAGGATCAGGTGGCTGTGGGAAAAAGCCATGCTAGGAATGGAGAGTGGGTCAACATCACCATGAAGAAGGTAAATACTTTACTTTCTATGGATGATGATTCTGATTGGCAGTCTTACATGAATTATATTTGTGTTGATCTAAAGTTTGTTGAGGAACAAAGGCTTAACCTGTTTTCAAAATATAACAATATTGTGTCAGAATTGAATAAATGTAGAGATGAACTGCTTGTACTAAAGCAAGCCAAACTAGAAACAATAACTCTACAAATTCAGAACACTGAGATTTTGAAACAAAATCAAGCCCTTCAAACTGAACTTAACAAAGAAAAGGTTGTCATCCAAAGCTGGACCAAGAAGAACCCTAAGGTCTTTGACACTGTGGGATTAATCTCTCAGAAAACTATTGGAATTGACCCTCTTATGGTTGATCCAAATGTGTGTCACAATGAACTAAACTTTGTTCCAGCTGGCATATCTTTTGAGCAAGAAATGCTTCCCAAGTCTAATGACTGGATTGTCAGGGACAACCCAGTCAGTAAGTTACCAAACTTTGAGACTGGAAAGATCTTGCTTCCTGAAAGTCAGGCCTTGAAAAATATGCTTGGACTTACTGAACAACTCAGTAAGCTTGAACTCACTGAACAACTCAGTATCTCTGAGTCTGTGAATGAGTCTGAATCAGAATCATACCCACCACTTCCTCCACTGAATACCCTTCAGAAATCCTCAGGAAAAGAGAAGGTCATTCAGTCAAGAAGAGGAATGAATAAACAATCCTCTCAGACTACTGAGGCTACCCCTGCGACTAAATGCAAAACATGTGGTAGCTCAGTCCACTCAACCACTGACCATGAATCAATTAATACTTTCATAAAGACCTACAAAACCAAACCCTCCATGAAATGGAGTCCTAGAAAGAACTGACCCAGTTTACTATTTGTGCAGAAGCATGCCAGGGATCATATTTGGCATCTAGACAGTGGATGTTCAAGGAGCATGATTGGTGTTAAGGAGTGTCTGCATAAATATGTGGAAGAACCAGGACCCAAAGTGATATTTGCTGATAATTCATCATGTCTCACTGAGGGTTATGGTTCAGTAAACTGCAATGGTATTGTCTTTACTAGGATAGCTTATGTAAATGGTCTTAAGTACAATCTGATCAGTGTCAGTCAACTATGTGATGCAAAATACATAGTTCAGTTTGATGATAAGCAAGGAACCATCTTCAATGCAAATAAGGAAATTGTCCTCATTGGACCAAGAAGACAAGATGTTTATGTATTAGACATGTCCAGTCAAACTCAGGATGGAACTTGTCTCTTTGCTAAGGCCACTGATACACTCAACTGGATTTGGCATAAGAGACTTACCCACCTGAACTTTAAAAACATAAACAATCTTGTAAAACAAAACAAGGTCCTTGGCTTACCATCACTTGTGTTTTCAAAGGATAAACCATGCTCAGCTTGTGAAAAAGGTAAACATCACAGAGCATCCTTTAAAACCAAAACCAACTTTTCCATCAGGAACTGCCTACATCTTCTCCATATGGATCTATTTGGACCTATCAGTCCAAGGTCTACTAACCATGAGAAGTATACTCTGGTCATAGTGGATGAATACTCTAGATACACTTGGGTATTCTTCCTGATCAAAAAGAGTCAGGCAGCTGAAACAATCATGTCCTTTATCAGGAACATTGAAAATCAAAATGACATTAAGGTCAAACATATTAGAACTGACAATGAGACTGAGTTCAAAAATTATGAACTTGAATGTTTTTGTGATGAGAAAGGTATTTCCCAAAACTTTTCCTCTCCATACACACCTGAACAAAATGGTGCTGCTGAAAGGAAAAATAGAACACTCATTGAAGCTGCTAGGACAATGCTATGTGGATCAGTCCTTTCCAACCATTTTTGGACTGATGCGGTCAAAACTGCCTGTTATACACAAAACAGATCCATCATTGTCAAGAGGCATGGGAAAACCCCATATGAGTTATTCAAAGGAAGAATTCCAGACATCAGCTACTTTCATGTCTTTGGGTGTCCTGTGTTTATTCATAATCACAAGGATCACTTAGGAAAATTTGATGCAAAAGCTGATGATGGATACTTCCTGGGATACTCACTTGTCTCAAAAGCCTTCAGAGTGTTCAATACAAGGAGACAGCAGACTGAGGAAATATTTCATGTTACCTTTGATGAGAGCACTGATGCAATCAGGTTCTCAACTGCCTCAGTAGAAGAGATAGGAATTGATAATTCTTCAAGATATCCTCCTGATGAATATCTTCCTGAAAACAATCCTTCTACTCAGTATCAAGATGATGCTAACCTCTCCTATTACATAATCCCTCACAACCTACCTAACCCAACCATCACTGAGTTTGTTGAGGCACATACAAACACTGATGAAATTAATCAGTCTGTTCAAAATGCTCAAGAACCAAACAATCTCAGTGATCTGGTAGACACTCAAGATCCAATCAATGATCATATGTCTACTCCAGAACCAACCCCTCTACCCAATCAGGCCTCCACAAGTTCAAATCAATATCCAGGACCTCAGGAAAGTTGGACTAGGTCTTAGGACATTGAACTTGTCAATATTATTGGAGAGCCTACTGAAGGCATGCTCACCAGGAGCATGGCTGCTAGTCTAAGAGCAGCCTCAGCCAATGAATGCCTATTTGTGGACTTCATTTCCACAATTGAACCCAAAAGTGTTAAAGAAGCACTTACACATCCAAGTTGGGTTCAGGCCATGCATGATGAACTGGAACAATTTGACAGAAATAAGGTAATGACCTTGGTCAAATGCCCTGAGAATGTCTCAGTCATTGGCATAAAATGGGTATTCAAAAACAAAACTGATGAAAATGGCATAGTCATTAAAAATAAAGCCAGACTTGTAGCCAAAGGCTATAATCAACAAGAAGGCATTGACTATGAAGAAACATTTGCACCAGTAGCAAGGATGGAAGCCATCAGGATCTTCCTTGCTTTTGCTACATACATGAACTTCAGAGTATACCAAATGGTTGTTAAAAGCGCATTCTTAAATGGTTCACTGAAAGAAGAAGTTTATGTTCAGCAACCTCCTGGATTTGAAAGCCATGAGTCTCCTGATCATGTCTGTAAGCTTAACAAAGCCCTTTATGGACTGAAGCAAGCTCCCAGGGCATGGTATGAGACTCTCTCAGCCTTCTTAATCCAAAACAAATTTGTCAGAGGCAAGATAGACAACACATTGTTTATCTATAAGATAAATACTGATGTCATACTAGTACAAGTGTATGCTGATGACATCATCTTTGGCTCAACAAGTTTCAAACTTTGCAAACAATTTGAAAAACTAATGGCAAAGAAGTTTGAAATGAGCATGATGGGAGAACTGACATACTTCCTTGGTCTACAGATCAAGCAGACTGATAGAGGAACCACTATCAGTCAAGAGAAGTATGTAAAGAATCTACTGAAGAAGTATGATCTCAGTGACTGTGCCTCAGTCAAAACTCCCATGGTACCCCCAAACAACCTTGGTCCTGATCTCACTGGTAAACCAGTAAATCAAACTCTCTTTAGAGGAATGATAGGATCACTGATGTATCTACTTGCATCAAGGCCTGATATCCAATTCTCAGTATGTCTATGTGCCAGATATCAATCTGACCCAAGAGAATCTCATATCACTGCTGTGAAAAGGATATTCAGGTACCTGAAAGGCACTCCTAACCTTGGATTATACTATCCAAAGTGCTCAGGACTTGATCTTAAAGGATACTCAGACTCTGACTATGTTGGATGCAACATGGACAGAAAAAGCACCTGCTAGAATCCTGGACACACGATTAAGGTGGTTAAACCTTGTGACTTTGTGTGTATGATATGTTGTGTTAAAATGATTAAGTGCGCGGAATTCACTCAACCAAACTTAGAAGGTTGTGTATGTTATGGAAATGGAATTGTTATGTTTGTTAATTAGCAATGAACACATAAAGATTATCACCAAACGATTCAATATTATTAAAGATAATAATACGAGTGATCTTGAAATATCACTAGGGTTACAACCTTGAATCTTAAGTTTTTCTAACTTGTGATGTTTTTGTGTTTGTTCTTATCTAACAGTTATATGTTCTCGCAAAATAACATATGCATGAACACTTCTAAACTCTCTAACTTCTAACACACTAATATCACAACTAAGATCTCTTTTATAGTCAAAAGATCTTTACATATTGCTTAAAGTCTTAGCCGACTTACTTTGTTAACTTATCCTTTTGAGTGTCAGAACATAAGATACAACATGTATCTATATATACAACTTGTTAACTAAGCACATGGGGTAAGATATTATCTACCGTATATTGTTGACCAAAATACAATAAATATCTTTTCGATCTTATCCACTCAGCAGCAGAATGTTCACTATCAGCAGCAACGAGTTATCGCTATCAGCAGGAACAAGTATCATTATCAGCAGAATCAATCAGCAGAATGCTAAGCCTATCAGCATAATCATTTATCACTAACAGCAGAGTGAAATGTTCTATCAGCAGGAACAACATTAACAGCAGGAACCATTTGTACTAGCAGCAGAATTACACTTAGAGTATTTCTTGGATTAGAACCCGATATTAGACATCTTGAATATTTAATTCCCAACAATCCTCCCCTAAACATGTGAACCTTTTCAAACATGTTTCTGAATTAAATCTTGGATTGAAGATCTTTCAAACACTTACGTTCTTCAAGATTGAATATCTTCTCAGTAATTCATCTACTTTGCTCTTCTTTGACTTTAACAATATCAAAACATATTGAACCAATCTTGGACTAAAAGATGGTGCAATTTCCTTGGATGGAGGAATTATAAGAGGCAATGATGCTGTGTATCTTGGATGCTTGTTTCAACAAGTGAAATCATCTAACCAGCATGTCTTTGAAGTGAAATTGAAACTTTTCTTCGTTTGACCTAGATAGAACTTTCTCCTTTGGAATGCTTCATCCCTTCTGAATATATATAATACTCCAGAATAAGCTCTGTTCTTGTCATTTTCAACCTCCTCATCATCTTGTATGCTCTTGTCTTCTCCTTCCTTTTATTGGATTATCTTCCTTTTCTGGGCCATTATTTCCTCCCCTGAGATTGTTACCTCCCCTGAAGCAAATAACTTTTGTTTCCTCCCCTTGTTTGGAAGATCTCACTATGTACCAAAATATATCTTTCCTTATCATCTGATACAGCATTTAGAACTTGTTGTCAGACAATGTTGTACATGAAGCCATCAATTCCTTAAGAGTTTAAGTTACTGCCCTCATCACTTCTAGGTGTGTTAACTCCTATGAGAGGTGAATCAGTGGACATTTCGATTCATGATCCATCAATGGATGGTTTTTGTGAATCCTTGAAAATCCTTTTAAGAAATCATTTGACTTAGTAGTATGTTCATGATTTTAGAATTGAAAAATCATACTACTTTCAACCATTTTGAAGGAATCAAGTGTTAACAGACACTTAATCAGCATTTCGGTTTAAAGCAACCTCTGGTTGTGTGAGAACCAATATTTTTCAGTTATAAATAACTGCCTGTGTAAAGATAAACTCATTCAAAGAGTTTTCCTGACAGGGTTTCTAGCTCATAGTAATTGTTGCCTCTAACACAAGTGTTAGATTCACTTTTACTAGCTGTTCTTTCTATCAGATGTCCTCAGACTTGCACATTATACTTAAAAGTATAAAATGATAGAAAGTGAGTTGCATCAGTTACTATCTGATCAACTAAGTCATCAATTCAATGTGAAATATCATAACTAGATTTCAAGAAAGAAGTTTTAAGGAGGTTTGAATTCCCAAACTCAGTCCATCATAAACCTATTATGGTCAGCAGCTAATATCTCAATTCTGCTGTTTCCATTTCACTTGAAAACATCCTTTGTGTTTACATATTCATACCTGAAATTGTTAGTCTAAAACCAAAAGAACAAAATACAAAGTACTTGTCTTGCATTAGTATAATCATAAGACCAACTATATGAATAACACAATTTAAATTTGTACTATTAGCACAAACTTTTGTAATAACAGCAGTATTAGATAAATCAGTAGCAACAACAAAAATTTATTTACAAAAACACATCATATTGAAAATTTAAAGATTAAGCATTCCAATACTTGCTACCAAGTACTGAAACCTTGAAACATCAAAAGCTTTTGTTAGCAAATCTGCAAAATTATGTTCTGAAGCAATTTTAAGAACTTGAATTAATCTTTTCTCATTGCAGTCTCTTATAAAGTGATGTCTAATTTCAATGTGTTTTGTTTTAGAATATTGCACTGGATTTTTAATATTACAAATTGTACTACTATTATCAATATGAATAACAGTGTTTAAGAAATTGTACCCATAATCAAGGAGTTGGTTTTGAAGCCATAGAACTTGACTAGAGCAACTTGCAGCAGCTATGTATTCAGCTTCAGTTGTTGAATTTGCCACACTTGTTTGCTTCTTACACTGCCATGAGACAAGTCTACACCCAAGGAATTGACATCCTCCAGTTGTTGACTTTCTGTCCAAGCTAGCACCAGCATAATCACTATCCGAATATGCTACCAAGTCAAAAGGAGATTCCCTAGAATACCATATACCCAACCTTGGTTGACCTTTGAGATATCTAAAAATTCTCTTGACTGCAGTCAAATGAGAAACCTTTTGAGTAACTTGAAATCTTGCACAAACACAAACAGGAAACATGATATCAGGTCTAGATGATGTAAGGTACATCAAAGAGCCTATCATAGATCGGTAAGTGTGTACATCCACACTCTCTCCATCTTCATCTTTCAGAAGGTGCTTCTCAGAGTCCATTGGTGTGCTTGCTATTTTTGAATCAGCAAATTGAAATTTTCTAAGTATCTCTGCAACATATTTGTCTTGACTAATAAATATGCCTTCAGATGATTGCTTAACTTGCAAACCCAAAAAGAATGTAAGTTCTCCCATAGAACTCATCTGAAACTTATCTTTCATAAGCTTCTCAAATTCTAAACACATATCTTTCCTAGTAGATCCAAAGATAATGTCATCCACATACACCTGCACTAACAGAAGATCCTTCTTGTGTTGTTTGATGAACAGTGTCTGATCAATCTTTCCTCTTTGAAATCCATTTTCTAATAAGTAGGAAGCTAGTGTTGCATACCGAGCTCTTGGTGCCTGATGAAGGCCATATAGAGCTTTCACTACTCTGTACACTTTGTTTGGATGTAATGGGTCAATGAAGCCTGGAGGTTGTGAAACATACACCTCTGGTTCAATTTTACCATATAAAAATGCACTATTGACATCCATTTGGTAGACTGTGAAGCCTAAAAATGAAGCATAAGCTAGAAACAGCCTAATTGCCTCAATCCTTGCTACTAGAGCATAAACCTCATCATAGTCTATCCCTTCTTTTTGTGTGTACCCTTGGGCTACTAATCTAGCCTTATTCTTGATCACTATTCCTCTTTCATCCCTTTTGTTCTTAAAAACCCATCTAGTGCCAATTACCTTCACACCTGTAGGTAAATCAACTAGCACCCAAACCTTTTGAATCTTGAACTGAAGAAGCTCTTCTTGCATAGCCTCTAACCAGCTTGAATCATCTAGGGCTGTAAGAATTGTCTTTGGTTCAGATTGTGAGAGAAAACATACAAACAAGCAAGAGTTTAAAAGCTCATGCTGTTTTGAAGCATAAAGGGCATCAAGAAGCCCTTGTTGGTCTGAAGACATCAATTGTTGTCTTGTCTTCACACCTGACTGTATATCTCCAATCACATGTTCCAGGGAGTGAACTTTGTGAATTCTTGATTGTGGTGTAATAGGAACTTGATAATTTGATGGAAGATTGTTGAAATCCACCTCATTATCTGAGAATTCTGCTTCTTTTGTTTCTGAAGGGCCTGCAGCAGAGTCATTTGGCCGAACAGCAGAATCAGTAAGCTTATCAGCAGAATCATCAGCAGAAACAGATACACTACCAGCAGCAACAGAAATACTACCAACAGAAACACTTTGTTGTTCCTGAGTTCCATATTCTTTACTTTCATCTTCAACACCTTCTTTAGCTTTACTAGGAGAAGATTCATCAGTTGTCGAAGTTGATTCCACAATTGAACTTGACCATATTGGCATTGTCACATCATTTTGATCTTTCTCTAACTCTGCCTCATTTGTTGTATAAGAACCTGCAAAATCATTAGTTTCTGCAACAAAATGCACATAATTCATTGAATTGGTTAGATATTCCAGATCAAATAGCCATTTTGGTCCTTGACCTTCTACATTGGATTTGTTTTCTAAAAACTCCACATGTAGATTTTCTTCTACTATTTCTTTTCTTGTGTTGTAAACTCTAAATGCTTTGCTATTAAGAGAATAACCAACAAAGAAACCTTCATCTGCCTTACCATCGAATTTTCCTAAATGGTCTAAGGTATTGAGAATTGTCACATGACATCTAAAAGGTCTAAGAAATCCTATTGCAGGAGTTCTACCATTAAAAAGTTCATATGATGTCTTATTGTGAGGCTTCACAACTAAAACTCTATTTTGAACATAGCAAGCAGTGTTGACTGCCTCTGCCCAAAAATTTATTGGTAGCTTAGAATCAGCTAACATTGTTCTAGCAGCTTCAATTAGTGTTCTATTCTTTCTTTCAGCTACACCATTCTGTTGTGGTGTTCTAGCAACACTAAATTCTCTCTTAATACCTTTTTCTTTGCAGAAGTCATCCATAACTCTATTCTTAAACTCTGTCCCATTATCACATCTAATGACTTTCACTTTCTTGCTTACTTGGTTTTCTATCTGTGTAATGAAGTCCTTAAGGATGCTTGATGTCTCATCCTTAGTGGCTAAAAAGAAAACCCATGTAAATCTACTATAGTCATCAGTAATAACTAGATAATATCTCTTATGCATTATGCTCATTACTGAAACAGGTCCAAATAAGTCCATATGTAGCATAAACAAAGACTGATTGATAGAGTTAAAAATCTTGGGCTTATAAGTGGCTTTGTGTTGTTTGCCTTTTAGACAAGCAATGCATGTTTGATCATTTTCAAATCTTTTGCGAGGTAAACCTCTTACCAAACCATTTTTAACAATTTTATTTATGGTTTTGAAGTTAATATGACCAAGCCTTCTATGCCATTTCATTGATTCATCCAATGAGGCCTTTGCAACAAGACAAGTTAAATTCTTTTTAGGGATAATGTTCTTCATGTCTACACTGTACATGTTGCCCTTTCTAGGAATTCTAATAAGTACTTGACTTTCATCAGGCATCTTAAAACCAGGAGAAAGTACAAGACATTCAGTCTCACATAAAAGAACATTATTCTTTTTGTCACACATTTGTGAGACACTAAAAAGATTATAATTTAGCTCTTTTACATAGTACACATCTTCAAAATCTAAATTTCCGGTTTTGATTGTACCTTTACCAGAAATTTTGCCACGAACACCCCCTCCAAAGGTAACATATCCTCCATTGAAAGCTTCAAAATCTGAGAGATAAGACATGTTGCCTGTCATGTGCCTTGAACATCCACTATCTGAGTATCCTTGATCCTCTTCCTGATCATTTGAATGTTCCTGCACACAAATAAGAGTGTTAGTTTCTTTTGGGGATCCAAGCCATTACTGACTTGGATCTGCCTCTTGCATCAATGTAATTGAATCTTTTGAGGATAGTTGATGCAACATTGGATTTGAGAATCCAACATGCTGAGGCCTTAACAACATTTGCCCTTTTTCCCTTAGTAGCAGAATGAACCACATGCTTAGCAGCAGAATCTGCTAACTTTGTAGTTCTACCCTTTGGTTTCCAAACTTGTTTTTGGACCACTGCTTTTGTTTGAATGGGCCTTAGAACAGTTGTTGGTGCATGTTTGAAAAATGTTTTTGCACCCTTAGCTGTTGATTTTGGGTTAATAGTCATAAATGGTCGAGCAGCAGGAACAAATTTTCTAGCAGCAGGATCATTTGGTCTATCAGCAGGATCAGATTTTGAGATAGACTTGTTTTTGACTACTCTGGGGTTTGATTTCTTAGAACTAGAGTGAAAGTGAGATTTAGGTGTTTGCCTTTTGTGGTTCACTCTATGGTTTTCATACCCAGATACCCATTGGTTGCAGAAAGCTGCAAGATGGTCAAAACTACCACATGTATAACAAGCTTTATTATAAAAAGCAAAGTCATCACCTAATTGGTTAGACTTGAGGTTGTTCCAATTCCTTTGGTTACCTCTGGGCTTGTTGGTGGTTCTATATTGCTCACAATATCTAACTGGTTGCCTAACATGATTAATGTTTGATTTAGGCCTATCAGTATTGTGTTTGAATACCTTAGAAACACTTGTTCCAACTTTCTTAACCAAAACAGGTTTAGACATAACCTGATCTTCTTCATCATCATCACTATCAGTTGTACAATCTTCAACAACTATAGTTTCTCCTTTCTTAGCAAAGGACACCTTGTCCTGATAAAGTAAAGTTTTATCTAAACTTTTACTTATCTTTGCTACCTTAAGGCTCTTACTAGCCTTAGAACCATATTCCATGATTGGTTCTTGAAACTCAGCTAAACCTGTATATGCTAGGTCAACACCTGGAGGTGAAGGAACACCTCTATATGGTGGAGGGACAGTTTTGTAACCTACACCTGAATTAGCTTTATCAATTACCTGAGCTTCCCAAATCTTATTCATTCCTTCTGAGGCATGTGCTAAAGTATCTATAGTAACTTTAACATTTTCTTTTTCAGTTTTGACTTCAGATAACTGTCTACTTTGATCATTAAGTAATTCATCTCTAAATGCTATTCCTCTTTTTAAATCATTTAAGTCATCAGTAAACGTAGATTCATTCTTTTTAAAATGTTGAATCTGTTTTTCTAAAACTCCTACACACCTCTTATGATTAGCTAAATTATGAAGGGCATCAATTAACTCTTCTCTAAAAGCATCAAATCTCTTTTTAATGTCTTCATAATTTTTAAGATTAGGACATGAATTAGTACAAGTAGGAATGGTATCTACCTCTGAATCAGAAGAAGCCATTAGACTAAATTCAGTGGCCATAAGAACAACATTTGGTGGTGCATCCTCTTCAGTAGCCATAGAGCTCCAATCATATCCAATACCATCAATAGCCAGCATAGCCTTTGGCTCTTCCACCAGTACTTCCTTATTCCTTTCTTGCTTATACCATGTGTTCCTATTATCCTGCTTCCTTGGGCTTCTACATTCTTTAGCAAAATGTCCCAACCTATGTGTTAATACAAATAGCGTCTCAAAAACGTTATTTATATTCTTTGATCTTTCATTAGTTTTGTTAATGACAAATAAAAGGAATATCTTTTAGCAAATAATAAATACTAGCTTAAGTCTCTTAAGTACACATTTTACACTTCACATATTAACTAAGAATTACAAGTTTAGTAACTTGTTTCCTTAAAAGGAAACTTTAATTCTAAAACCATTCCATGACATCATTGCATGCATCACATACAATATCTTTGATATATCTTGGTTAGATTTGCAAGATACATAGTTGACATTTGAAGATCTTGGATGATTTGGTAAGATACAACTAAGATATGGTAAGAGACAACTAATCCTTAGCTGTCACATCCCACGGATCCAAACCACATAAAGGACGGATCCCTTGTGAGGGATCCGTGGGATCCGTGAGCTGAAGATCAGCTTGCCTATAAATAGGAAGCTGATCATTTGGCTCTCTCATCACTCATATAGCTTTAACACACATATTCATTCAGTACATATCTTACTAACATCATTCATAGTTGCATTTCACTTTGATCTTTCATTTTGTAGAAAAGAGATCAAGCATTCAAGGATCTACAGAACCGTAATCCTTTAGTTGCATTACTGTGTGATATTGTAGTTAGTTTCACACATCATATCTTTCATTTGTAATCAGTGAGTGTGGTTAGTGCTTTAGTCCTTAAAGCACAAAGAGTGTTGGGAGTAGTTGTACCCGTGTAAAGAACTCGACATCTAGCTTAGTGTCGGTAAAGTAAATAGGCGACGTCAGGTTGGTTCTACCTTGTGAAAGAACCCGGTGTTTAGCTTAGTACCGGAAAAGGAAGTAAGCGACGTGTAAAGGTTTTCTCCGCCTGGAAAAGGAGTTTTTTTCTTAGTGAAAGATAAACTCTCGAGTAGGAAACTCGGGGAGTGGAGTAGGGCAAGGAAGAGAGTCCTTGTAGCCGAACCACTATAAACAACAGTGTCGTGTGGTTTGATCTTTCCTCTCTTTATCTTTTGTTTATATTGTGTGATTATTTATTTGTGATTGTTTCATTTGAAATTAACATATAGTAACAAAGCAAAGAAAACTTTAAAACGGTAAAAACTATTCAACCCCCCTTCTAGTTTTCCACAATTGGCATCAAGAGCTACGTTACTTAAGATCTTTAAAATATATTGTATTTTAAAACTTAAAACGATCCATGGATTTTGAAAACTTTAAAGAAGGGCAATCTATGCAGAGACCACCTCTATTTGAACCAAATTGTTTTATTTATTGGAAAAATCGCTTTGAGACTTATGTAAAGTCAAAGGACATAGATCTATGGTATATTATAGTTGATGGTGATTACAAACCTATTAGTAATAATATTTCGGGTGGTCGGGATGAAGGAGCTTCTCTTACTCGTCACAGTGATGAGCAAAAGAAACTAATTGCCCAAAATAATGAAGCCAAAATGATGCTTTATAATGCCTTACCTAAGAAAGAATATGAAAGAGTTTTTATGTGTAAAACGGCTAAGGATATTTGGCAATCTCTTATTATCACACATCAAGGGAACTCACAAGTAAAAGATAACAAAATTGATCTTCTTGTCCAACAATACGAACAATTTGTTATCTCTGAAGATGAGACCATTGATAGTGCGTTTGCTAAGTTCAATACTATTATTACATCACTTAAAGCACTTGATGAATCTTTTTCTAGTAAGAATTTTGTCAGGAAATTTCTAAGAGCACTCCATCCGAAATGGAGAGCAAAGGTGACAGCTATTGAAGAATCTAAAGATCTCTCAAGCATGACACTGGATGAGCTCATAGGAAACCTTAAAGTTCACGAAATGATTATGGAAAAAGACTCGGAAATTGTCAAAGGCAAAAAGGAGAAGATTAAGTCTATTGCCTTAAAAGCCAAAGTCGAGTCAAGTGATGATGATGAGTCTTGTTCAAACAGTGATGATGAAGAGTATGCTATGGCCGTGAGGGATTTCAAGAAATTCTTCAGGAGACGAGGAAAGTTTGTTAAACCACCTCGTGATGAAAAGAAATCCTCTCGGAAAGATCGTGACGATAAGAAAGGTAAGGTTGATAGGAAATGCTATAGGTGTGGTGACTCCAGTCACTTAATAGGAGAATGTCCAAAGCCTCCAAAGACCAAGTCTCAAAGAGCCTTCGTTAGTGGAGCTTGGAGCGATAGTGAAGGAGATGATGATGATGAGCCTAAGAACAACGAAGTGGCACTTATGGCCAATGACATAGAAGAGGTACATTCTGATTCATACTCCTCTATAGATGACGAAACCTTAGAAATAGAATATAACAAACTGTGTGACGTTACTTTAAAAATCATAAACAAAAACAAGTTTTTGAAAACAAAGACAACACTTTTAGAAAATGAAGTATTGTGGCTTAAAGAAAAAGCAATACGAATTGAAAAAGGTAAAGATAGTAAAGAAATGTGTGTGTCTTGTCAAGAACTAAAACTTGAATTAGAAACCTTAAGAACCACACAGGAAGATTTGATCAAACAAAATTCAAAGTTTAAAAGGTTTGATAAAAACATAAGTTGTGTAGATGAAATAATGAAAATGCAAAAACTACCTCATGATAAAACAGGACTAGGCTTTAATCATTTTAACTGAAACTATGTAACTTTTGTACTTAGGAAAATCATGCCTCCCGCAACCAACTACGATCACAAGAAAACCGTTAACTACTTACCCAAAGTCCACAAAACCAAAGGTCTAACCAATGCCCAAATCGAAATTTTCAAAGCCTTAGAGAAAAAGTATGTCCATGAGGGTAGAGCCGTAGATTCATCATTCTATGAAGGAACTCAACTTAGGGAACAATTAGCCGCAATTTGATTTGATTCTCTTTTAGACATAGATGAACCAATCATTCCTAGGTTCATACTTGAGTTCTATGCTAGTGTAGGTCTTAGTTCGAGTGATGAAGGTTACTTAAGTCTTCATTTTACTCTAAATGGAAATCTTGTCAACATCCCTCTTGATCAATTTGGTGAGGTCTTAGGAATTCCAAGTCAAGGGACATGTATTTACTCGGACAAATGGTCCTTAACAATCTTAGACTCCAATCTCGATAGGACGGCACCATATGCCACTCCTCTCGAATCAAAAGAAGTGATTAGGGAACATCTCTTCATTCCTAAGAACAACCCCACAAGAATGTTTCGTGGTCGTGAAGTTGCTAGAGATCCATTTGCAATGGAGCTTAATGAACTCAAACCCGAGTTCAAGAAGATGGAGGATGTATTAAGGGAAAATGTGATGTGCACCATAGGAAACCGTGATCATATCAATGCTTGTTTATGTCACATGATGTACAACATCTCTACTCATCAACCCTTCAATCTTGCTTATTATGTTGCCAAAAGAATGTGTGACATTCCGGTTCAAAGCAAGATTGCAATGCCTTATGGTATGCTCTTAACCCGACTTTATAGAGCCTTTGCACCCGCTCGTCCAAACCATTTAGGCTTTGTTCCGGATTACAATGAAATTGAACATACCTTCGTTCCTTTGAGTGACTTTAGGGTTAGTGTTGATAAGGGCAAACGTCCTCGTGTTCCAACATCATCCTCATCATCTTCAATGAGTGAAGATGATGGTATGCCAAATTCTAGGATTCCTCCACCCGAGTACTTGAGCCATCTTCCTCCAATTCAACATGAATCCGCTGAGTATCGAAACATCAAAGGAATGGTGAAGAATCTGGGTCGTTGGATGATGAAATTACACAAGGGGATGAAGAAGTTGAAGAAGAAGCTGAGTTGATGGAGTGTTTGATTTTAAACAATGTTGGATATTGTGTTGTTAAACTTCTATGTGTCTAGAATTTATCTGATAATACTTGTTATGTATGTGTAATAACTAACACTTGCAGGTGGATAACCATCATGGTTATCAATTTTCCGGGTTATAGCCAGTGTTTGGCATAACACCTAAAACGGTAAGTTTCTAAGTACGGATTAAACTATGTGCAATCATGTGTTAATGTAATCATATTTAGTTGTTTTGCTATACATATTAGATGCTAAATAAGGTCTAGGTGAATTTTCGGGTTTTTGTCGAAAAACGAAAAATATGACATATGTTCTGTTTAGTTTTTAAGTTTTAGGCATACGGATCCGGCGGATCCCAAAACAGGGTTCCGCCAAGGCTTATCGTTGGATCCGCCATCCGCCATCCTGCGGATTTGGCGGATCACTAAACATGGTTCCACATTTGCAACCATTTGGATCCGCAGGTTTGCCAGTAAAATTATAAAACTTTTTCGACTTATCCCGATTCTTAAATCTTAAATGTTTAGTATCACTTAGGATTCATTCACTGATCACAATTCATCTTAGAATCATTTAGGAATTCTTAGAAACTTAGGAACAAAATTTCCCACCAAAATTTAAATTTTTAAATTTTAGGTGTGAGTTACCAAACAGATACAAAGAAGGAACCCTTTTTAGGGATCCGTCAAATCCGTGGAAATATCAAATCATCAGACTTTCCACTATCTTCTTGTAATAACTGCAAATCCACAACATATTACTCAACCAAAGCTCAATGGATTGACTTCATTGATATGACCTGCACAAATTTTTGTTCCAAATCATTAGTAACCAACATTCTCTATTGGATTCACATCAAATCCAAACACACAGACTCACAAACCTTCTGTCTATAAATTAGCACTTTAGGATCATCCCTTCACACAACAACCATTTCCTCTCCTGTACATCTTAGCTATCATACTTCACCATAACTAAGTCAAACAACTCTTCCACATCTAGACCTTCAAGAAGAACAGCCCGCATTAGTGTTAAACCCTGTTGTTTTATCAACTTAGCAAACTCCTCATCTGAGGAAAATTCTCCTCTCAATATATCATCACCCATTGCTAGTGAAAATTTCCTTACACTCTCCACCCCAACACCATCAATGTTGTTATACAAACACCACCACCAACCATTACTCCAATAGCCTCTACTCCACCACCGGCTCCATCACAGCCTGTTAGATCACCATCACCACCAAAATCACCCAAACTCCAACCCTTGGAATTATTTAGGACTCCTCCTACATCACCACATCTTGATGACTTAGAAGAACTTTCACCAAAATTACCCAATCTTCCACCCATGACCTTTGAAGGTCAACAACCAATGCTTTTTCACCCGGTTTACCCGGATATCCATGGCCCTTTATACCATGATGCACAATCATCCCAACCTCAACAACAACCTCTATCACCCACATCCACTCTAGTTGCCATTGACGAGGCAATGTGGATGAATATGCCTCAAACCCAAGAAGAGATTAGTGAAGAGCTCAACCGTCTCTACACTCTCTCGGGTATGGTTGACCATCGCCTTCATGAAGCAATGGACATTCAAAACATTCTTATGAACTCCCTCCAAACACCACAACAACCATCACCCAACAACAACAACCAACCACCACCACCACAAAACTTGGAGCCTAGTCTTCCTCCCGGTTTTTCAAGTCATGATTGCGCACATTGTGAGAGAACATCTCACTTGGCCCAAAGGACCAACATTTTGGTCCATGAGCTTCAAAATGAGATGAGGTTCATCTTGAACCATGTTCTCGAGCGTCTCAATGCAATCTCTCATCCGCCTCAATAAAAGTGTTGTTAGGAACCTTCTAGGATGATGTTGTAGTTGTCTTTATTTAGGATTTATTTTGTAATGTAACATCATATCATATTTGTGACTTTTGTCACATAATTTTCAATTAATGAATGTGATGTTTTTATGCTTATGAGTGATCAACATATTGCATATTATCATTATCATTGTGAACTAACATTCTTATATAGCATATAATATACCTTGATTATGATTACCCTAGGTACAAATAATGATCAGACACTTACTTTGACTTTTAAAAGTCAAAACTTATTGAAAGGCTTGTTTGGGAGAATACTTCAAATGCATTCTACTTCTTCATTGAAGTCATTCATTACTAACACTTCATTTGCAGCATATCATACCCTTCATAGTATACGTTGGTACTCGAGAAGTGAGGAGTATACATCAAGGGGGAGCATCTCATAAGCATTTCATATACTAACCGTTTGTTTTGTAGATTCATGCATTATTTACTTGATTACTCCATCTAGGGGGAGTATAAAACAAGGGGGAGCTTTAAAGTTCTCAAAATCGCATTCCGCTACGCTACTCTTTTTGTTTCGACAAAAAGGGGAGAAAGGAACTAAGTTTGCATCAACTGTGATTCATCACAGTACATACATTTTTTACAAAACTTTTCTTTAATAAACAAACTTAATATATATTTTTAAGAACTCATGCTATATTTATTCTCTTGCTCAAAAATATACCTTATGTTTTGTCATCAACAAAAAGGGGGAGATTTTTAATACAAATAGCGTCTCAAAAACGTTATTTATATTCTTTGATCTTTCATTAGTTTTGTTAATGACAAATAAAAGGAATATCTTTTAGCAAATAATAAATACTAGCTTAAGTCTCTTAAGTACACATTTTACACTTCACATATTAACTAAGAATTACAAGTTTAGTAACTTGTTTCCTTAAAAGGAAACTTTAATTCTAAAACCATTCCATGACATCATTGCATGCATCACATACAATATCTTTGATATATCTTGGTTAGATTTGCAAGATACATAGTTGACATTTGAAGATCTTGGATGATTTGGTAAGATACAACTAAGATATGGTAAGAGACAACTAATCCTTAGCTGTCACATCCCACGGATCCAAACCACATAAAGGACGGATCCCTTGTGAGGGATCCGTGGGATCCGTGAGCTGAAGATCAGCTTGCCTATAAATAGGAAGCTGATCATTTGGCTCTCTCATCACTCATATAGCTTTAACACACATATTCATTCAGTACATATCTTACTAACATCATTCATAGTTGCATTTCACTTTGATCTTTCATTTTGTAGAAAAGAGATCAAGCATTCAAGGATCTACAGAACCGTAATCCTTTAGTTGCATTACTGTGTGATATTGTAGTTAGTTTCACACATCATATCTTTCATTTGTAATCAGTGAGTGTGGTTAGTGCTTTAGTCCTTAAAGCACAAAGAGTGTTGGGAGTAGTTGTACCCGTGTAAAGAACTCGACATCTAGCTTAGTGTCGGTAAAGTAAATAGGCGACGTCAGGTTGGTTCTACCTTGTGAAAGAACCCGGTGTTTAGCTTAGTACCGGAAAAGGAAGTAAGCGACGTGTAAAGGTTTTCTCCGCCTGGAAAAGGAGTTTGTTTCTTAGTGAAAGATAAACTCTCGAGTAGGAAACTCGGGGAGTGGAGTAGGGCAAGGAAGAGAGTCCTTGTAGCCGAACCACTATAAACAACAGTGTCGTGTGGTTTGATCTTTCCTCTCTTTATCTTTTGTTTATATTGTGTGATTATTTATTTGTGATTGTTTCCTTTGAAATTAACATATAGTAACAAAGCAAAGAAAACTTTAAAACGGTAAAAACTATTCAACCCCCCTTCTAGTTTTCCACACTATGACAGTTAAAACATTCCACTTTCTTCTTATCGAACCCAGCAGTATCATTACCATTTATGGTAATTTGCTTTCCAGTTTTCTGCCAAAACTTCTTAGCCCTCATGCTAAGTAAAGCAACTTGCCACTTAATATCCATCTCTTCCAAATCATCACCATCTACCTGCTCAAGGTCTTCATGATTTAGAGGAGAACCACTAGATTGACTGGTTATAAAGGCATAAAATGTTGGATCTCCAAGTCCAGCAATATCCTTTTGTAAACTAGTAGAAGGACCACCATAAGTATCATTAGAAACACTTTCAACTTCATCTACCTCTTCTGTATGACTAACACTAGGAACTGATAAGAGTGCAGCATTCCCAGAACTAGTACCATAGTTTCCACCTCTCTTTAGACTTTGTTCAACAATTTTAAAGTTGTTGAACAAATCATTAAGCTTCATTGTTTCAATTTCTGGTTTGTTCATCCAGACAATAACATGAGTATGGAAATCAACAGGTAGACTTTTCAAGAACTTCATGTTGAGATCTTCCTTCTTAGTCTCAACACCCAACACAGCTAACTGACTGACAAGCTTGTGTAGTCTTTAAAATAGTTTATCAAGAGACTCATTACTAAAAGTAGTAAAATTTTCAAATTGGTGCTTTAGTAAAGTCTTCTGTGTCTTTTTGGTAGTTTCATTACCACCAAACCATGCACAAATCTCTTCAAAAAGAGTTTTTGCATCAAGATATTTGCTAAAAGATAGCATCTGCTCACCAGGAATGGTCATAAGCAACAAGTTTCTTGCTTTCTGATCATTTCTCTTCTGTATCTTTTCATCATTGGAAACTGGTCCAGTATTTCTTTTTCTAACTGTTTTCCCTTCAACAAGAACATTTGAATAGCCTAAAGTGAAGGAATCACCATACTGAATTATGTCCCAAAGAGCATAATCTTTAACCATAAAATATTGCTCAACTCTCATCCTCCATAACTCAAACTCATTGGGTTTGATCATGGGCAACTTTGCAGCAACATTTGTTTGAACATCTTGTACATCCATTTCTTGTTTCTTCTAAAAACAACAATATCAACCTGGCTCTGATACCACTTGCTAGAATCCTGGACACACGATTAAGGTGGTTAAACCTTGTGACTTTGTGTGTATGATATGTTGTGTTAAAATGATTAAGTGCGCGGAATTCACTTAACCAAACTTAGAAGGTTGTGTATGTTATGGAAATGGAATTGTTATGTTTGTTAGTTAGCAATGAACACATAAAGATTATCACCAAACGATTCAATATTATTAAAGATAATAATACGAGTGATCTTGAAATATCACTAGGGTTACAACCTTGAATCTTAAGTTTTTCTAACTTGTGATGTTTTTGTGTTTGTTCTTATCTAACAGTTATATGTTCTTGCAAAATAACATATGCATGGACACTTCTAAACTCTCTAACTTCTAACACGCTACACTAATATCACAACTAAGATCTCTTTTATAGTCAAAAGATCTTTACATATTGCTTAAAGTCTTAGCCGACTTACTTTGTTAACTTATCCTTTTGAGTGTCAGAACATAAGATACAACATGTATCTATGTATACAACTTGTTAACTAAGCACATGGGGTAAGATATTATCTACTGAATATTGTTGACCAAAATACAATAAATATCTTTTCGATCTTATCCACTCAGCAGCAGAATGTTCACTATCAGCAGCAACGAGTTATCGCTATCAGCAGGAACAAGTATCATTATCAGCAGAATCAATCAGCGAAATGCTAAGCCTATCAGCAGAATCATTTATCACTAACAGCAGAGTGAAATGTTCTATCAGCAGGAACAACATTAACAGCAGGAACCATTTGTACTAGTAGCAGAATTACACTTAGAGTATTTCTTGGATTAGAACCCGATATTAGACATCTTGAATATTTAATTCCCAACAGCACCTCAGGCTCTTGCAAAATACTTGGTGGGAAACTAGTCTGTTGGAGTGCTAAGAAGCAACAATCAGTTGCCTTGTCCTCAGATGAGGCTGAATATGTTGCAGCAGCTAGTTGTTGTGCAAATGTACTCTGGATGAAAAGTCAACTCAGTGACTATGGAATTCAGTATAAGATGGTACCCATATTTTGTGATAACACAAGTGCAATTGCAATCTCAAACAACCCTGTTCTTCATTAGAGAACAAAACACATTGATATCAGATATCATTTCATCAGGGACCATGTCATGAATGGTGACATTGAATTACACTTCATCCCTACTGAATATCAGTTAGCTGATATCTTCACCAAACCTTTGGATGAACCAACTTTCACAAGACTGAAAGCTGAATTAGGAATGTTGGATATAGAGAATCAGTCCACTGATTGATTCCTTCCAACTGAAGTATAAATTCTTAAAACCTCAGGTCCCTGACTCAATGTGTACATCAGTGAAAGCAAATCACTGAATCCTCAACCTCAGGAACTAAACCCAAGTTCCTGAAATCTTTAGGGTTCAGGAACTAAACCCAAGTTCCTGAATCCTTGTAGCTCAAGAATCATTCCATATTCCTGAATCATCAGTGACTAATCCCAAGTCCCTGAAAAACCATCACTGAATGAAAAGTCATTTAGGGCCCTGAAAAGAGACATTAAATACTGACTTAAATGCTCTAAGTATCTAGTTAGTAAATGTCCGAGGTTGGTAACTTAACTCATATTTAATTCAAGAATATTTGTTCTTTTTGCCTTTCTGGCTTCCACCTCTGGGCCACCACATTCCCACTTGGCATTAAATGCCTCTCCAATCACATTACAGATATGTGATGACTCATCTCTGCAAATTACACTTTTGCAGAACTGCTCAACTGTTCACCTTGACTGTTGCGCCAAACCAGGAAAGTGGAGTGTTGGCATTAAATGCGGATCCCAAAACATATTATTCAAAACAGTTTTCAATAATTCTTTTTGAATAAATTAAAACCGCTCAAATGCCTAAAACACCCCCATCTCCACTTCCCTATAAATAACCCAACCAAAAGAAACACACACACGTTTTTATAGAATCTTAAGCAAAACTCTGCCATTTTTAATTCTTAAAAACAAATTGTGTGTGCATTCTTAAGCTTTAGAAACCCAGAAACCTTAGTCAAACCCAGACTTACCCACAAATGGCTTCTTCTAAAGCTATTGCATACGCTCCCAATGTGGAATTCCTCACTGGGGACGTTGACCTAACAAAGAACAATGTGGTTGGAAATTTCTCTTATCCACAAAACTACCCAGCCTACAAGAACGTTATGAAATTTCTTCGTAATTGTTTTCTTGCAAAGGCTTTCACCCACACCCCCTCAGTCATCTACCATGACTATTTGAGGGAATTCTGGTGTACGGCTGTGGCTACCAGCCCCAAAGACACCAAAGAGTCAATCATCACCTTCACGGTGATGAATGGGAGCAGAACCCTCTCCTTTGACTACTCAACCTTCATCAAACCCACAGGCCTTGACTTTGCTGAAGCGTTTGCACCCAACCCTACTGATCAGGACATAAAGAATGAATTGATCTTTTTAGCACCCCATGACCCCAGACGTCCTATGATGCGTGGTTTTGCGACCTTACAACAGGTTTTACCTCTCGAGGGATCTCAAGAGGCTTGCAATCCCCACCAGGCAGTGTACCTGACCGATGTAGTATAGTGTAGTGGCAAGTACCGGGGATTGATCGTTCTCTAGGGGAATAGTGTCGTTAGGATTGAAAAACTACTCTAATAGGTCTAAGGGTGAGGGAAGATTCTTTTTGTATTTTTATAATTTTTTATAAAAGCAAGTAAAATCTCGGGTTTGAAGGAGTGGGCGGAATTAGTTGCTAGTCAACTAACCCAAATAACTACAATTGCAAATAAAATAAAATAACTGAAAATGAAAAGGTTGTGGAACTTATATGGAGAGAAATGTGTTTACTTAGATTTCCTTACTCCCTAACTATCTTTTACCGGTTGATTAGTGTGTATTAGTTGCGTGGATGACGGGTGTATTCCTTAATACCAATCGTGGGGTGGCGTACGTACTTCCCCAACTCTATAAGCTCCTACTTCACTCCTATGTCGAGCTGGCTAAGAAGCTCCTAACATGGGATCACTAGAATTCGCTCATGCATTAAATACAACCATAAAAACCTTAGTACGCATTGGTTCATGTTTCTTAAGACGTTCAAGCAAGTTACCGTATAGGAGGTTAGCCAGTTTTCTTAAGCCTAACATCGATAAACAATCATCCAATACAATTAATAACACACCAACAACCAATAATCAATAGTTAGGTTTCATTAGATCTAAGCAAACATAAGATAAATCTAGCCTAACACGTTAATTAAAAGACAAAAACAAGATATAATCAAACAACACATAGACATATTGAATGATTAATTGATTACTTATCTTCAATTAAAAATGGGAGATCCAAGGGTATAAAACCCTTAAAAATGGCAGAAAATTCGTCTTAGGGTTTCTCCTCACAAAGTTGCACACTAATGACTAAAAATTATGAAAGTATATATAGGAAAACAGATCTGACGGCGTCACGTTATAGAGCTTGACGCCGTCACCTCGCCGCGTTTAGGGTTTCTTGATGGCCTTCTTGACGCCGTCCCCCTTTAATCCTCCAAAATCCTCTCTGGCCCCTCAAGGGTTGACGCCGTCACAATTGTGCTTGACGCCGTCTCTCTTTAACTTAAACCGTGACGGCCTTGATCACCTTAAAGGGTGACGCCGTCAGACTTCCATTGTAAAACTTTCTGGCGCGTCATGTGTATTTGTCATATCCACCTCTTTTGCCAAGCCGTGACGCCGTCAGGAGCAATCCTTGACGCCGTCACGTGTACTTTTCCAGCAGCTTTGGAGACTTTGTCGTTTTCTTCACTTTTATGCTCCAAAAACGTCCAAAATGCTTCCTTTTCCAGATTTCTTCTCCAAAGTACCTAAAATGACAAAAGGAACGATTTAGGGCAATATTTGATCAAATAAATACGATTTAGGGCTTAAATGACCCCCTAAAAGCGGTACACTTTTCGCTTCATCATCCTACAACGTCTGCTGGAGGCTTATTGGAAAAAGCTCCAGTAGTCAAAACATAGTTCAATCCTATCTGGAGGATACTGATGACATTTGTCATTCAGGTCCTGGGTGGAAATAAATCCTCTACGGAACAATTGAACTCATCACAACAATTGATGCTGTTCAGTCTCCTTGAGGGTACAAAGGTTGACATCGGAGGAATAATCTTCCGAGACCTTGTTGCCAAGCTCTCAGGAAAACATAGGCAAAGACATATGTCCTACCCTAGATTTGTTTCCTGTGTGCTTCAGGACCTACTTGGTTCTGACTACGTGAGGACTGGTACAGAAGGTACGAAGCCTGACGTCCTGCACAAGTCAAACTTCACTAGTGGCATTGATGAAGCGAAAAGTGTACCGCTTTTAGGGGTCATTTAAGCCCTAAATCGTATTTATTTGATCAAATATTGCCCTAAATCGTTCCTTTTGTCATTTTAGGTACTTTGGAGAAGAAATCTTGAAAAGGAAGCATTTTGGACGTTTTTGGAGCATAAAAGTGAAGAAAACGACAAAGTCTTCAAAGTTGCTGGAAAAGTACACTTGACGGCGTCAAGTATTGCTCTTGACAGCGTCATGGCTTGGCAAAAGAGGTGGATATGAAAAATACACGTGACGCGCCAGAGAGTTTTGCAATGGAAAGTCTGACGGCGTCACCCTTTAAGGTGATCAAGGCCATCACGGTTTAAGTTAAAGAGAGACGGCGTCAAGCACATTTCTGACGGCGTCAACCCTTGATAGGCCAGAGCGGATTTTTGTGGACTAAAGAGGGACGGCGTCAGGAAGACCATCCGGGAACCCTAGCCACGGCGAGGTGACGGCGTCACCTCCTACAACGTGACGCCGTCAGCCACTAAACTCTATATATAGTTTTACAATTTTTAGTCATTAGTGTGCAACTTTGTGAGGAGAAACCCTAAGACGAATTTTCTGCCATTTTTAAGGGTTTTATACCCTTGGATCTCCCATGTTTAATTGAAGATAAGTATTCATTTAATCAATCAATATGTCTATGTGTTGTTTGATTATATCTTGTTCTTGTCTTTTAATTAACATGCTAGGCTAGATTTGTCTTGTGTTTGCTTAGATCTAATGAAACCTAACTATTGATTATTGGTTATTAGTGTGTTATTAATTGTATTGGATGATTGTTTATCGATGTTAGGCTTAAGAAAACTGGCTAACCTCCTATACGGTAACTTGCTTGAACGTCTTAAGAAACATGAACCAATGCGTACTAAGGTTTTTATGGTTGTATTTAATGCATGAGCGAATTCTAGTGATCCCATGTTAGGAGCTTCTTAGCCGGCTCGACATAGGAGTGAAGTAGGAGCTTGTAGAGTTGGGGAAGTACGTACGCCACCCCACGATTGGTATTAAGGAATACACCCGTCATCCACGCAATTAATACACACTAATCAACCGGTAAAAGATAGTTAGGGAGTAAGGAAATCTAAGTAAACACATTTCTCTCCATATAAGTTCCACCACCTTTTCATTTTCAGTTATTTATTTTATTTGAATTTGTAGTTATTTGGGTTAGTTGACTAGCAACTAATTCCGCCCACTCTTTCAAACCCGAGATTTTACTTGCGTTCATAAAATCATAAAAATACAAAAAGAATCTTCCCTCACCCCTAGACCTATTAGAGTAGTTTTTCAATCCTAACGACACTATTCCCCTAGAGAACGATCAATCCCCCGGTACTTGCCACTTCACTATACTACATCGGTCAAGTACACTGCCTGGTGGGGATTGTAAGCCTCTTGAGATCCCTCGAGAGGTAAAACCTACTGCGAGGGCGCAATCCCACGCATCAGGCATCAGTGAGGTTACAAATATTGCCCTGACTGAATACATGCAATCAGTCATTCAGGGTAAAGACGCTGTCTCACCAGTTCCTTCACCGATCAAAAAGGTGAAGAAGACAAAGAAGGGTCAGTCCAGCCAGGTGGTTAGACCCAAGCCACTCGCCACTGAGACTGGTCCTCAAAACCAACTAAACCTTAAAAAGAGGTTGAAAAAGGCTGAGACCTCTGAGACACCCATTTCTGAGACCCTCTTGACCTCAAAACAAAGGCCAACGGAGGTCACTGAGCAATCATCCTCAGTGACCTCGGGCACACCCTTTCCACATGGTTCAACTGACATAAACAAGTCAGAGGGATCAGGAAGCATTCCCCCCTCACATCCCGATGAAGGTACTGATAAATCACAATCAGTGCCCAAGGGAGGAAAGGGTCCTGAATCCTCGGTAGGGCAGCACCACCCTACTGGGAAGAGGACCCACACCCCCTCACATCCCGATGAAGGAACTGTCAAAAAACAATCAGTTCCCAAGGGAGGAAAGGGTTCTAAATCCTCGGTAAGGCAGCACTACCTTACTGAGAAGGGGACCCACAAACATTCACATCTCGTTAACGTTCCTGAGCAAACACCCTCAGGATCTCAGGGAGAAAAGGACCCTAAATCCCCAAAAGGACAGCACAATCCTGATGGGAAGGGGGTCCACCAACTTTCACAATCAGTACCTAGTGATACCACTGGAAAACACCTATCAGTGGTTGAAGGTGCTAAGGGGGACAAAGACTCAGAGGGAAAGAAACAACCCGCTGATATGGAACCCATAAACCCCTCAGGTGGTCCGATTCTCTCAGGAACTGCCCCCAAAAGCCAGGCTGGTGTTACCCCAGTTATTATGGCTAGTCAGGCTGATCAAACCCACTCAGTTATTATGACAACGGGGTCAGGACCTGGCCAAACCAAAGGCGAGTCTTTTTATAAAGAGGAGCCGGTTGAATTTTTGGGTATTGAGTCCATGGGGGACTTTCAAGCTCTTATCGAGTCTGATGAAGAGCTCAGGGAAGAGAGTGAAGAGGAAATGTTTGAGGCAGGTGAGGATATGGAAACTGATGTACAATATGAACAACCTGAACAATCACATCAGTCATCTCCTCACCAAAGTGAAGAGTCAGGTTCTCAATCTTCTGATTCTTTTGATACTGGGGACATCCTCAAAAAGTATGATGACTCTCTTCCCCTCACTGAAAGAAAATTGGTCAAGTTCCTACACAAGACCAATAGAGCTCTTTACACTGGTCTCACTTAAGAGATGTTCGATCATCACACTGAAGCTGCTGTTCACTATGCCAACCTGAAGGCAGATGTTGAAAGTTATCATGATGATGTGATCGAAATACATTCTGACACCAATAACTCCCTGACAGCTATGGATCTTCATTTCAGGAAGTTCAATCTTACCCTTGAAGGCATCACCAAAAGCCTTGGAACTATTCAAACAGCTGTCAAGGATGACCCGGAACTCAACAAGAAGGTCCTTCAGGCTGCTGAGACTTACCAGAAGCAATCAGCTGAATTCAGTGATCTTCTCAGCTTACTGAAGGATTCTAATATTCAGGGTCTTAGCTCTTCATTGGACTCAATCAGGACTTCCTTGGGTCTTCAGGAAAAACATCTGGGTACTTGGGCACAATCTTCAACATCCGTGGCATGGTCTCTTGGTTCAAGGATGTCAGGCATCGAAGCTTCTCATGCATCTCTGGGGGATAAGATCTCAACTCTTCATAAAGACACCTCGGGCATCAAATCAATAATGACTGAGATCTATCAGGCCTTCAAGGGTCCTGCTGCTCCAGTGGCTCCAACTCTTGCTATCACCATGGCTCAAGCAACAGTTGAGGGGGAGAAAGACACTGGAGTCCCTGAAGTTTCCACAAGCCAACAACCTCCTTTTCCTCCTTCTCACACTGAAGGGGAGATTCCTGAAGCTTCTTCCACCCATCAAGAAAAAGGCAAAGGCATCCTCACTGATCCTGAGCCTCAACCAGCACCAATCATGGTAGCAAAGGATCCTGAATCACCACCCAGGATCCCGTATGATATTGATGGAGTTCTTCACCACTTCTCAGCTGATGACCTCAGTGCTTATCTGGAGGAAGAGGAAGCAAAGAAGAAGTTAAAGGAGGAAGAAAAGGTGAGCAAGCCTGCTATTATTAAAGTTGTTCATGAAGAGGCTGAGAAGATTGGTCTTGAGGCTAAGGATCTTTCAGGAAGAGAAGGTGGTATGACCTTTGTAAAAGCTCAGACTGAGGAGATGATCACTCTCAGGAAGAAAAGGGAGGAAAGGAATAAAAGGGCTGAAGAGATTAGGCAGAACAGAATTAAGAAATATCAGTGGTATATGACTAACAGGTTGAAGCCAGAACCAATCACTGATGTTCATATTCATCGAAACACCAATCCTGCCACTGTTACTGTCTACAGAGGTGCTGACATGAGAAACTTTGATGTTCATACCCCATTCAGATTCGCTGACTTTGGGATCACAGAATTGGATGAGTTGGGTCCATTAATAGCAAAGAAATCAAATGTTGTGGTCCCTAGCCTGTTGAAGTCCTTGAGTCTGAGGTACGAAAGACTGGCAGCTGCACCTCAGGAACTTGGCACTCCATCTCTTCTTCCTGATTCAGCACAACCAGCTCCCTCTCAGTCTTCTTCAAGGAAAAGAAAGAAGATTGAAACTGAGCCTGAGATCAAGGTTCCTGGTCTTGACTGCAATAGGGCTCTCCCTGAAGGTGTTCCTTTCAAGAACAATGTGGTCATTGAACAACTTGAAAGAGGTTTGTTCTTCATTGATGAGTTCGGAGACCAAGCCTTCCAGAGGTGGAATGATATCGATTTGTCAGGGATCAAAGCTATGCTTGGTTTTCTAATGATGGCCTCTCCACTTAAGAGTCCTGAAAATGTGAAGTTTTGTCAAGATCTGAAAAGGAAAATCCATGAGCACCCTGACCAACAAGAGCTGCAATCAAAGAAGCCCAAGCTTGAAGCCCTTGGTATTAAGTTGAACTGATAGATCTGCCTGAATACCCCCACTATCCCTTTTGTACTTAGTTTGTTAGGACTTGTAATGATATCAATAAGATGATGTTTTTATTATTTCAGTGTCCTTATTTACATTCTAGTATATTCAGTATGAGTAGAAGTCATTAGCTCACTCATAACTGATCAAAACACTTAGGAATAATTTATATCCAAATAGGGGGAGATTGTTGGGTCAAGAAAAACCCAAGAATACTTAAAACATGATTTGGACACAAATTAACTAAGTGTTAACTTAAACCGAGAACAATTCAAGTCACTGAGAGAACAGCCTCTCAGTGAGTCATCTTCAGGATGCTTAAGGCGAATTCAAGTAGAAGGATTCACTACGCAGGAAGGCGGTACTCCCTGAAGTAGCACTTAAGCCAAAGAAGAAGATGATGGTTCAGTGAGTGTTGGACAAGAACTCACTGAACCCCAGTCTCCTCAACAACAATAAAGTAATTAAGAGTGATAACTGAGAAGCGTGTCCTGAAGAACTAAGTGCCTGAGAAGAAAGGCAGAAATATCTAGGAAGGATTTAAGATAAGAACAAATCTTATCTTGTCAGGAAGAAATCCTTCCTAAGACGGCTTAAAGTCTTGGAGTGTCAGACCAACCACTCCTAAAGACTTAATAGGCCATTTCTATTGGTTCTTGGAAATGACAATTACTGTTGTAATTGTCAGACACGCTTGCTCAACAACTTGTAATATTTTAATTACTTTTACTCAGTTTACTTGTGTATAAATAGATTGAGAAGGAGAGAAGTTGTGGGTGTTTTGTACAATTAAAGCTTAGACTTTTGCAAAACAACTTCTCTCCTACAAAGAGTAACGCATCCCTGAGATAGCTCAGTGAGGTCGCATTGTTACCACTCAAGCAAAACTTGAGTTTAGATAGGAGACACCACCATACCTTGTCTATTCAATCCCAAGTGTTTGTTCCGAAAAACATTTGGGTATAGATTCTTTGATTCATTTCTAATAAGAATTTAAACGTTGAAAATTACCTTGAGTTTTTATATTCACGTTTTATAACTGTTAGATTTAATCATAACATTGTATTAGTCATAAACACAAATAGATTAACTTTCTAGTTAACTCTAAGCGTGTAAAGGGACCAACATTAACTAGGGTTAGGATGTACTATATAACATATGAAAATAAGAGACATATGAGCAAGAATATTGGAGGCGGGCACAACCTGGTACGAGCCAAGGAGGAGTTGTCACCTGTCATTCTTATCTACCTATTATATGATCAACACCTCGTATATCTACAACCGTTGATCATCTAAATGAGTTTTATAAATAAAAGGCATCCCACATTAAAAAGAGGATCAATTCTCTTACACTCTTTTACATTGTTCACACAGTTAAACATACGTTTACATGGTTTGTTTGAGTGTTACCCAAACTCTTAATATTTAATCATATCTTTGAGTTCTTACCGTTCTACACGGAAAACCGAACAACACACCATTTTAACCCATTCCTAATCACATTTTACATTATAATACGTAAACAAACGATAACTTAAAAGTTGAGCTTAACAATCTTCATATTTCTAGTCGAGCCTTTTAAGCTTAAAAATATTCATATCGAGCTTAACGAATAGTGTTTATATGCTTGTTGTGTCACTTGTCGTCATTGTCATTGCACAGTGAATGAGAATAGAAAAATTATAGTCTTCATATATCTAATCAACTTCATATATGATAACCAAATTATCATTTGATATATTTTCTTATCTTTCTCGACTAAATTTCAACGCTCCCTGTTGATACATAATCTGGCGCGGACTGATTAGACGACTCTCCATGGGCCGTTAGTCATCTTCTCGAGCCCTATTAGACCTGTTCAACAAAGAACCCGTTAGGAGTGGACCCGAGGCCGTAGCCCCGGGGTCCACCTCCGACGGTCAAGTTAGTCATCGGTGCGATATAGCGTAGATGAGTATTAGGTTTAGGGTAACCTGTTGAAGATGTCGTAGAAGAGGATCCCATGCCATGTATTTATAGGCATGGATTAGGGTTTTAGGTGTAGAGTGGGCCGCTGTCGCCGGGCCTGGCCCATTGTCTGGCCCAGTCCAAACTATGCGTCTACAAGCCCCCCAAGTTTAGTGTGACATAGTGCGTGGCTATGTTATGCTAAACTTAAGTTCTGTTCGTGGCCGCGTAGGCTAATCAACAATGACGGCACGGCCCATGTGTGCGCATCCTTATAGGCACATGGGTCGGACCATACTGCGCAGCCCAAATGCGACAGTGCGCACTGGAGTTGCGATTGTCTCACATTTGTGAAAGTGTCCGTGGTGAAGGTGGATCCCACATGCTGCATCCTGGGTAAGGGCGTGCCTTTTGTACCAGTAGCGATGTAACATGGTGCGACAGAAGATGTACTTCTGTGGCAGAAGTGCGCGTTGTCCGCGACAAAGGTGCGCGTTGTCCGCGACTAAGGTGCGCGTTGTCCGCGACTAAGGTTCGTGCTGTGCGCGCTGTGTGCGAACATTACATTCGTCTTTACAAACGACAGAGAACGTCTCCCCTGCGGCGAGATGGTGCGAATTTTCAAATTCGTCTTTGTACTGGGCTCGCGATACCTCTTACGTACGATCTGCTTTCAAATATACCTGCGTGATGCGTACTCACACAGTGCGTACCCTGGTAGCCCCCCAAGTTTGATGGTGCTACTCGTGTAGGAGCATTAAACTTAATTATTCAAATTCTGAAAAAAAACTTGATGCAAATATTAGAAGTATATGCCGCGCATCGCAACATATAAAAGATAATGAAATAAAAAATTAGCGCATAGCATATATATAGCACATAGCATGTTAAATAGCGCGAATCACACCTATCGTGAGATGTTACAGCTGTATAAACAATTAATTATTTTGTTTTTCTTTTTTATTATAGAAAAAACAATGGCGCGGATGGATGTACCATGACCGCGACTAATAGTTTCTGTTGCACGCACAGACGCAGATAGATTTATCGTGACCGCATAGACTCTAACGTTTGTGGATGATCGCAGATGACCACGGCTTTCGTCCAGTGCGCGCATAGCGATTGACTAGCATCGTGGTGCCTGTATCGTGACAGTGCGCTCATGTCGCCAGTCTGCGAAGATCTCTATACGCACGGCCTAACGCGGGTAGATTTATCGTGACTGCGCTGTTCGCGGCTAAAAGATATAGTAGGTCCGATCGTGCGGACTTAGTGTGACTTAGGTAAAATCGTGTTCACCAAGCTTAAAGATTTATGTAAAATCTTTTTAATATTTAAAAGATAATCGCTACAGTAGCATAATAATACAAACCGATTTACAATTAAACTCTACGAATGATTGCGCATGACAAATCTTGTTGACCAATACGCATACAGTAATAAATAATGATTCGTAGTACGAATAATAAGATACATGATCTAATGGGTTTGAAATCAAATCGTATGACAAAGCTATTTGCAAAAGTCAATTTCACGTTTAATTCAAATCGACAAACATTAATTGCAGTACGATATCTATGTGTGCACAGTAGAATATTGTATATTAAATAGAATATTGTGCATGATGCATGTAGCATATATACTATAGGTAAAAGATTAGAATACCGGACTTGAACTCGATGGTTGCTTTCCGGTGATGTGAGAACACGCCACTTGTCGTGTGTGTCCCACGGATGGCGCCAACTTGTTGATACATAATCTGGCGCGGACTGTTTAGACGACTCTCCTGGGCCGTTAGTCGTCTTCTCGAGCCCTAGTAGACCTGTCAACAAAGAACCCGTTAGGAGTGGACCCGAGGCCGTAGCCCCGGGGTCCACCTCCGACGGTCAAGTTAGTCATCGGTGCGATATAGCGTAGATGAGTATTAGGTTTAGAGTAACCTGTTCAAGATGTCGTAGAAGAGGATCCCATGCCATGTATTTATAGGCATGGATTAGGGTTTTTAGGTGTAGAGTGGGCCGCTGTCGCCGGGCCTGGCCCATTGTCTGGCCCAGTCCAAACTATGCGTCTACACTCCCCCTTCTGTAAAACCACACATCAAAATACATTATATCTAACGAATCTTAAATCGAACATTTCATCATAAGTTACATATACACAACAACAACAACAACAACAAAAACAAAAATACTAAATCATGCCAGAGCATGATATGAGAAGTTAAAATGTACACCACGTATCATAACCCTATCCCAAAGTAAACCACTAAACCCAAAAGTAAAAAAACTGCGACCACTGGCAAGCTACATACACACACTTTAACAAAAGACAAGTAATTTTGAAAGGTTGAATTATGAGTTTAGTGATAGTACACGGACCAACTTTATAACTTTGAGGGAACACCTCGTACCAACACAAACAAAAAACCTAAACCAACAACATAGTCACTTCATTTCCCTAACTCACACAAACAACAATGGCGTTGTTAAGGACTACCAAACTATCATACTCATTAGCCTTCAACAGGTGTATGCACAGCTTCTATCAACCACTTGCGCCGCCACATCCGGCGGCGCTTGATGTTCCGATCACTCACTCGCCGCCGTTGTATTTGCCTGAAACTGAGAGAGGATTAGACTCGATTATTAACGGGTTCGGGTCGGGTTTTCATATTGGAAGTGGTTCTATGGAGCTCATGGCTGTTCCTAAAAAGAAGGTTTATTTCCTTTTTTTTTTTTTTTTGTTATTTGTTTTTTACTTTTTGTTTGTGAATTTGATTTATGTTTATGTGAAACTTTGGTGTTTGGATATTGGTTTTAGGATTTATTTATAAGTTGCTTTGTTAATAGTTAATACATAGTTAGTGATTCCTGCTGATTTTTACTTGAATCCTTTGTTTAGCTCGGTAGTTGTGATTGTAAGCATAGCATTAAGATCAAATGTACTACTACTAATTCTTGGTCACTTACGTTTTGTCTCACCGACTATTATGAAAAGATTTGAGGCAAAAAGTGGTTATTGAAGCACTCGTTGTATTATGAAAAGTGCAATATTTTTAAGTTGCGTTGGGAATTTGGGATGATATTATATATTATCTTTTTTTGGTCATTGTTATGGGTTTATACGTATTTGAAAAGGCGTTTAGATTAGCAAGCGCGAATGAGATATGACAACTAAGAGAACATATAGGTTAAAAGATTTAAAGGGATATAAAGCATTAGGTTACATATTTATAAAGAATCACAATGCGAAGAGTAGCGTTCAATAATATTAGCTAGCTACTTGATGAACAATACCACATCTCGATAAATGAAGTCAATCTTGGCATGTTTTGTAATTTGATGAAAAACAAGATTGACATCCAATTATGCGGCCTTAATATTCGCACACCCAAAAAGATGATTGACATAACTGAAATATACAAGTCTCTTTCATTGGTGATGTGAGGCAACATATTTTAGGAGAGCAATATTGGGTCTAGAAACAGTGTGTTTCTTTTTAGAGCCTCAATGAATTAGATCATCTAATAGTAAAATGCAAAACCCAATAGTTAAGTGCTTGTCATTGGGACACATTACCCGATCAACATCAAAATACATACAAACTTGGAAGTTAGACGATATGCAGATGAGAAGGCCATGTTTGTTTATATCATTCGAACCCTTTTGCATGGTATGTGTCCATTAAACAACTTGAAAAAAATGTGCCATCTTACTAACTTCTTATTTCAGGTAAGAACTAGATACCAAGATACATCGATTCATAAGAGGATACCATACGGGTACCATGGTAAAATGAGAGTTTTTTCGTGTGAGCAAACACAAGAAGATAAAGACATTCAATTAGTATTCCTAGTACTATAAAGTAAATCAGCAACTGTTTCATCGATTAAAATGTAACCCCGCGCCATGCAAATTCTATAAGGGTTTGGGTCAATAAATTCCACTGAACTTTTTTCAAAGTCCTGTTTTGGTACGAGAACTATGTTTTTTTTTCCTCAAATGTTACAAACTTTCAGAAAGTATTCTAATTGCACGTTTTACACGTGTCACCATTTCTTTTACTTGGCAACTCACAAAAATGTGCATATTGGAACATTTTTTAAAAATTTTGGAACATTTTATGGGACATTTTTTAGTTCACGTACCAAAATGGGATTTTGGGAAAAGTTCATTGCTATTTAATAGCCAAAACCCATTTATAAAGTAACAAGATCCCGTAAATAAGTCTAGAATGTAGTTGTATTTTCTTCCTAGTTTTGTAGAAAAAGTACATTCTAAATTTAGAATCTTGTTACGTTACATTGTATTCTTGGGGTTTGAGCCTCTTTTGCTAGAGTGGGTTTATATTTGAGTTGATGCAATAGTTTGGTTGAATTACTCATCATGTTGGGCTTACTCATTGCATGTTGTTATTTTCTCATGTTTGCTTTGATTGAAAACTTTCTTTTTATTATGGTATCCATATATTTTATTCTTTTTGTGTATCGTTGGTGTGTTACAGTATCCCTTTTCTACTTGACAAGATATTGTGTATGCTTTTAGTGAGGTTTCATGGTTGTCTTCTGATTTACTTATGTCCATTTGACATGCATAAAGATGATTTTGAAACTTTCAATATATAGCCTTAAAGCTTAAATCAATGGACCAATCGAATACTTTCACAGAGATCTTGCAGTAGAGGCAATGAATGCTTGATGTGTGATGATCGGTTTTGGATTCAAGGTCAAGTTGATGATTGTATGTGATATTTAGTAATCATAATCAGATGAGTTGTAATGAGAAGGACTGTAAAAGTCTTTATGTTCTTGATGTTGAGAATTTAAGATAGACAAATGTTTTTGTGTGTTTAGAAAACTGTGATTAGTATGGATTATAGGTCAAATGAACAACAAGACACTTTTACGGAAAAAAAATATAGATACCTTTTGTGAAATTGGAGTAAGAGCATCTCCATTTGTTATTTAGATGAAGGGCTAATTGTGTTATTTTTTTCTGTTTGCTCTTAGATAATCACTTCTTATTATTAAGATGCTGATGACGCACGCTGCTGTACAGTAATATTACACCCAACACTAATTTCAGTGGCAGTTTTTACCCTTTTCATCTCGAAACATGCCACGCCATCTAAAGTTTAGTTTTTCTTTTTTCTATGGAAATTGGATAAGGACACTTATCCATGTCTTGGCGTCTTTTAGTGGGCTAGAATTTACCGTCTAAAGGCTGTACCATTGGGCCAAAGATCTCTTAAGTTTCTGTTGATATTATCTTTTTCGTTTTACAATTCTCCCCTCTTGAATTTTTGTTGTCTGTATGGAGCATATTAATCGATTTAACGGATTTAGTGAAGCTATTTTGATGATTGCAGACGTCTCCTCACAAACGTGGAATCAGAAATGGACCAAAGGCTCTAAAACCTATTCCAGTCATCATCCGTTGCAAGTAAGCTAGCCTTCTCTTTATAAAAAACATAAGCTAAAAAATCTTGCGACTCAATCCAACTTGACCCGACTTGTACTAAATTAAACTGTTTCAACCTGAACCTCTAACCAAATCGCCTAACCCATCCATTTTATCACCTCTAATCATGATACACTCTTAGCACTTATTAAGATGAAGAAATTATTAACACAATACTATCTTTATCTAGCCTTGGCCACTAATGAAATATTCTTACGAAAACTAATGTGACATCTTAGAAAAGAATATATAATTGCATTATTTGGGACAGTCTTTCTTTATCGTATGCTCATTATAGATTGACGAAAATTTTGCAGAGTCTGTGGCAGAGTCAAGCTACCTCATTTCTTCTGCTGCAGTGGGCTTAGGGACACCGATGCACCCAATGGTTCAACCAGTTGATGAGTGGCAAGTAGAAATGGGTTCTCCAAACCATCTTAGACATGGAACTTGATGCGAGTTGAGGTTTCCTCTTCTCTGATATAAAATTTTATCTATGATCAAAGTTCAGTCAAATCAGTTTCATGACTACTTGTATTTCATTAGGGTTGTATACGCTCATTCATTGTCACTTTCTCATGGTTGCATGTATGTTGACCCAATAATGTATGCGTAAAGTCGTTATGTACAAGATATCATTGAATTTGTGATGTCTTAAATGGTAGAGGGCCAAGTAGAACTAGGAATTTTGTCCTTCGATTATTCATTACCTGAATGTTTTTTTTTTCCGTTGACAGCATCTTTTGCTTTTATGCAAGTTCCAAAACTTCATATTTCGTGTAATTTTGTCCATGATGCTAATGGTGCATGTAGTAAGCATATACTGTAGTTTCATTTTTATACTAATTTGATTCAGGGCTGGTATTTCTATGTATGTGTATAATGATATAAGTCAATAACCTCTGTTGTGAAGCTCTTAATGGTGTTGACAGTTGTTCATGCTGTTTGATTTGCCGTGTTTATTGGATAAATCTTATATGCCATGTTATAGTCCATATAGGCTTTGATCCCTTCTGGCGTCAAGTAGGTTCCGTTTTGGATGATCATATGTTTAAAAGTATTAATTGGATTGGTTCATATGTGCATACTTGTGTAGAAGGCATATATTATTATCCTAATTGGACATTATTCGAATAACCAATCTTTGGGTATTGCCTATGCATTTTCATACAAAGAGGCAAATGATATGATGCATATACGTAAAGAAATCGAATTTTAAGACTTTTACGGGATGTAATGCTTGATCGTTTTGCGTCAATGAGTAGATAATGGATATATGCAGTAATCTAGTCGTGCAAAGACGTATAATTATTACTGTATCATTTTGTTTGATCATGTATCAGTTCATATTACTGGATAACAGCAAGTCAAAAACAAATATGGGTCATGTTTTGTGTACACATTTGCATGTCTTTCTTAAAAGGTGGCAAATAAATTCAAAGGTGTACGTAAGAAGGCTTGACCTTCAAAAACCAAGTCCCAAAGTCATGACTACAAGATTTGATATTTTAATTTGTTCTTATCGATATCTAAAACCAAATAAAATAAAATATTGTACTAGATATCCATCAATCAATTTCGTTGTATTTGTTCTTGTTGTGAACGGTGGAACAGTGTCAATTAGTGTTCATAACATTTTTATGTGATATGCACAACACATGTTTTCCTAAACTTTTTTCTTTCTTGCGAAGCTTTTTCACACCGATTGAAAGTGTGAGACCTTTATGGTTCAGTTAGCTAGGTCCAATGTCGTGATCGATCAAGTGGATTTTGTAGAAGCTCTACAAAACCAAAATGACTATATATATATGCTTGAGTTAAGCAAAGTAGCAAACCTTTGCTAAAAAAAGTTAAGCAAACCTACCTACCAATATTTTGAAAAAAAAAATATATATTAAAACATGTGGAGATCTATTTTTGATATACATCATTTAAAAAGCAATTTGTACACCACCGTCACTTTTGTGGCTTGCATTTTCTTTTACCGTCCAATATCCAAAAGTAGAAATTATTATATCAAAAGCTTTCAAAGTAAAACTAATTCTTAGCTAACAAGTAACCTTTTATGGACATAAAGGTTGTTAATATGCGGAAAAAATTATTTAGTGACGGTGTGATACAGCCTAACATAAATAACACATGGTTAATAGCGGAATATACTACACACCTATATATCACTTTTTCTTTTTCTTTCTTTTTTTTCTTTTTTAAACTTTCTTTCTAACTTAGCCTATATTACATTAATAGGTACATGGAGATCGTAACTTTTTTGCTTATCTATGCAAATGGTAAAACGTACTGTTTTTAGAAACATAATTTCTTTTTAGAAAAATAGAAGTGTAGTGATTTATGCCATAATCACATTAAATATTATTGTACTATGCCTTTGTTAACATATAATTTGCATAAAATGATGATGACGAATAATCTTATACAATCTCATTATATTTTGTTTCCAATCAATTTTTTATGTCAACGAATAGTAATAATGTAAAAGCAGAAAATTATAAATATAAAAAGAACGTCTAACCTAGCGGTATATGTGAGATAGTTATGTCCCAAACCCATTCTTAGATTGATATATATGATTGGCATCCAACATATTAGAGCGTTTTGAAGCAACTTGTAATTAACAAATATAAAGCTTCTTTAACAAGAAGCTGTTGGTTCTTTACATATGTTCCCAGCAGGGCGAATATAATCAATGGTACTGGATATCATTTGAAATCGTGTTATTACTTTCCAATATAAACTGTTCGACCCTATGCCTGGGTTACACGAATATCTCTTTGGGATAAGACCAAGTGGTGTTCTTGTTTTATGCACAAATCAAAAACCTGTTTGCTTTCAATTGTTTATGTTTCGTGTGTTCTTCCATACAGATGAGTATCCTATTTATATGATTGATTCACTCTTAGTCAATGGAATTATAAGAATTAATCGGCCAATTAATCTCCTCATAATGTTCTTTCATAATAGCCATAATGCTTACAAGACCAAGTAATTATGATCTTAATTACGAGTTTGAAACTGCCCATAAATAGGTCAAAGTAGTTACAAAATCATTACAGCAGTACTAACTTATGTCAACAGTAGTAACTTGCTCCAGCAGTACTAACTTAGTACTAGCAGTAGTAATTTTGCTCCAGCAGTATTAACTTAGAACTAGCAGTAGTAACTCTATGAAGGATTGAACCTTCTGATGAGTTACTCCCAACCATTATTAGAGTTATGGTAATTAGGGATTTAATGGGTGCACACTCCGTACCTCCAAACTCATTTTTAAGTATGGTCATATCCCTCAATTGAACTAAATTTCCAACAAAAGCATGTAACATTATGGATTTCGTTTAAACGCTAGTAAATGTTAGTTTTGCAAATGCTACTTGAAGAAGCTTTAGAAAATAAATGTTACTGCTAGTTTACAAAACAAGTGATTTAAAAAAAAAAAAAAAAAAAATTATTATAAAATTACAGCTAGATCCAAAGTATAAATGCTATAAATAATATTAAGTAAAAATAACCATAATAAATTCTTCGAATATATTAATGAAATTTGCTACCATATATAAAAAATCACCTTACCAAACTAGTCTATTAAGACACTATATAAATAAATATAAACCCATTGGTTGAAGGTGAAAAAGTTAGTTGTGCAGGGTTTATGAGACGTGATCATAGTGTCAGATTTGAACAAGATTATATATACAAAAACTTAACGCGCGTGTCTGTTAGAAAAGCAAATACGTGTCGACACCAATTAATAATTCTTCTGCATGCACAACTGTGGGCAAATTACCGTAACTCGTTCATACTCAACCGTCATTGGCTAGCTTCTTTTTAACGACACCTGTTTTACACTCATACAGGTTCATAGTGGTAGGCAGGTTCATCTTCTTGTAACTTTTTTTCACTGTTTGTTTAATAAATGATTAAGCATTACTTAATTTGCGTTACATGAATTTGTTATAGTGTTTGTTTAATTTGTTTAACTCGATTTTTGACTGTGTACGTATTGATGCATAATTAGAATATAAGTAGGGTTTATATATAGTGCTGTTACTGGATATATGTTTTTTTGCTAGATTTTCGAGTGTAGTCAAAGTCAAGTTTTCGTTTACGCGAAGGCGGATTTTCGCATATCGATGAATTTGTGTTTGTTTTCATGTGCACTCTACGTGTTTTCGTGTTACTTTGTGTTTGTAATACGCGGTTTTATTGTGTAATGATCGATGCATTATTTTGTTTTGAGTTGATACGAAGGCGGATAGTACGTTACGTTATCTGTTAGGTCTGGGGATGGATTCAGTACTAGCTTGTTGTAGTTATATGCTGATACGCACAATAATATGTACTCCGTAGTTAATATGAACGAGTTGATTGTTCGTGTATTCTAGTGTTAGGATTAAGGTTCGTATAATTAGGTAATGAGTTTTGTCATCATAATTTACCGATTTTTCAATTAATATGGAATTGATTAAGGGACAAGTATATCTACTTTAGTGAACATATGGTAATTAGTAGTAGAAGTTTTCACCGTGCATCACACATTGTATCAATGATGGGACGACTTCGACAGCATGATAATAGCGCCAGTCATAGCTAAAACCGTTCACATGCATCTTCATATTACTATCTGATATGCTTTCTTATTCACGATACTTTACTATGGAATAAGTAGTACTCAATATTTTAGCCTTTAAACAAAAGTACTCAGCTTTTTAATACTTACATATTGTGATTTCTGTGATTTGATTTGTGCAAATTGGTTAAGATTCATTTGTTAGCGTGGAACTGTTGAATAATTGAAGGTCGTCTGTTATTCTATTAGGAGAAAAGACTTGGAAGTGTGCCTAATACTCGACCATGAAGTTTGGAAAGGAGTTCAAGAAACAAAAGGTACCAGAATGGATCGAAGCCTATGTGGACTATAACGGACTAAAAAGAGTTCTACAAGAACTCAGAGAATTCAAACAAAGCAAAGGCCCTTCAACACCAGCGAAAACTTCACAGCAGAAGTCATTATTACTCAGAACCTTTAGTGGTCTTGATGTGCGAAAAAGCTTTGACGAGACTAAAGAGGATGATATCGAGAACCAAGTTATAGCTGTCGAAACCGTTCATAAAGATGATAATAGAGAAGAATACAGCACCAATTTTCTCATGCCAACTCAAGAAGGAGGACAAAGTGAGATTACGTTTTTTGAGAGGCTCGATGAAGAGCTTAACAAGGTAAATACTTTTTATAGGGACAAAGTGGAGGAAGTGATTGAGGAGGCTGCTTCGTTAAGTAAGCAGATGAATGCTTTAATAGCGTTGCGGATCAAGGTGGAACAACCGGATTCAAGTAATAGTCGTTCTCAGAGAAATGTGTCTAAGGATAGTAGCTCAACCGGATCCCCGGAAGTTAAATCTCCAAGCAGAATAGATCCATTAGGTATGTTCCTTATGCATATAATAATGAGTTACGTAATTATCTTTCCAGATCTGAAATTGTATTTGAATTTATATATTGCAGAGAACAGACATACAGATTCAAACGTAAATGTTGACAGAACTAATAATCATGAACAAGGTGAGTTTAGATCCCATTTTAGTTCTTTTGTGTGCAGTAACAGGGCTAATTCTGATAAATATGAAACAGATCCTTTGGATATCCTTGACCGTGTGAGGATGAACAATACCCTTGAAGACCCGATGTCAACCATCAGAAGTGTTCTTAATGATTCGAAGGACAAGGATCTACGGTTTAAAAAGGCGGAGCTAGAAGAAGCAGAAGGACGGCTGAAAGTTGTCTTTGTTGAATTTTACCGCAAACTTCATCTTCTGAAGCATTTCAGGTGTTAAACGGATAATGATATTTGTTAATTTACATTGATCTTTTATTGTGCGATAGCATATGGGATGGAAACATGACTGATTTTCTTTTTGTTTATGAATGGAACAGTTATGTAAATCTCCTTGCCTTCTCGAAGATATTGAAAAAGTATGAAAAGGTTAGAGAACTACTGATATACTCGAAGCCTATAATTATCTTACTTTTCCAGTAAACAAAATGACTGCATTTTGAAGCCATATTATAAAAATGATCATGAACGGATTGAATCTAACTTTTAGTGTCCATATGCAGGTTGCAGAAAGAAAGGCAGCAAGGTCATACATGAAAACTGTGGATGACTCTTACATTGGGAGCTGTGATGAGGTTTGCTCGACAGTTTTTTTATATTTAGTTTGTATGTGGTGTTATTTCTTGTGAAAAGATGATACGTTTGACAGCTGGCCTTTTTCTAATAAACCTTGAGCTAGCTATAATCTTTTGAAGGATGAGAAATATAAAACCTGTAAGATTTCACCAGTTGACATAAAAATTATATTTGAAATGGGAAAGATGACAGAAGGTTTCACAAGGACTTCATGTAAGCTCTTATGAGTTATTTATAATATTTTTACACTTTAGGTTAATCATCTCCTGGACCGAGTGGAGGGTACCTTTATCAAGTACTTTGCAAACTCCAACAGAAGAGAAGGTATGAAACTATTGAGGCCAAAACGGAAGAGGGAACAGCACAGGGTGACATTCTTTTCAGGTACATAAACTACCAACAGCACACATAGTTACTTGATTTAGCTTCTAGATGGCATTATGCTCATGTTCAACTAAAATAATCCCTTGAAATATATCTTTTGTCTGATCATGAAGAGGTGATAAAGTGGGGGTGGGATAACATATCAAAATGGGTATTTCATATGGGTAGAAATGGGTCGGGTTGAATCCTACCCACGTTTCTTCACAAGCTAATTTTTTTTTCTGATTTTCTTTTCTTCATAATCTAATGAATTAAATGAATGAGTTAGGATTTGAATACTTTGGGTGACTTTCGGCCTACTCGACCCATTCTGTTTACATTTTAGCTATCTTAAAGTTTTACCCATTTGACCTGTTTGATACGGAGTTCAACCTGAAGCAACCCGTTTACCCAGGAATGGATCAACATTGCCACATACTGATTTCATATGATGCTATGTACTTTCACTTCCAGGATTCTTTTCTGGTTGCTCAACTGCTCTCTTGATTGCTATCATCTTGCTTATACAAGCAAGAAAACTAATGTCTAAAGAGGAGCATACCTTGTATATGGAGAATGTTTTCCCTCTTTACAGGTATTGTAACTTCTCGTGATTATTATATATAATAAAAGTTACAAATGATTCACTTATGTTTTACTGAACTCTTGAATTACTTGCAGTTTATATGCATATATAATCCTACATGTGCTGATGTATGCTGCAAATATATACTTCTGGAGGCGCTGCCGAATCAACTACCCCTTTATATTTGGCTTCAAGCAGGGTACTGAATTAAGCCACTATGATGTATTTCTTATCGGTACGGGTCTTGCTGTACTCACACTTGGCACCTTTTTGGTGCAAGTGCACATGAAGGTGGATTATATTAACTCGGTCTATACAAAGTATGTAGAATTGGTTCCATTGGATTACTCATTGTAAGATATGACACCGTCTCTTACTTTAGCATTGGAGGATATCAAATTCTAAATTGTTTTCTTCATGCAGAGTATTCTTGCCATCTTCTTCTGTCCATTCAATATCTTGTATAAATCCAGTCGGTTCTTTCTCATCAGAACATTATTTCGTTGTATTTGTGCTCCTCTCTACAAGTATGCATGTTCAATATAAGATAATACAAGTTAAATACATTTCTTTTTCGTAACCTCGGTCTTTCATATCTTAAAGCTATGCTCAAGTATGCATTTTGTTTTTCGTTTCACTGTAGTTCAACTTGCAAAATTTTTTCTTTGCAGATCAGCTCTGTAGTCAGTTTGACATAATTGTAATTCTGTTGTTAGTCGTGCTTGTGGCTTGTACTAAGTTTGCATTACATTTTGTTTGACCTCAGATCCAGGCCATACGGTGCTTAGAGTTTTACATTTGCTACTATGGTTTGGCATTGTACCAGAAGGAACAAAATGCCATACTTTGGATCTCTACTAATGTCTTCTATATAATTGTACAGTTTATACCATATTGGCTTCGATTCTTACAGTACCTTTATGCTCTTAGTTCTTTCACTAAAGATGTATCTAGAAATAGTCATGCATTAGAAAATTGGACTATTATGTCTTCAAGTTAGTTATAACAATCTTTTTAAGGAGAGTAAATATCTGGCTTTTCAGTTGGAACTTGTTTCAACTGAATAAATGCAAAACAAACAATCGGCGATATAATACATCTAGGGTGTTAATTTTTTTCACCATGTGATTTCACAAAAAACTACCAACTGACGAAGAATATTTGTGTGTAGTGTGTTCGCCGGTTTTTTGATGAAAATGACTGGATACAGTTGCTTAATGGTTCAAGATACTTGTTGATTATCATTGCAGTAGTGGTCAGAACTGCGTTTGAATTGAAGATGGACACAACTTGGAAGGTTTTGGCCCTTGTGTGCTCAATTGCTGCAATTTGTTTCAACATATATTGGGATATAGTTATGGACTGGGGCCTTCTACAGAGGAATTCAAAGAACAGGTTTCTTAGGGACAAGCTTTCAGTATCGCACAAAAGTGTGTACTTTGTGGTGATGGTACGAGACGAGTCTTATCCTTGTCATTCGTTGTTATCATTTTCTGCTTGTAGTTTAACATCTGTTTATAATGTTTTGAAGGTACTGGATATTATACTACGACTTGCTTGGCTTCAATTAGTGTTGAAATTTAACATACCAGCCCTTAAAGGAACTGCCATTTCAAGCCTGTTTTCTTGCCTAGAAATTTTCCGACGTGGGGTGTGGATGTTTTTCAGGTACGGACAATATTCCATTTAACTAATAATAAAGTGAATATATAGTCGTAGGTGCGGCACTCAAAAGAGTTGTTGCTGACACATTTGTTGCATAATCTTAGTTATTGCCTTCATAGTTTCATCAGTAAATGCTGACCGAGGCTGCTGATATAAGATCCTCCTCATCAGTGCTAATGGCTTGAATAACACGGAGATTTTAAGAATTTTCTTTTAAAAATACAAATAACTATTGTTAATTTGATTAGAAAGATTAGGCAACAAAGTGAGAAAAACATTATTCCGAGTATTTTCTAAACATTCATTTCACATTGTTTCAAGAAAACAGATTAAATTTACCTCTATGTCATCTTACTATATCACAAACATTGTGAGGAGGATTAAGTGTTAGGCATACTGACAAGGTTATTGCATATGTGGCAGGTTGGAGAATGAGCACTTAAACAATGTTGGGAAATATCGAGCATTTAAATCTGTCCCACTTCCCTTTAGTTACTATGAAGAAGATGACGACAAAGATGACTGAAATTTTTACATTTTTTTAGAGACTCTGTGATAGTAAAGCGGCTTATCATCTCTGAAGCATAAAGCATGCCCAGATGAGTTCTAATACGATTTTGTAAAGAATTAACACAAGTAATGAATTTCATAGACCCTTTGTTAAGCATTGATTGCTTTCTGTTGATCCTGGTTTTGGCATTCTATAACTATTTTATCTTGTGCATGAAAGTTGCATGTACGTGGTGTTGGTTTGGATGAGCAAAAAACTTTTTAGTGAACTAAAACCTTGGAAAAGGGCTGACATAAGTTTTTAGTTCTTTTTTTTTTTTTGGTAACCATGATTTCCGACCTTTTGGCCGACTAATCCACGGGATTTGAACCCACTGTCACACAGACTCAAACCAGGTAAAGCCCTCCCTTTTCAGGAGGTTGACGTGGCCACTTAAGGTTGTTTGCACCTAGCAGAAATTGAACTTGAGACCTCAGACCTCACACATTTTAGAGTGATAGTCACAAGCCCTTTTTGCCACTAGGCCACCCTTAAGTGGTTAGATTTGAGTTCTTTGTGTTTCATCGATTAAAATGTAATCCAAGTACTATAAAGTAAATCAGCAACTGTTTCATCGATTAAAATGTAACCCCGCGCCATGCAAATTCTATAAGGGTTTGGGTCAATAAATTCCACTGAACTTTTTTCAAAGTCCTGTTTTGGTACGAGAACTAAGTTGTTAGCATTAATTTTATGCTATTTTGAAGTGATGGTCATTTGACATCTTGAAACAAAGTATTATGTATAATATGTTTTAAGTGTAGTGGGCTAGGAGTATTAGTTTAGTATTGTATTGAATATGTATAAGTGTAATACATATTCTAGCCCACCTTAGGTCCAAGTCAAAGCCCACCAAACCTATCTTGGTTTGTGGCAGTACATATAAACACACACACTTCTCACTTTGTCAAGAGTGGATACCTCATATTGTGTAAGAGAAGTGTGTGTGTTTCCCTTGTCTTGTGTTTATTTCTCTTTTCATTGAAGCTTAATAAACATTTGACCAAAACTTATAACATACGATCCATACTTCTCTTAGTGTTCTTAAAGATCTTGTGAGTGTGTTCATCATCTAGTTCTAGCATGTTTGTGTGATAAAGAGGAGAAGCTTCGGTCATTACAATTGGTATCAAGAGCTAACCGGGGGAGATTCTTGGTGAGTTTACTGATTTTTGTGGTTCGTTTATGTGTTTTAGGCTGCGTTTTTATCTCTTTTTAGTCATCGGAAATTTTTTTCCGGTCATCGGAATTTATTTCCGTGTCATACGATAAAACCAGTCCTATTACTGGTCTTATGTATCTTTGCTGGTCAAAAAATCTCAAACCCAGGTTCATACGAGCTTAGATCTGCTCACAGTTCTATATTCATGTTTTGGTTGAGATTGTTTTGTCCTTTAATCCGTGATATGTGGTAGATCTGATGGATATACGGTTGAGTTTTATGCTCAAAATGGGTTTTATGGTCAGATCTGGGCAGAAAAAGATGGTCGGAAAATGAACAGTGGACCTCAATTATTGGACTCAATTATTGCTGCAAATTCGATAAAGGAGTTGACTTTTATCGCATTTGAATTTTATCGCGATTGGATGTTATCTCGATTGGGAATTATCGCAGTTGGGATTTATCGCAATTGAGGTTTATCGCACTTGAGATTATCGCACTTGAGCTTTATCGCATTTGGGCTGTTATCGCACTTGAGATTTATCGCAGTTGGGATTATCGCAGTTGGGGTTATCGCAGTTGAGGTTATCGCATTTGGGGTTATCGCATTTGGGATGTTATCTCGTTTGGGATGTTATCGCGATTCAGTTCTTTTGAAATTGAGAAATATGTCCAATTATAACCTTTCCATTTTCATACCCTTCAACTTAGTATCCCTTCCCAAAAAAAAAAAAAAAAAAAAAAAAAAAAGAGTTTTTTGGCGGGAAAATTGGAGTAAAATTTAATTTTTTCAGGTGATTAAACGTTCAATTTTTACGCGAGATTCAAATTTTGGTATAATAGTGAAAATTTTGGCCAAAAATTCAAATTTTTTGGTCAAAATTCGAATTTTTTAGGTGAAAATTGACGTCAAAATCTGTTATACTCAAAATTTTCTAGCCTTCTTGTAACGGCATTTCCTTGTGTATTTCAAATTATGTCAAAAAAAAAAAAAAAAAAAAAAAAAAAAAAAAAAAAAAAAAAAAAAAAGGGAGGGATATAGGGTTACCATCGCAACAATCACGGGGATACATCATTCACGGCTAATAAGGTTAAGAAGAATGACTACGGGAGAAGAATGGTATTATTGATTTGATTTTGAAGTGACATTTTTCGTGCATGTGTACTTATTTATCTCAAAGTCTAGAGGTTGGTTGGATGCATGACTTTTTGAGATACTTGTTTGGGCTCTCATGGGTGTAGTGATTAAGTCTTGGATTATCTAGTTTTCATAGGTCAAGGGGAGGATGGACGAAGACCTAGTTAACTATCAAAACTGAGATGGAGTACTCAGTGTCACACAAAGATGTGGATAGTTCAAGAGATGTTCATATACTATTAAGGAAGGATGGATGGGTATATGAAACGACCTATGCTTTAAGGAGTTACGTTGTAGTGCTCAGTATAGGTTCTTAGTCACATTATCATACAAGATTAAGTCACATTTGAGGGGAGGTGTTTACTTCTTGTTCAAGTTGGTCATATCGGGTTGTCTCCACATGTGGTCATTTATTAGAAGCCGGTGAATTTTAAGGTTGGTTTGAGAGAAGTATTGAGAGTATTTTTTAACATATTCTCACAATAATTAAGCCTCGACGGGTTGTCGACGTGCTATCATGGATTTAGTATTGCTTCAAGATCAAGGTACTCCAAGCCATGTACATTATTATATGATGATTACGATGAATCGCAATCATCAGGAGGGAGAAGTACGCCCTTTGGAGGGAAAAGGAAATGGAGAGAGAAGTACGGCTTATTACCTACTTTGATGCAATTACTTTGTGAGATATGTTAATGCTCCCGAACGACAGCCATTGCGCTACAGTCTCCGCTGCGTGCTTAAAGGCTAAAGAAAGTTGTCGATTCAGGAGGGAGCAGAAAAGAATAAAGGGCTCACTAGTTAGGAGGGAGTAATAACCTAGCTAGTACATTACAGTTGAAGTTCAGAGCTACAAGGATGTGTGCCGTTAGCACCAAAGATCGAAGCTGCGATCTTTCGGATTAGAGAACTTCAAGTCTGCCAAAGGATCTAGACTACAGAGACTCTGCACTTCAGCAAAAGTTTATTATTGTAATTTACTTTGTATTGTTTATAGGTCTCATTGTAACCATTCACTTGTGACGACATCTTGGAGGGAGATTGTTAGACTCGCTTTTTTATAAAGATGTCGTCACTCACGTGAATTGGACTAGGTTTGTATTAAGTAGCTCACACAGGGACTACTTATGTGTAATAGGCAAACTAGTGATGTAAAAGGGCCTATATATACCCACATGACTCTCCATGTGGGTGTGTGGGAGTATTGTACCATTCATTTGTTTACTTTCAATAAAGATAAACATTTGACATATTCTCTCCACCCTCTCACTACCTTTCTCTCTCTAAGATGAAGTTCTTCATCTTTCACAGCCAACCAAGGCCACCCGAACCACGAAATACTTGAAGCTTTGGCTGTTACACATATTCAATTCGTTTCGAGAAGCGGCCAATGATCTGGAACCGTGGCGGCTGTAAACCTTGTTCTTCTTCCGGTTTTCTTTGTTCACAGCAGCTC